>CAEMYA010000002.1:2462648-2556222 GCA_903131615.1 Diplodus sargus | reverse complement strand
CTGCCCCCCCCCCCCCCGACTGGTGACAGTCTGGCCTATCATCTGATTAATTAATCACAACTCCAGATGTCACTTACGCCGCAGCGTTATTTGTATTCTAAAGTAAATTGATTGCATAACTCTTTTACAGCAGTGAAATCCTAAAAACAGCCTGTACAAAAGTGAAAAAAAAAGAAAAAAAGAAAATACGTGAAGAGAGCAATGAGGTCACTTACAGATTACTCCATCACTGGTTCCTTTGTGACCCCGTTCATATGAATTTTTGCAGATTGCTTCAAGGCTGAAGTGCAGATAAAGTAAAAACCATGTTTCTAGATTCAGACTGATTAAGGGTAAGCTGCTTGTGCAGTGATCGTGATTATAGGTATTGAACATCCAGGTGAGGAGAAGGGGCGGAAAACATTGAAGTATTCGGTGCACAAAGGAATATGCACCAATGTTGGCGGTCTTGGTACAGCCAATGAGTGCGGCCATGAAGCAGCACATTGAGAGGAAACTGGCATCATTAACAAAGCAAAGGGCAAAGTTTACCACTCTTTTTGCAGGTGGCTTGTATGATGGGTTTCTGAGGAGCTAAATGCACTCCACTTGTCCACATTTGTGTGCTTCAGTTTCTAGTACCAATGCATTTTAAAGTGGCCAGTAAAAGAAAAATACCTTTGTCATATGGCCCTAAAACAGAGATGAAATCCATTTTTAGCCAGGGCAGATTTACGGAGATTATGTCTAGCAGAGGCTTGGATATTGTTGTGAATATGCATGACAAAACAACAGGAGAGATCACACAGTGTAGCACAATGCCTTGTGAAGAACAACAGGAATATGAAACACAAATGAATGGTTTTAGTGATTATTACTCAGAAGAGAGAAACGGTATGGCCTTAAACTACAACAATGTGACTTGCTGCCAAGGTCACTGAGCGTGCTAATGATTACTCGACATTCGTTTTCTGCCAACAGGTACTTTAAAGGCAACAAGAGCATATTATTGATGCTGCAAGCAAATCTAATAATAATATGCAGTTGCTCTGTTATGACTTGCTCTTGAAAGAAGCGGAGTGTGGATTATTCATCCTTGACTGTATCGTGCATTGCTCTGCCAGAAAGCTATACAGTCACAATCATCCACTGTTGTGGAGCTTCAGGGTCAGCCAGCTATGAGTATACTGCCTACAGGAGAGTCTATATTTGTTGATATGACGGTTCAATTTCTACAGAATAACAGGGGAATTAGAAAAACACAATTTTGAAAGGAAAAAAACAACAACAGTATATCGACCACTGCAGCTTTAATTATTCATTTCAGGGGAATTGTCAACAAATGTTTTTTGTGTGTGTGTGTGTGTGTGTGTTCAGTCTATTTCATGGTCAGTCATTCACAGCCAGGCTATTGCTAGGCATGACCAGAGAGATGACAATATCCGGCTAACAAGAGATAATATGGCAGACATGAACAATTAAAGGTAGATTCGATGAAAATCAAAGAGATGTATTAATGTATTATTTTTTGGAGAAAAGAAGGTGATTTTGTTCAGAAATAATCAGATGGGATTTTCATCTCGTGAAGTAATGTTTTTTCAAAAAAAACAAAAAACATCCTTCAAATGGCGGCTTCACCTTGGCTTCTGTTACATGAAATTGAATCCAGCAAAAATCTGCAGCCTGGACAAAAATGTTATCTTCTGAGAACACAGTGTTGTTATGAAACTGGCCAGAGAGAGAAGACCGCAGGAAATGAGCATCCACAAAGAGTTGAACACTGTGACCTAGTCATTTTAAAAAGACTGGACAGCGCCTTCTTGTGCTTGACACACAGCAGTGCAGTTCATCAGAATAAAGTAGATTTTACAAATTTGATTTTATACATTTCCTTTAAAGCCAACCTTCAGTGGCATTTTTAAGTGATGAATGATGTGTTGTTCTTTCTATAGAGGCCTATGTAAAACTTTATTAAAAATGTACTCCACATTAAGGTACAAAAAAGAATATGAGATTAAATAAATAATGACTTATAAAATATATTTTACTGGGATTTAAGTTTAAATCCAATTAAAATGATAATTTTGAAAATGATACAAAAACATAAAAAACCTTTGTTATTCTCATGTATATATGTGATTCACCATTTATAGTCAATAAGTTGTAAATGTGTTGTGACGTAAATGTGACGTTACACTCAGTTTTGCACAACATATGATTTTCCATTCCTGTTGAAAAAGTAAATTAATGTATTATATTTGATGTTTAGTTTGATGTTGAAGTATTGTTATTATTATTATTATTATCATTATCATCGTTATTATTATTATAAGTGGCAGTATTCATAATAAATACCTTATAAGGCAACATGCCAACTGCCAATCAGTGCCTGTAAAAATGTTATTCCAAAAAAACCTTTCCTATAGCAACAAACATGAATGTAAAACATTCAATGGAAGAAACAACATTTTCTTTCACATAATGAATTACACAGATGTTTGTTGCATTTAGCCTCCATGCAATGTATCATCATTTAATGCTACTTGAAATTGAAGATGGCTTGTCATTAGTTAGGATAGACCATCTAATGCTTCCATATAGCTATAGTTTGATTATATTGTTAAAACTATAGATGGATATCGATTGCTTTATCTGTATAATTGAACTCTGCTTGTCATAACACGATTTATTCACAAGGAATTGAACATCTTGATAATCTTTATCAACCCAGTTTTGCTTAATCTTTCTCATTGTAATATCTCCGTTTCTCCAGATGATGGACTTGAGCGGGGAGAAGTCATGAATATAACACAGTTTCCAAGCTGGCTTGCTGCTAATATTTAGATAACTTTTTAGGTAATTTGGCTATATTGAAATAAAAACATGCTCTAATTGTAAGATACAGACACGTCAATTTAAAAAAAAACAACGAAAAAACAAAAAATTGTTTAGGAATAATAGCTTCCTAGTATCCCAATGACAACGCTCCGGTGTGCGCATGCGCAGTACAGATCTAGGTGAAAACACGGAAGCTCCATGAACGAGGATAGAAACAACACGTCGCTGTAATCTTTTTTCACAACCTGTTTTAGTTAAGAGTAACGGCCTTACAGCGCACCATTGCACTATATTCTGGCACCGACAGTGATCCGGGGGATGGCTGCCGTGAGAAAGCTTCTGTAGTCGAGCTGTGGTGCCTCATTGAAACGCTGGAAACAGGCTGTGATAATCTCCTGCGCCGCTGAACAGGATGCCAGCTCGTAACGTGGTGTCCAACGGGACACCTAACAGCAAAGTTAGGTACTCCAGGCTAGCCAGTGATGATGACGGCTACATTGATCTTCAGGTAAGAGGCTAAACCACCATCAGCTCAGTGGCCTACACCCCTGTGTCTGAGTAAACTGCACCAGAGTGATCTACGTTGGGTGAGGAGAGGAGACTCAGTCTGTGCCTCTAGGAGATGATCGTTACTGTCATATTGTGACAGACTGAAGGTCATAGTTCACCCACGTACACATGTATGTCAGCCACTGGATCAAAACACAATATACTAAACTTTAAGGGCTATTCCAGTGATTTAGTGTTGCATTTACATAACACTGAGGACTTTTGAGTAGAGCCTGAGTTCTGGGGCTGATGCTGATATTACAGAGTAACTCCAACATAGACATTGGTTAATGTATACATCTCTTTTGCAGTGATCCCCCAAATGTGGTTGTCAAACCCATGTGACAGAGATATGTAATCTAGGCAGGATATTTAACAAGTTAGTCCACTGAAACAGTAGATTTCACTGGGAATTTAATAACTATGAAGTAAATACTGATCAATAATATGTATGTATATTTATACAGACACCAATGTTAAGGAATAAAATACAATTTTTTTTGACTGATCCCTCAAATATGGTTATCAAACATGTGTGACAATTATATGTAATGGAGACAGGATAGTTTACAGTTTTACAAAAAACTATTTGTTTTATTGTTCAAAATGACCATATACTTTTACAGCAAACCTAACTGGGAATATAATAATTAAAAAGTTCCCCAAGCATCTTTTTCTGAATTCTGTTTTTTTTTTTTATTGGTGCATATTGGACAACATATCTACAAATACCAATATTTCTCAGTATATCTGTGATATGCCAACATAAGCAGAGAAAATCAACCCAATCAAGTAACTGGTTGGCCTCTACCTTTTGAGAAACAGATCGGTGGTCAAAACTAAAGCAGTAGGTGCTGAAATTTCCTGACCTTTAGTGCCTAGCATGGATCAACCTTCAAAAAAACTACATTTTCTATGATGCAACTCAACATACGTCTTGTATTTAGTGCATGTCAACTTCTTTTTAACTCCATACTCTCATTATGTAGCCACAGAGAACATTTTATAAGTGTTTTGACGGGCTGAATAATGCTCCGTATGAATGGTCAATGCACCGCACTATGTAAAATTGGTGGGTTTACCCTTTAATTGAACACAAAAAACTTTGACATGACAGTTTGGTGGATGATAACAGCATTAAGTCGCAAGGATTGCATAACCAACTCAATTTACATCTTCAAGTGCATAATGTGGCATGACAGTTTCATGGTTTGTGCCAAGAACTTCAAGTACATTATGAGCCAGACTAATTTTCCTGTCCACTTTAGTACATGCTTGAGAAACCAGGCACTGCCACAGAACGCCTGCTGCGTCAGAGAAAAGTGTTTTTAATGAAATATTTCTCCTCTTCTGCAGTTCAAAAAGAGCCCACCCAAGGTCCCTTACAAGGCCATAGCTCTGGCTACAGTCCTCTTTGTAATCGGCTCTGTGTTAATCATCATTGGCGCCCTTCTCCTGGCTGGATACTTTGGAGTGGCTGTGAGTACTTGTACCGAGTTTTTACAGTATTTCACAAATTGAATTGTGTGTTTACCTCTAGTAAAATGAATGTCTTACTGAGATGTTTCCTTTGTTCCAGGACTCAGACCGAACCGTGCCTGTTCTTATCATCGGGATCCTTGTCTTCCTTCCTGGGATTTACCACTTACGAATAGCTTACTACGCATCAAAGGGCTACCACGGCTACTCTTATGATGATATCCCCGACTTTGATGACTGACCAACACCACAGCTTCAGCCTCAGTCTTCCTGCTTGAATATACTCAAAATATTTTATATGATTCTGTAAATTAGTCGCAACAAAATCTGAAAGGTTTTGATTTTTAATTGTGATAGTGTTAACTACCTTGGTAGTTGATGCCAACCTGCTGTTATGAAGCCAAATCGTTATCAGACATTGTTTGATTTGTATATTTGTTTTGTTAGCTCGATAAACTATTAAACTGTAATTTGATGAGGTTTTTATTTGCATGTTTTTATTAGTTAGTTCATCCGCACACCTAAAAAGCGACACTCAGATGCATTCAGTATTCAGATGCTTTACTTATATGAAAGTAGAAATAACACACTGTGAAAATGATCCACTACAATTAAAAGTCCTGCATTCAGAACCTCACTTAATATATTCTGTATTTTGATTTGTCCACCATATGATGACTATACTGTATAACACAGTTTGCCTCTCACTCTGGTTAATTCTTCTTAATACTGTACAGAGTTTTTCTTTCTTGGAGGATTTCATGTGATTAATTCCAATCCTCTGATCTCCATATGGTGCACCTGGTCTGTGCGAGGAAACATTGTCAAACAGGGAAGTACACACGCAATTAAGAGCTGGCTTTCTGTTAACCTGTTAACCCCTTCGTCTAATCTACGCTATCAACTAATCAATTTCAACATCATCTGAAAAGATGCTTGTGAAAGACGAGGCGAGCTCCTGCTTTTCCTTTGCAGGGTAATGTCATGTGTGAACCGCACTGTCAGTAAAGGTTGCACTTTTACTGAATAGTCCTTTCAGATGCTTGGCAACCAGATATTTTAGCAGAGATTTTCAAGGACAGTCGCTTAGGTTGTCTTTGTTTCCCTTTGTCCTAAATGCGTTGACCCGATCAGCTACCGACCAATCAGTCATTATTAGTCAAATCAGATTAACACTTCACATCAGCTCAAATCCTTTATTTCTGAAGACTGCCTACCCTTCCACAAATCACTCAAACTTACATGTAGTGTACTGTGGACCTGTAAAGCTCCTGGTATGTACCTCCTTTTTTAAAATAAATTCACCATTTATCATTTTATGTGTGACTTGACTTGAATCATAGTTATTACTGTACAGGCAGGCTGTATAATTACATAAAAGAAAAGTCTTAACAGTACAGCTGTTGAGCAGACACATTATAAACAATCAGAAAGTGTATGGTCTTAAAATATTCAAAAGATTTAACAGTGTATGTCCACAGCTGAGGTCGTATTCCTTTCTAAACTCATAATGTTGCAAGTAATCATTGTAAACTAGAGACAAAATTATAACTTTTTCTTATTTTCTGTATGTATGTCACTAAATGAATTCTACATCAATTCACCAGGACCTGCCATTGACCCCAATTACACTAAAACAAGCGCCCCCTTGCGGTGACACAGACTTATTCTCGGCATTGGATTGGCTATTTTTAAAAAAACTGAGCTAACTGACCACTGACACATCTGTTCATACAGGACGCTAGATTTAGTCATTTTTCAGTTATTTACAATTTTCTGTTGGAGGACAACAAAAGAAATAGTTTTGAGGTAAGGTAATTACAAAACTATTTAATTATTTATTTATTATATATTATAAGTTTATGTCTATACGCAGACAATTAGTTAAACACTTCAGTAACAAAGGAGATTACAATTCTTTTTAAAAATGTTGTATTTATTTTTCATTATGTCATGACATCTTAGTGGTAAAGAATTAGAAGTAGAAAGAAAGTGTTGACAGGGATGTCCAAGTTAAGAGTCAGTCAATGTATCAATGAGTCTTGTTAGCATAATGTTAGCCAAACTCGGTATTAGCTAGGTTCCTCAAGTTAATAAAATAACGTAGCTAACTGAATAGCTGGTTTAGGTCCATGGAATAAATCCAAGAGTTAGCCTAGTGTTAAAGTTTGAGGAGAAATTAAGCTGTCTCTTTCCAGCTTAATCTTCAGCTATTAATTTACAGAAAGCTAACAAGCGTTAGCAAAATAAATAAATAAATAACGTTAATTGCATGGTAGTGAGGTGCAGGTTGAACATTAACGTTAAGCTAGTAAGGTTAAAATGTAATGCCAAATTTTCACTTAATTTTTAACTCTCACATAACGTACACATGTTATTGTTATTCACGTTGTAAGAGTATAACGTTAGTGAATTAGGTGAAAGGGAAAAGACCTTCCAGGCGTCTCATTGCCTTACTTAAGGTTTGGTTGGATTTTGCAAGTAGTATGTTTGAATAAAGCTCTGGAAGTGATGAGGTGTGGTGAACACCACAGCCAACATGTAAATCCACTATATTTACTATAGTGTCCTTAATGGGATATTAACTACTGGAATTTCGCGGGAGGGTGTGGTGTGTGTGGTGAATGGTAAAACCCAGCCCCCAAACCTATTGTTTGAATTTTCCTTATACACACGGGTTTTCCACTTTACATGCTTGACATTTCTATCTCCATGCGCTACAACAACATTTTTGTATAAAGGGCGCCGTACCAAACGGCTCTCTGTCAAAAGTGGTCTTTAGCTGAGCATTTGCCTTTTGTTACCATCTCAAAGTCTGTCCCGTGTAAAGGCGCTTTTGTCTGGGGCGCTTAAATACCCGCAGCACCAAGACACGGCATATTACCGGAAGTCGAATGTTGCACCTTCAACGTAAAAGCGTTTTTTTTCTTCCCTTTCTTAAATCAAGTGATGGCTTCTCTGATTGTTTATGGTCTGACTTCACTTAGTGCAATGTTTCAGAAATTCCTAGTTAGAATTACGGCTCAAATGGTAAACTTCGCTGGGAATATGACAATAAGAAATGAACCTAAGCATCTTCTTTCTAAAATAAAAAAAGAATTGTCACATCAGACAAATATACGCCGATAATGATATCTGCAATAGACCAATATCAGCTGATAAGATTGGGCTTTAAAGTTATTAAAAACAGAAAGCACGGCTCCGTTCAGTTCAAGTATCCTGGCAATCCATGACTGCTTGCACAATACCAGACAAGAGTCTGGAGGCCAAAATTATAAAAAAAAAAAAAAAAAAGATGGAGGAAGTCTCGGCCAACCATGCAGTGGGCCGTAGGACCCAAAACTTCCCTCCCTAAACTAGGAAAACACTACATAAACTAAAATAACAATAAAGCCAGAAACAGGACTACCAGACCTCCATCCATAGAATCAAACCCAAACTGAGTATAAAGACAGAGACAATCCAGAACAGTCAGGACTGTTTGGTCTGTGGAAGTAGAGAGCTCCTTCTCCTCCAACCTCTCTTAAATATGGGGCAGGGCTCTTAAATGTGCCTGATGAGCAGCACCTAAGAAAAATACAGACAGGGGGAGCATGTAACAATCTGTTGACTATTCTATAAAATAATAGCACTTTTTGATGATTCCATAAAATTATGGAAAATTCAGATGTTTAAATTAGAGATGGGAGGATTTAAGATTTTATCCCAGATTACATGCAAAACATACAAAGGATAATATATGTGAATATTACCACTGGAGTGACTTGAACATCCTGTTAAGGCTCCATAACATACAGCCCTGTCTTGATATCCTGATTCATTTTGGATTGCCAGAAGAGAAGCCTGCAGCTTTCCAGTTATTCACAAATCCTAAACTTACCACTATGGCTCAGCTTGCCTATTGTTTCCCCCACAAAATAAAGTTAAACACTTTTAGAGTCCAGAGCGACAAGGAGATGAGGTGCTTATGAGCACATTTGAATGATTATTGAGATAATATCATAAATTGCAGCTACTTTGGCCAGGATAATGGTGATATGAAGTTTGTATATCTTTGCCATGCCTAATGCCCATCACAGTTAATTTGTAAATGAATTATTTTGTTTAACTAATCGGTCAAAAATGTAAACTTGTTCAATGTACAGTAGTATAAACACAGAAAAACTATAATTCTCGAATCTGAGTGGAAGGGGACGGCAGTTGTTCCCTTGATAAATGTTTTAATTTCCATCGGTGACAATGGATGTTTCATGTGGGTTGTTCGAACCGGGGCTTTATTGTGACAGGTGTAACAGGAAGTGCTGTGTGGTGTTCCGTTTGAGTTGACAGTGGCGCAAACAGCGCCTGTAGTAGGAGGAGTGGATGGTAATAATGGGAGGAGGGACACAGGCAGGGTATCAACAGCAGACTACAACCAAAAACGTGCAGTGTGAGCCCTCTTTCTCATGAAACTTGCCCATGTTTGAAGATAAATGCGCACTGCGTCGACCCGGAGTCATTTCTACATATATCTGAAGTTACTTAGAAACTCTCAACGGTGACTTAAAGTTCTTTGAGCAAGTTTGGACGATTGAAGACATAAAAAGCCAAGGCATGGAAAGTTTAAATGGACTTTAAATGTGCTCGAACTCGTGAAGGTGGTCAGGGTTGATGGATTTTATTGAGTGTTTTTTTTTAGGAGGTCTGATCACCATGATGTCGAGGATTAATTTTGCTTTCCCGTGATCCACGCGCGGACAGAGAACCAAAATGTGACCACCTGCGTTTAAACCAACTCTCTCTTCTTTTTATTTTTCATTTAAAGTCGCGTTTTTAATCTCACTTCCCACTGTAGAGAAAGGAATGAGCAGTTGAATGTGTTCTGGAAGACGAGTCTTAAGGAAGAGCATCAATGGATTGATTGGTTTTACTTTCAGCTGCAAGTGAAAAAGTGCCTCAAGCAAGGTAAGAGCTAAATCATCCTCCATCGGCACTGTGTATTGCTATAACACTGGGTTCCTTCCAGTCGAACTGTATGATAATAACACTGTGATGTACTGCAGTGTCGCGCCTTTGTTTATGTTTAGTGTATCACATGCACCCTTATAATCTCCCAGTGAGTGTGTCCCCCTCCAATACCTCCGTGAAAAGGCTCAACATGCTGTAATAACCCATAAGTGAACCTTGTCCCTATGATTAAAATGAAAAATAGTCATAATCAGTCATAATTATGTTTTCTTTTTGGTAATTACTCTTTATATCAAAGAGCCCTCTTCTCAGCTGGTGTCAGACTCAGTGATTCAGACAAAAGGTGCACCTGTTTTGTATTACAGGAGCTCTGCCTGGAGGACTGAGCATCACAATTCACTGTAGGGGTGCAGACATAGAAACAGAGAGCTTGTTGCTTGGTGTTTGTATGAAATTGGACCAGACAGTGCATTTGGCTGCTGCTCCGCATGGTGCAATGTGCTGGACAGAACCTAATTTGAGCTGTTTTGTGCAGAGGAGTGCAGTGCTTTTTACATGATGCCTGCTCCCTGCTCCAGTGATTCCTATCCTTTGTTTTTGTTGTGCTTCTGGTGAAAAATGAGGTACATACATCACTCTGGAGCCTGTAATCCCTTACGCTTGGCCATAAGACTCTATCGAGACAGTGTTTACTTTCATAAGTATAAGCTACTGTCGTTAATCAGCTTGTTGGCTGTCACAGGTTTTAGTTTTCTTTGACAAATTGTAGTTATATTTCCTCCAAAATATAAAGCAGGGAAAACGTATACTTCCAGTTTGATCCTTATGGCTAAATTATAAATCAGTTTTTGTGATTTCTTTTGCATAATTTACAGGATGGCAACTATGTGCGAGAGGCATTTTTGCATTTTTCTATCCAGATCCTTGAAGGAAACGTTGAGTATATCATTCAGCCCCTCCAGCATAACAAAGTCTGTGCATGTCAGATAGCAGTGCAGGTGTTATTTCACACAATAATGTCCCTCATATTTCAACATTTAGCATGCCTTGACATTTCACTAGCAGCAGTATAGTGCACCATTCAAAACACAGTGTGGCTGACTGTGCCCTGTAGGCAGACTGTCATGCAGGAGGAAATTGATTGTATTGAGAAACAAATTATTCATGAGCTGAAAGTGGTTACCCTAAATTGCTGTGTTGCTAGTGGTTAAGATAGAGTCCGTTACTCTGAAGTGAAAGCACGTTGCTAACACTATGAGGTACAGAAGAAAAGACACAAAATGCAGAAATATAAAGCACTTTTAAGACTTAATATGTGACATTTCTGCTTTAAAACGTATAAAATCATCAAGACTTACCATTATCCAGAATGTTACCCATAGTTTATTCATGCTTACAGTGCATTTTATTTGGTTGCCTGTTGGGATAACTTCCAGGAGAGAGTCAAAATGTGTGGAAGGAAGTTGGCAAAATTGAGTAAACATAACATTTTCATCTGAGTGACATCAGAGACATTTTCTTTGGCAATGGTGGCCATTGCAGACCACAACTCCCATGATCCCACGCTCCATTTGTGTCAGATTTAGTATTTGTTTAGACTTGAGAGACCAAAAGCAGCAGAAGTTGCATACTCTGCATTTAAGTGAAGTAACGTGGTAAACCAAAGCTATGGTAGATTAGAGAAAGTGGCTAATAAAGTTTAACAGCCATGCAGTGTACGTTAAATGGTCAGTCACTAATATATGTTCTACGTCTCATTATTGCGGACCTGTCTGAAAAAGCTTTTTACATCTGGGCAGTAATATCTGATCCTTAAATGAGGAAACAAGACCCATATCGATGTAGGCTAGATAGTTAGTATTTTATTTTCTTTTAACTTCAAGTTTTAAAATAAATTCAGTGCTGGCAGGCTCTTGAGTGCGTTACCTTTGGCCTTTGACCTCTTGGTTCAAAGAGTCGACCCTCTCACTGTCGGGTCTTGAAAGTAGCTTTATGGGACTGATCTGCCCCTTAGAGTCGAGGGCAGGAAAGGACAAAGATTTAGGGCTCATAAGACGGATGTTAGCTGCTTTACTTTTACTAGACTCATGTCATTCTTCTCTCCCCTGAGACCCCTGAGTGATATAAAATCAGGCCACTCATGTGTGGAGCATAAAGGTGATTTATTGTTGTAATTTGCTGTATTGTTCAATTGCTGTAAAATTGCATTGTTTAGGTAATCCCCTCTGTCTGTGTTTCTGTGTGTGAGTAAATGAAAAACATTAGTCGATACTTTTACACCCTGTAGCACCACACCACCCATCACTATGTTAATCCATATACAGTAGGCTTTCCTCAGTCACGAGATCAGGGCTTCTCTCCCGTGCCAAGTGAGTGCCCAGTTCATTTCCTTTGCTCAGAGTAAAGTCAATACAGATACTGAATTGGGTTGTCGTGCCAGAGACAACATCCATGAATTGATTACTGTGTTTTTCAGGCTGGTCCAACCAGTCATGGTTGGAGTCGATGGTTTTACAACCCAGTTACTGTTGATGTACTATTTGTGCAGATATTTGTTGTGGTTGTTCGCATGATGTTTCTGCCTCCGTATGAGATTGTTGTGTTCTGCTCAAGTAACACTTTGAGTTGCTGCAGCAGGCTGGTTTGCGCTGAGACTACAGCCTCTGTCAGGATTAACAAGGATTACTAAGAGAGTAATGCTACTTCTTATCAGGCCTGTATCTGTCGCTAACATCACTGATGACCCTGCTTAGGTACTGAGGGGTAGCACACAAACTCTCACACACTTGGTCAAAAGGTTCAGTTTGTGTGTTTGGCTTTCTGTTCGAAGACGAAATAGAACATTTAATTGACTACCGCACCTTTCGTGTTAACTCTACACAGTCCAACTCTGTACAAGCTGCATCTTGACTTTTGCATTTTTTGTTTGTGCCTTCTGATTAGCTAATTATATTCAGAGTCAGAGGAGATGCATATATCAGGCTTACCAGCTGTTGCAGCTGACAGCTTGGAATCAGCCTCGTCCTTGCATTCATCTCAAGAGCACATCCATCAATCCATGTAAACGCTGATTCTGGAAATACTTTTTATGTTGATTAGATGATTGATGAAAGATCTGATGAAAGTTGAAGAATATTAGATTTTCTGATACAATTGTGACAAACATTAAGTTGTCTGCATTTGTAAAGTTCTTTCTAGGAAGTGGAGACGATAAATGTAGATGCATCATGATCTGGCATAGAGGATCACTGATACACTAGGTGCACTTTTTAAAATCCACATTGCTCTTTGTTGCCTGACATCCCCTTGAAAATTGGACAACACATCCAAAGTGCTTGACTAGCTGTGTTATTTCCACCAATGTTCTTGAACTTCCAGAAAGGAGAATAATCTGTGTCTGTCTCGGTTTTTCCAGTGATTGATGCTGCAGTGCACAGCCCGATGACAGCATGTCCTTGATTTGTCTCACCACTTTGATGTCTAATTTAATTACACTATTAACACTCGAAGCAGAAGGGCAGGATTAGTCTGGGTGTTACAAATGTTCCGTCCAGAAGGCTAAGTCATGACTAGATCTAAAGCAATTTGTGTCAATGAAATCCAGCGAAACATCGAAGCAGTCAACTGGGTCCATGCACGTTACTGAGCTAAATGTCTTGTGCTTAGGCAGGGATTTACTGTGTTTGTACCTTTAGATTTTCTGCTCACACATGATAACCTTTTCTCTTCAAAAATCATAATAACCTCATTATTAGAGTGCCAAAGATGACTTTCTTTTCAACTCCAATATATTCAGTAATTTCTCAGCATGGTTGTGTGCAACTTGCAAACAGTTGTTAATTATGTCCACTTTCCCTCAGATACCCTTATGAGGAGATTAGTGGGTAAGATACTTTTCCCACCTCTCACATACACAAGGATGCACGATGCATGTTCTCACTGCTGAATGGGAGCTGTAATCAACGTTATTTGTTAACCCTTAGTAAATTGTAGTTGTGCACAGGTACGCAAGTGTTTTTGTCAAACTGCAATCACATAGATCGCAAAAGTGACTGCAGCCTGACTCTTTTGTCACAGAGTCCATGTTCTAACTTAAACAACTGGGCTCTCTCTTCGAGGCCCTCTCTGTGTACATGTCAATTAAATGGCCACTCCGCTGCCTGAGGAAATAACCTGGTTGTCTTCTATCTGCTCCTGCACCTGCAGACAACTCCCCACCCCCCAAGGCTTCCTCTGTAATATATCAGCTCACGTGTCTGTCTGTCTGTTCCCATGAGACAGTCATAGACTGTGGTGGGGAAGCACATCTGAGCAAACAGGAGCAAGGATGAGATTTTTTCAGTCTTGAGGTTAGAAGTTACACCACTTGAGGTCTAGATGTGAGCTAGAATTTTCGATATATGATAGGATCTGCTCATTGCTTTTCTTGTCATGTCATTAAAATGACTGTCAGGATGACAGCCAGGATGATGTATGTGATGTGCAATCACTTCCATCAGTTTTTTTTTGACTGCTGACACCCAAATGATAAGACTTAAGAAAGATTTACTTCTTCATTTTTTTTCAACCCGTTATAAGAGTCCTGTTCATTTTGACACCCTACTGAGCGAATAATGCTCATTCAGTGGGAGTAAGCCTTTCCTCATTACAGACATTGCCTTAAAATGGTTGTCATACAAAAACCACCATCCTCAGTCATTATTCGTGCTCTACCACCCCCCGCTGTCTTCATCAGCTTTTACTGTAAAGCCACTCTAATGTGTTTTTCATCCCACTGCTTTTCAGTGCTTGTGTGACATTGGTTTTGACTTTCTGCTTCTTTCAGAAAGGTGCTAAACAAAAGTTATTACTGTGCTTCAAGGGCCCTGCAGCAACAGTTAAAGTGTGTGTCAGCAAGGAGATAAATACATCTTTCTCCTGCTCTATTCTGGGCTGTTTATTTACTCAAGTGCAAACACTACCGCTAAGAGACCAAACATGTTTCTGCAGTGCATCTGTGGTTATATGAGCAGCTAATATCCAACACCTACCTGCTTTCTAAGAATAACCTCCTTCTTGTATTACTTAAATGAACTTAAAGTAATAAGCTGGTATTAGGGGTGCTCAATGGAGTGACTCAATGGGAGGGGGCGAGGTCCACCATTATGTTTGAAGGACAATAACTTAAACTTGTGCCTCCAATCCAATTTGAGGTAGAGGGCCTG
This sequence comes from Diplodus sargus, assembly GCA_903131615.1. Taxonomy (NCBI): domain Eukaryota; kingdom Metazoa; phylum Chordata; class Actinopteri; order Spariformes; family Sparidae; genus Diplodus; species Diplodus sargus. The sequence continues at coordinate 2,541,226 of CAEMYA010000002.1, read as the reverse complement.
GCGTGCTGCTGCAGCTGTTCTCATCCCTCAGACTGTGAAGTAGGCCCACAATTTGTATAAGTGGAGTCTTGTTTGTGAGATTCATTAAGCCTCGTTAAGGTGAACTGCACTTGTTGCCATTGGCTGCTTGACATGTACTGTACTTGATGAAGTCTTGAATTCAGTTTAAAGGGACACTTCACCATAGGCTTGGGAGATATCCAAAATGTTATACCACAGCACCGTCCCGCTAATATCATGATAGACACTACCATTGTCTTACGGGAAAGACGACGTGTAGTCGTATTTGAATTGTTTGGCTTGCCATTTTCTCTCGCTCTAAACCTGAATCTTTGCCTGGCGAGCTGGCTTTGTTCTTAGAAACTAAGTCCTCCATGTTTGTATGTTAAAGTGCTGCGTGCATGCCGCTACATAAGACCGTGTCAGGTCTTATTCTCACCTTGTCCAATATCGATGCGTGTTGCCTCTATGTTTCCTCCACTGCCAAGACAGCTCAGCTCGCATTTTCTTTGCAAAATAAAAGCCCAAATATACTGTTGCAGCTGTAACTTGGTGGAATTTGGTGACACACAGGAACAGAGCAAGGCTTTGAGGCTACTTTGACATAGTGGCCAAACTGTGTAAATACAACGTCACATTATGCACATCGGCCCAAATGACTTTTGCCCCCTAGCTTACACTGTAAAAGAACCAATTTTAATTAATCAAGGAATATGATTTAGACATGCTCAGTTTGGAAAGTGTCATGAGATGACTTTTGTTGTGAATTGGCGTTATACAAATAAAATTTGGACTGTTAATCACCACCTACATTTTTTTGAGTATTGCAGCCCCTGCAAAATGATACATTTCACTATTAGAATTTGAGCCATTCAGTTCTATAACTTTGGAAAAATCTGAGCTTTTTTTGCTTCTCGCACCACTGAGCAGCTTTTATAGGAATGAACAGGTCTCCGTCTCCCATACTGTATCCATATCTCTAATTAGCTCTTGTTGTGGTGCCCAAAATGCCAAAAATACATCTCATGATCCAGTTATAAATATCAGTCTATTTATACCAGTTAAGTTCCCTTTTTAAGCACTTGTAATAGAGTAACATCTGGAGTCGGGGAGACACCTTTGAGTATTGCTCGTGTCACCTGTCAATTGCTGTTGGCCTATTTAGTGTGAGACGAGACCTCCTGGATGAGCTGGGCCAATCACAAGCATCGGGTTAATCTGTACGTACACTTAGTGCCCTGTATAGGTCTTCTCTGTGGACACACACATATAAACATGCAGGCGCACACAGTGTGGCTTATGCACTTCCACAGGGTGCATATTTTAAGCAGTCCCATGCCATATTGTCTATTTGTAGCACTTGTTGGAATAGCTTATTTGCCTTAATCCAGCCACAGCAGCACAGACATACAGTCTTCCAGAGGATTAAGTGTTTTCAAAGAATACAGTTATTCATTGACCAAGAAGCATCTGGAATGAGCTGTGGTTGTTGGATTATGAGGTGATGTTAACTTGAGGGATTACATTTGTCTGAGAGGGGATGTTAGGGATGTCCTTATGTAGCAGTGACTCTGTAAATGGTATAGTAGTATTCTGTCGGAGGGTAAAAGGGATGTGTGGTCCTCTCTTTCAGGTTGGGAGATGTGTGAAGGAGTGTGACGGACGGCCATGGGACTGGAGAGACGGTGGCTTCAGGCTGTCACCACTGCTGTAGCAATCTGTCTGCTAAGTAAGTATGCTAATGCAAATATGGACCCATCGCATATATTGCAATGCATCTCCATAATTCATGTATTTTTGGAGGATTTTTAGAGGTTTTCTCAAGTGGACTGATATTCCTCAATGCTGATTTATTTTGCTTAGAAACTGTTCAAAAATTCAAAAAATGCATTCAGATAATCAAAAATTTAAAGACCTTTCCCAATGTTGACTAGGTCTTCTGAAGCAGCTGGAACAGTCTCTTTTAAGATGAGCATTTTTCATCTATTTGCAATGTTAGACAGAGAAGAAATCAAATATATCCTATTCTACTTGTTAAAACTTTAAAACAGTAAGAGACAGAGACAAGTGTGTAACATCGACGTACAAATGAATTCAACATGTGTCAATAGGACTTGCACATGCACAACAGGGATTATCTGATGCAAATCTGCTTTGTTGGATCACATTTACACGATCATGACGATTGTACTGCTTTTCAATATGTCCCTGAATGTCTTTGAAGAATCACTTTCACCACATTATGTGGTGTATTATTACAGTACTGTCATTTTTAACTACATTTTTAAAGTGTTATAGGTGTGGGCAATGAATGAAAAAATTTATCTAGATTGAATTTTGTCAAATAATTTGTCAAATTTGTGCACATTTTGTTTAAAACCAATTGAAAACCATCCACAGTTGTGCCAAAAAGCACTAACTGTGTAAAGTTTGTTGAAAGGTTAAATCACGCAAATTTTATGAAATACTTGCAGACTATGCAGTCATATCATGTCATAGGACCAGGATGTATGGTCTTAGACTTTGCATCTCCTTATATCATGATATATGTGTTGACTTTTCCTGATTTTAAAAGCTGCCCGACAGTTAAGTGATGTACTTTTCTGAACTTACCAGACTGTTCTACTTATTGTAATACATGCCTTTTTATTGATCAAAAGTCTCATTGTGTACATTTTTTGCTAAAATACCAATAGTCATCCTTACAATATCAGTATATAAGTATATGATCAAATTATGGTGATATGCTAGCATTTATGAAGTGCATTTAAAGAGATTTAAAAAATATAATAATATAATAGAGATTTACCGCGTATCACGATTTATCCTACAAATATCGCAATATTATTTCAATATTAAGGCAATAGCACCCAGTGATAATGTGTCATATATTCAAACAAATCTGCTTTTTCAAGACTTTCTCATTTGGCTTTATAGTTTCTAGGACCAACAGTTGTTTCCCTCCATTTGTCTGTGCCATTTGTTTGCATTGCTTCCCCAAACGTTCATTATTTGCCAAAGTCAACAAGACCTACAGTATGGTCATGTTGTCATGACGCATCGCAAAACAGTTGGCATATGTTGACGTTCAGCTGCCTACATACAGTTTGATTGACACCATAATGAATCTGGCACAGCTCCCATTGCCTTACATTGGAGAAAGTAAAGAGGGAGGGGTGGTACAGAATAGACATGAGTGGACCAAAGGGAATGAGGCCAAAATCCAACTTAAATAATATCTGTGGGTGTGGATTTAGATCAATCCTGGATTTATACTACCCCCAACCCAGGCACGCTTCTGTGTGCATGCATGTGTTCATACGGGGGGGGTGGTGGGATTGATTGTGCTGGTCCGCAGACCATGTGTGGACCCCAGGGGGTGGTGGGAGGTCGGCTGGAGAGAGCACAGAGGGTCCTGCTGCCCTGCATCAGAGTATCACCCCCCCCCCTTTTGAGATTAAAGTAATCACCAGGCCAGATGAGTAGCAGAGCAAACACTGGCACCCAGTTGCGCACACACCCACGTGAGCACATGGCAACGAAGGAGAGAGAGGAAAGACTGCTCCAGGTGTCACTAATGGGATTGCTGTGTGTTTGCAAGCTTTTTGGCTATACGATCTTGTCGCCAAATGGCACATGATTGTTTTACATGCTCTCTGATGGCTTTTAGCAGGGAACACTCCTGGGGAGTATGACACAGGATGTCATAGTCACTGGATGATGTAGTTCAACATAAGCATTCATGAATCAGTTAGTACTTAATTCAGTCAATTTCCCACCAGCTTCCCTGGGTCTTGATTGGAGCACCAAGAATAAATTGAGATCCTCAAAACGCGCAGGAGGGTTTTTAAAGGCATGTTTTGTTAAAACAAGTCACCAAAATTACACCCTTTATCATTGCCAGAAATTGTAAAAATCAGAAATTCGTCAGGAAAAATAATTTTATTGTACGTCTTGTGTTTAAAATTTGCAAAAAAAACAAACCGTTTGCAATACCTGGATCCTTTTAGAAATGGTTAAATTGAAATTAAGTGAAACTGAGAATTGCTGAGTTACAAGGCTCAGAGAAACACAAGACAGAGAAATTGAGCCCACACTGAATGAAGCATGACAGGAAAAAAAGAAATGGCCAGACACTGGGATTCTGGGGGTTAATCGTTTAGTCGATCAAGGAAATTAGTGGCCTGCCACTTTCATAGATTAATAGTCTCAGACATTGTCCAGCAAAAATGTCAAGCATTAGCTCGTTCCAGCTTCTTAAATGTAAGGATTTTTTGTTGACTGGACACAAGAAGGAATTTGGAGACATTACTTTGGGTAATCGTGATTTGTAACTTTTAAAATGTTTTGACATTTTGCAGACTTTATAGTGACAATAGTGGGCAGAATAATCAATGAAAATAAATGTTATTTACAGACCTAGTCTTGACCTCTTCTTGCCTGTGTGGTCCTGCTCTCTCTCCCAAGATTTTGCTGCTGATGTTTTCTGATCTATGTGGAGCATAGCAAACATTTTTCTCATGAATGAATGACCAAAAAAATTCCAGAGAGGTTTATCAGGCCTCTCTGGCAGCCATAACTCTTTTTAAAAGGCCCATATCTCTCAGGCCCTTATAAAGCAAGATTTATGTATTTATTCATATTTTTACTGTTTATTGCCTTCTGTGCTCTGAGCAAATGTCCACATTGAATCCTCATGCTTTGGCTGTTGTCTTTCCAGGTGTGTCTCAAGGTGAGGCGTCATTGGTTCGTGCCAGAGAGGGGGGCTCTGCAGAGCTGAGCTGCAGTCTCACTCCTTCAGCCAAAGAAGCCACCACCCCAAACCTCTTTCCTCTGCATGTGGTGGAGTGGGTGCGCCTCGGTTATAACGTTCCCATCCTCATCAAATTTGGAGTGTATGCTCCTCGTGTTCATCCAAACTACAAGGGTAAGAGATATTCAGATGTGTTCAAATACACACTCCTTTCACAAACTTAAAGACTTGCATCTGTCGCAACATTTTCAACTTGACCAGAGGCAAAAAAAGTAAACATGTGAGACCTTATTTTGATTACATTTTCTTCTTTTCTTCTTTTTTCCTTTGCTAGTTGCTACTATTTCTCAGTAGACTCTGGAGCTACTATAATAGCAATTGTTTCTGAAAGGTTTCACCAATAGACAGGTTTCTTTAATTATGGTTCAGTAGTGAGGAGGTGGAGGTGTCCATTTGGCAACATTTCTCTTTTACTGGTCCTATGTGAGTAAAGGCAGGCATAAGGAGGCTACACTGGTATTTATAAAGACTTGTGGAGGGGAAGTTTGGATGGAACTATATCCCAGATAGGTAATCCGTCCAAACCACAGTCCCTGTAATTACTGCTGGTGTTCAGTCTGTGTTTTTGAGACTGCAGGGAGAAGGGGAAGGAAGAATGGATGTGTTTTAATGGAGGCAGTTAAAGGGGGTGGGGTAGCTGAGCAATAAGAAGGGGGGTACCAGTAACGCTGTGCATTGGGGGATTAGTAGTGTAGGTGGGGGCTTGGTGGTCTGATGACAGTGTTTTATTAGTATGCTGAGGGGTGACCCAGTAAGGGGAGATTGTTGTGCTGGAAGGAGGATGGATGAAGCATTGGGAATAATGGGACTTTTCTTGCTGGAGCCCTATAATCCTGGCATTGTCTAACAGGACAAAAGACAAAGAGGGGTATCACAACCTCCCCTTGCTTTGCCAAAGCCAACAGGAGCACTAGGACACCCCAAAATCCCATACTGTCCCAACTAGGTCACTAAAATGTACAGGATACCCCGCTTTAAAGCCCTCCAGATTTGTTCATTCTATGTAGGACCTCCTGTTAGAATAAGTTCTAACAGGAGGTCCTACAGAGAATGAACGCCCCTGATTGAGAAACATGGTTGCAGCATCGTGACAACCCATGTTTAACCCTTTATCAGGCACTCATTGAAATAAAAACATTTTCTAAAACATGTATATATAAAAAATATGAGAAAAACACATATAGACTTAAAGGAGCACTAATTTTAACATTTTTTATGGAACATTAATAACATACACATATCTATGTACCAATACAACATAAATAACAAATACAATGGTATTTTTATATGTAACACAATGTATAACATAAATAACAAATATAGCATCTATCAAAGTCCACTCTAGTCCAGTCCAGTCATTTATGCCCCACAGCAACACCATTTTGGATGTCCATGGAAGTGACCATATATAGTTCCTTGCCTGATAAAGGGTTAAGCTCTACAGAGGCTGAACCACAAACAGGCCGCCTCCGCTGGGCAATTGGGCTACATGTGTTAGGCATGTTAACCCTCTTGTAGGCCGTTAACTATGTCATTGTTTCGAAGCAGTCATCTGATGCAATGGCAGCCATAATGAAGTAAACAAGTGTCGCAGAGATGGAGCTCAGAGTGGAAGACTGTTTGGGATGTCCCAGTAATATTTTGTCATATCTGTCCCTTGTGTGTACTCGTCTGGTGTGGGCTTTACCCCTGTCTGCCTCAGATCCTCATATCTCCCCTCCCATTGGAGGCAGATGGCAGCATGTGAAGCGTGTCAGCGCTGTGGGTCTAATGTATTCTACCCTCAAATTAAAATGTTGGGGGATTTCAGCTTCAACCACAAGACAGTCAAGAAGGCAACCATTTCCTGATCTTTGTCTTGGCTTGCCTGAGATCAGGAAGAAGAGAGCAGGGATGAAACCTGTGCTGTTTTTCAGAGCTGAGGTGAATTTTCAGCATAGTGGCTCAGTATGTTTTATTAAATGTAATTGTTTTTCTGTCCTTCCTTTGGGGGACTCATTGCATTGCAAATGCTGCACATTTAAGTAGGCTAAATAAAACATAAAACGCTTTCTGTCCTTGGTCTGCTGCTTTGTCTCAACCTCACTGATGCAGTTAGCCATTTTTAGAAACTGAGATGAAAGAATCAAAGCAAGCGGTATCTTGGATGACTATTTCAGTCGTCCATTAAACCAACATTTTTTGATACGATATCAGGTGTATTTGAGATTGCACTTTGCATTTGAGGCTACAGAGCAGTGTCAACACCATTAGACACCAGTCTGTCTGGGTCTCAGAGACCTCCTCTTGTCTGCTTAAAGTGAATCAGGAAGGTATTAGTCCCCCTCGTCCCTCATCCCTCTTCCTCTCTGTTTCACACCCAGGATGCCCTCTGGGGCTGAACATTAGTTAACTCACAACAAAGAGGAAACAGCCGGATAAACTCTGACTGACAAGCCATTATAGTCTGTTTGAGTTGCATTTGTTGAGACAGTATGTTCAAGTCTTGCAGTGTCAGGATGGTTTACTGTTGCAGGTCCAGATCAAATGTCTCCTGCGTGGTGAAGTAAATCAGTAGAGACTGTGAGCAGGAAAGTCCGACCTGAGGTTAGAACGACAATGGGCAAACCCCCAGAACTCAGCAGGCCTCCATCGTACTCTCAGTGTGACCTCTGAACACTGAAGAAGTTAAGGCCTGCTTTTGTCATACACATGCACAAGTCACACACACACACTTAAATCTACACAAACTGTGAACTCCATAACCTTGGAGTGGACTTTAATATTGAACAGCTAAGCCTTTGCAAACATGCGGCTATTTGAAAAGCAATAAGTAGCCCAGCTGAAAGTTGAAACTGATCACCTTTATCCATCACCAACCAGTTTTTCTGCCGTAACTGGACCAGGAAGATGTGTGGCAAACAATGACACAATGGAAGAACAATAGATCGCAGCATCTTGGGAATTCCGTGATCCCTGGCTTAGAGCAGCAGGCCATTATGAAAGCTCTGTTACCTCGAGTCTTAGGTGTGTCCCTGGCCAGATTTATGTGTGGAGCATGAGATAAGAGTCAGTGCTGTGCTTGGACTTTCAAATCAAATCTGGTTTTACCGTGGAAATGTTAACTCAATAAGTAAGGGCTGGGTTTAAAAGAAATTATTTTCCCTCTTCAGATCAATCTTTATTTGAATAATCAGATATTGACTTATAAAACCCTGCAATGTATCTTTAAATATATGTCTTATCCCATGAATGTGGTTCCAAAACCACAAAAACAAAAACTTTACTTGCCATGAGTCAAATGCGGGTACATTTTCTGTTTGGCAAGTAAATCTCTGAAGGCTATCTGTCACACTGGCAGGTCAATGTTTGTACCCAAACAGTTATTAAAAACTATGCTGAGATTATTTACCATGTATAGGGATACGGCATAGGGATAGGCACTTAGTAGAATGTTCAGGTGTACCCACAAAACTTGTTTTGTACAGCAGAGTGAATGGTTACCGACATACTTCATGGAGCAACTTGTATACTCAAAAGTCTTTATTCAAATGGCTACTAAGGTTGTTTAAATTTGAATAGTTACCTTTTTTTCTTCTTTTGTTGAAGTCTACATTTGTCATTACTTTCTTGTTTTTTCACTGAAGTATTTTTAATAATTAGAAGCTAAAATCCTAACAATATCCCATGTTTTTCTCCAATGACCGATTTTTACAAGAAATCTCTGAAACCACTTTATTCAATTATTAATGCAAACATTTTAATAATGCACTAGTTTAGAGGGTCCATTGTATAATAACAGTCCTCTCAGAATCTCCTTTATTTCCAAACATAATTAGTGTTGTGACTGAAATGTCCCTAGCCAGATGATACTGAATCAAACTGAGTCCTATTGAATCAAATTGGGACATATTGAAGTGAAGTGAAGTTGTGTTTCATTTATCAGCTTTGCTTACAGTATTTTGAGCATAACAACACGCTTGTTGTTCTCTGATGATGAGTATTATTCCTGGAAGTAGTAAGATTTTTTCCTGATGGTCACTCCAACTTAGTTAGTAAAGCAAATTTTAGACAACTAGCAATGATTAACATCAGTGTTATCTCTTCCTGAACACAAAGCAAAGCTCGTTCATAGATCTGTAGTGGAAAACAGCTCTTGTAATCTTGCAGGACCAAATTCCATATTTTCTAATACTTGACTTCGGGATCATGTACGACGGCTAATGCTTGTGCTAAGTTGAATGGCCGCTGTGGTATAATTTGGCACGTGAACTGTGTGTGTTTGCTGGCACAGGAGTTAACAGAGCCGGACGGAGCGAGAGGGACAGAGTTAACTGTAATCTATCTCACGACAAAGAGCTATTCATAAGAGGGTTAAACTGATTAGGGAGACAGGAGGATTGAAGAGAGAAATTTGGGGGAGTGGGAGGGGTGAGCTGTCAGAAGCTGGAGGCCGGTCCCAGACTTATGATTGTATTCAAATCAAAACACATCCCACAATGCACCTCTGCCCGACTCTCTTATGCACATACGCGGATGGACAAAGAAAAGCAGTGCTGACGCTTCTGCAAACAGAATAATCTGTCTTCCTCCATAGTTACCCTCTGCTATTGTATCACATATAATTAACCATACAGCATGTATTACTATGTCAGTAAGAACCACTGGGAACCCCCAATGCAAAAAAACACATGTTGACTCAATAAAACAATACAAGGCCTTATCCTAGAGCTTTTGGAGCCCCAAAACTAAGAGGAAATATAATACAATAGTAAAAATTGAAAATACATTTATAAAAATGAGTAGTGTGTAAGTGGTTGAAATGAATGTGGTTTACACTGTTTTAAGCTCAATTGCATTGCAGTGGTTTCACTTTCAGAAAAAGCCTCATCAATCTTGGAAAAAAAAAAAGAATAGGATATTAGAAACCATGAGATGAGGCCAGCTCCTGGCCAGCGGCATGGCTCTGAGTTATTCTTAACCTGCCACCCACTGGGCGAGAACCTGACTCTCACCCATATGAAGAGGGTGCATCTCAGAGGTTCACACAGCATCGGTGGATTAGCGTTTCCATTTTCTACCCTTGGCTGCACAGCAGCTCGACCTGCTGGAAACAAGGGCTCATTTTAAGTTGGACTGAAGCTGTCATGTGATAGCTGCTGGAAGCAAAACAGTGAGGAGGAGGAGGAGGAGGAGGAGGAGGAGGAGGACACGGACACGAGAATGGAGCAGCAGCTATTGTTTCAGCCATCCTCCCTCTCCACTGCAGAGTCTAATGATGTTTGTCTCTTGAGGAGGACTTGTAGACATTGTGCTAATGTAGAACCAGGGGGAGTGATGAATGTGTCTGCTGGGGAGTTACGGAGCACAGAGGTCAGAAAGGTCAACCCCTCATTGGTTGTCAGTGGATTATCGATGCACACAATTTGAGTAACCTCTCTATAACCTCTCGCTCGATCCTTCAAAGGTTGAAAAACAGGATGGGGTTTTTTATTGAAATCCTTGAAAAAATTTCAACTTGCGTTGAATTATTGCAGCATATTTGCATTGTTTTTGTGCATCAGAGTAAAAAGAAAGCTCCCCCCCCCTTTTTTAAAGCATCTTGGGGCAGAGCACCTGCCGAGGGCCATTTGAGATTTCAGTTCAAGTCCAAAGATGCAACGTTCAAATTTAAATAAAGCAACATTTGTCACACAGCGTCAGCCTTTTGTCTGTCCACAGGCTGAAAGGAAAACAGTCTTTTCTTTTTCTTCCCCTTATTCATTTCTCTCACTCTTCCTTTTATGCCTCTTTTGCTGCTTGATGTGACTCAAGCCTGTTTTTTTTCTCTAAAATCTAAACATGTTTTTCCCCCACTGGTAATTCTTCAAATATCTGACAGTACAACCCACCCCTCAGCGAGAATGACCCTCCCCTAACCACGTTTGGCCCCAGCCAGGTTTCTACAGCAACTGAATTCAAATCTAAACCTACAGCCCGGGTTTTTCTCGCGCTCATCACTATGGTAACCTGAGAGAATGAAGAGTGGGGGGCTGTGGACTCTTTGTAGTGATGGACAAGAGGGAGGCTACGGGAAAGGGTTAAGTGTTTGACAGCGAAACCAGAATTCCTCTGTGGAGACCCAGGGGGCAGGGCACTCGCCAAATTTTGAAAATCAACATGTATACACACCCACGTGCTCCTGAACCTACGAGATCAGTGCACATGGTCAGTTAGGGGGATTTCCATTCAGAATATTACAAGGGGAACTATTGAGATAGAAAACAAGACAAATAAACCAAATGAGTACTTGGATGAGGCAGGTAATCGGTGACAGTGCAAACAGTGCAGTATTGTACACCAAATGAGATAGCAGCTAAAGCATAACAGTCTAATATAAAAGGGACCGCAAAAACAATTAGGTCATTACACTGATACAAAGTGAAAGTGAAGTGAAGATTTGAGTTAGGAATCTCTCGGCAGCTCACAATGTTATAGAGTGCTGCAGGAATGAGAAATCAATGGGTTTTTTGAGTGGGATTATGGAATTATAAAGTGTTAAAAACCAGTGGCTAAATGAGACTACAGAGGTTTTTCGTGTACATTAAAGTGAAAGTCTTGCCAAAAAGCAACCAAGGCTTTATTTGTGATTGAATATGAGTCAAACCTTCGTGTAAAAGCATAATTACGACAAAAGAGGCACTTTTAAGATTTACCGTAGTTTTGTTTTTCGGCAAGCTCATTTTAAAGTGCTTGGGCACTGGTACGCTAGCATCAAAATCTTCATTTTTAAAACACTAAGAAGGCTCGACACATGAAAACGAGCATTGAGAACATTGTTTGTGTACACAGAGTTTACTAAAAAGAAGGTTTTTGAACAACTCACCTTAACCGCTGCATCTCTGAAGCGCTGCCGTCATGGCAGACAAAAAGTGTCGATCCCCGAGTGCGACCTAACAGGCAGGAGAGTAATGGTGGACCACTCCTCAAGCCTTCCTGTTAGGTCACATTTGGGTACCAGTGCCACTGCACTCCATTGAAAATTAGCTTGCCCGAAAACGAAACTACAGTAAATCTTAAAAGTGTTCGATCACAAATAAAGCCTTGGTTGCTTTTTGGCGAGAGTTTCACTTTAATGGTCGTCATGCCAAACACAAAGACTTGACTACTTGCTTCTGGTATTAGGAAGCTTGGTGGTGGTGACAATGAAGTCATGGAATGGGGAAGTAGTCCATATATAGCCTATAACTTAACGCTAACTTTTTACTCATGGAGATTACATCTTTGAAGGTTATTTTGCTGAACAAAAAAAAACATGTTTCATAAAGTTGTATTCTCCACAGAGATTATTTTCTGCAGCAAATTAAAAACCCAGCCGATAAATCCCATAGGCTTTTTGTATCAATTGGCTATTTGCAATTTTTGATTTTTCAAAGTGACAAAACAGGATAATTATTTACTGCTTTTATAGTTCTAAAAAAAATAATAAGAATCTCGTGACCCAGTTCGTCATATCTGTCAAAAATAATCGCAATATGATTATTTTAACCTTATCCTATAGCTAGCTTGGAATGTAAACATGGTTTAATTTCTGTCTGTTATGTTTCACCAACAGATTGGTTCAGCAAACAAGGAACAAGCAGACCAGTCTTAAAAAGTTGCTACAGGTGATCATTATGTCGAGACTTGGATTTTAATTTTCTGATTACTCAGACATAATATTACATGATGTCGCAATGCATCTAAGAATCAATTTTTATTCCCCACTGATATTACAGATGCAGTATGCATTGTATGTAATAAAATGTAGGAGTGCATCAGCAGCAGTTGGGGTGTGGGTGGTGGATGGATGGGAGATACTAACTTGGTTATTTTTACAGTCTTCAGCCCTCAACATATGTGGGAGGGTGGGGAGTGATTAAGGCTACAGCGCTCAGGGAGAAGCTGTTCTTCTGTCAGTTAGATCAGACTTTGATGGGTTTTTTTGGAGGATGAGAACAGATTGTGACCTGGTAGGGTTGGATCCATACTGACCCGTCATTAGCATACACTGTGTCCAGGTTTGAGAGCACAACTCCCTGTGCCTCACACAGTGGCAGAGGGTGCAGTTCTGTACAAGTTCTGTCGGGGCTGAGAGGGCCACAGTAATCTTTAAGTTTCTGATAATAAAGTAGCCACACAGGGGATTAGGTGTATGTTAAAGAGGGTTTGTGTGATTTTGCACGTGAAAGTGTTTTTCCTCTTAGCCTGCAGTAGACTGTTAAAGCTGTGTCCAATTGGAAAAGGTTGCATAGGTTTCAGGCAGCTCAGGGAGGATCCCTCATAGAGAGATAAAAGGAAAATGCCTAAAGTTATCCCCGTACCTGTTATCATCTGCCTGCACATTTCCTCTCTCCTGGCCCTGCCCAGTTGTTTGAAAGATGCAGACTGAAATGAGAGGTATTCATTTTATGGTGCCTGTGAGTGAGCACCGCCCATCAAACACTGGTCTGTCTTTTAGGAGGTCAGTCAAACATTAAACCTAACTATTAAGCACAGCAACAGCCCCAGTCAGGAATGCAGGGTTAATTGTTAGCCATTGTTGTCTTTCTTTTCTCTCAGTGTGTGTTTCACCCTATCTTAAGGCCACGTATAGAATTAAATGAATTTCATAGCTTTCCAGACACTGCTGTCTGGAGGTAAACTGGTGTGAATAGCGTGGATATTGTGTTTCTCTTGATATTGTTGCTTCAGGGTTGTCGGACATTCAAGACTTCTATGCTCTTGTATACAGTGTGTCTGCTGCATTTTTTTCCAATACTTTGCGCAAAAGATTAAATGCGACAGACTTTTATCATCTAAAGCAGCTTTCTATCTGCAAATAAGCATGACGTGATCCCGGAAACTTCTCCACATTCCCCTGTTTACTTTCAAACTGCTTTGACTTGGGCCTGGTATGAGCAACGTGTGTGTTTCCCCCCCTGCACGCATCCTCCTGTCGTTTAAAGCCCTGAGATTGAAGGGGGAAAAAAGAGTTCATTGAGAGACAGAATAAAAGGAAGGGGGGTGGTTGGGGAAGGGTAACTTCAGGACCCTGAAAACCAGGCTGCAGTCACCAGGCAACCAACAGATCAAGTTTCAAAGCCTGACAAGGAGTTGTAAGAAGTACAGAGAGAGAGGGAATGGGTGTGTGTGATAGGGAGATGTGTGTGTGGATCCATCTGTGTCTTTGAGGATGTTCACACACAAGTTGAGAGCATGCATCTGCTGTGCTCCACATTGTTTATCTCTGCCCAGCGTTGATAAACAAAAACAGGTGACTCATTTCATGATGCATCTGTTGTAGAAATCCATTTAAAGATGAAAACTACAAAATAAAAAGGAAGAAAAACACTTTTTCTATTTTTGTGATTTAATGAAGCTGCCTTCAAGTTTCCTGGCATGCTCATCCCAGCTCTCCACTCCACCACCACCCAAACCATAAATGACAGGACACCATCTTTATCTGTGATCTTGCATATGATTTACAATAATTTCTTTAGTGATTCATGTGTTTTAACTCCAACTTGACTGCTGAAACTCAGAGCTACATGTTTTGTCTGCCACCGGCCCTATTCGAATTATTCTAAAGACCTTTAGACACTGAGTCCCTTTTTTGTATGCATTTGATAACAAACATGGCGCATAGAAAACCTTGCACACTGAGTCTGATGTGTTTATTTTTTCTATTCATTGCGAAAATTCGTAATACGATACAAAATGGAGTCGTCAAGTGGTGAAGATGAGTTTATGTACCTCTCACTTCTTGGAAAAGTAGTCTGCTCACTGGTGAAAACTAGACAAGAGCAAAGAGTTTCAACAGTTGATAAAGGAGCTGTGGAATTATTCCGATAGCTACCAGGCGTATTACTGGATGTCATGACAGGCAGATACACACCACATGAAATGATTAATCAAAATTTTGCCATCGAAAAAAAGGGCTTGTAGATTCACCAGGATCCGCAGATATTGGTGATTTTGACCAATATCTGCGGATCCAGGTGAATATCCAAGCACTTTTTCCTGTGATCAGTCTGTTTTGTCACACTTTATCACACTGTTTTAGCATGCTGCAGTGTCTCTTAATAGTCAAACAAACCTCTAGATGCCTTTTGACAGATGCAAAAAAAATGTTTTACCTGTGTCTAAAAAAATTGATAGATGAAAGTTTTGGAGTTGGTATGATCCGACATGATGTCCTATTTATTTTTAAATGTGCAGCAATTGTAGACAAAATGGACTGTGCGCAATGGCCTTCAGTTATGTGCATGGTTATTTGCCACAAACAGTTGATCTACAGATGATGGTCACACTCTGTGTGGTTTTGTCTGCGAGTATAAAGTCTATGACTTTGACTGTGGCCTTTGTGGCACTGGATGCCTGTGTCCTCTGCATGGTAAGCCCTCTTGCTGCATGTGCTGACTCTGCCTGTCTGGTTGTGTGCTCTCTCCATCTCACACCCTGTCCTCTTTGCCCTCCCACCCTCACCCCTCCTCCCACAGGCCGTGTGTCGCTGACCCAGGGTGCCTCTCTGCTGGTGGATCGGCTGACCCTGGAGGACGAGGGCTGGTTCGAGTGCCGCATCCTCCTGCTGGACAGTGCTAAAGACGATTTTCGCAACGGCACATGGACCTTCCTCTCCATCACAGGTGCAGCACCGCAGGGTTTTGGGGACTCTGGGGCCGCTCCTTTCATTGCTCATCACTGGTACTGTCCTGCTTTTAGAACAACCACAGCATGAAACCTGGCTGGGACTCTGGAGGCCCTGGCAAAGTGAATTTTCCTAAGTGTAATAGCTGTGAATTAGTGGATTCTGTGTGATGTTCTGTGCACACACTGATCACATCTTGTCTTTTTCTGGCATGCTGTGAGCTGATGTCAATGTAGTAGTCTTTCTTAAGAATAATAGGAACAAGACAGAGTATATAAGGCTTGTGTGGGCTAAAGATTAAGGTTAAATGCTTAAATCAGAGTCTTTTCTAACCAGCCTTCAACCTTCCCACTCTCTGTCAAATACACACACTGACACTATGATGACATGGTATCGCATACAGTGAATGGAAGACCTGCGTGTAGTGCATCAGGTTGCAGATAAACACTGAACACCTTTCGTGTACATAATAGTATTACATTAGTGCATCCCCTGAATATCATACATCATATGTTACCTAATGATATGTTTAGTCATCCCAAAACCCAGCTGACTCAGAGCTTTGTACACCATACCCTATCCAATTCAGTGAGTTCACAGATTTTTTATCACGGATGGCTCCATCAGGAAAAGCATGACCGTGTTGAGTCTATATTTTGACTCAATAACTCTGGGGGAAAAATGGATTACAAAACATCCATCAATTCAGATGGTCAGTTTGTGGGATTTGCTGTCTGGTGGTATCCCAATTATTTGGTTCCATTTGGATTTGTGTAACTTAAAACACCACATTTAGAAGTGTTTACAGTGTCTCTTTTCAAATTCTATTAACATGGTTAACACTGACAACTCTAAATCTCCTTGTGAACAGAATGTTACATCCCTGTATACCCAGCAACTGCCCATCTCCACACAGAGGAAATAACTTACTGTCAGTCATATATATAAGGACTAACTATCCCTCCTGATCATTTATTGAGAAATTGTCTGCCATGAAGATGCTATTGTTGGCTATTGTCTTCTGCATTGAGTGGTCATTAGGGTTGGGTACCTAACTCTGTACTTTTAAGGGTTCAAACCGAATAAAGTCAGTACTACCGAGTACCTATTCACGTAAAATCAATCAGTGCCAAATCCTTTGTTTTTTATGTAGTCCAGTACTCTACTGATATTCTATCAGTTTCTGCATTTTAGTTCAGTTATTCAGGTTGAGTTATTCAGGTTGACTCCAGCTGCTTCCTCCTTTTGAGGCATTGTTGATGATATGTGGTGACTTTTTTTATAATTGAAATTACATTTTTGTTATTCCAGAGAGAGTGAAGTACCAGAAAATGTACAGTGTTCGAAGTTCTTGTTGGTTCAAATGTGAACAGTATCCTACCCTTGTATTCAAAGTCAAGTTCGTGCTCAGATTGTCCTCTATGATCCATTTGAATATCTGAATAAAGATAAATACGTAATCTGTGCCGTCTTTGTTCCAGCTCCACCTGTGTTCATCAAGACACCACCAACTTTTGTGGAGGTTCTGCTCGGCGACTCACTTACTCTCAGCTGTGGAGCCCATGGCAACCCTCGGCCAACTGTTGTCTGGCATAAAGATGACAGCCAAATTGAGAAACATGAAAAAATAAAAGTGAGTTAGATTAACAGATGGCGCTATTTCAGTATTTTAATTAAATGCTTTATAATTAGTATTTTCTGTAGGAGTTGCCACTTTGATGTTCCTTTTAAAGCAAGCTGCTTTGTCATCCTCGTCCACGTCAGCCTCATGATCGTCCTCTGACTTCTCCTTCTCTCTTTGATCCTCTGACTCTTTACCTCGCCCCTTTTAGGTGCTCAATGGTACCTTGTCTTTGGCCTCCGTCACAAGAAATATTTCAGGAGTGTACAAATGTCACGTGTCCAACACAGAGGGGAACCTGACCCACTATACGCAGCTGCAGGTCAAAGGTCAGTGTTGAACTGTCAATTAGAGATGGAGTCTCTGCTGAGCTCATGTTTAAGCACATACTGTGATGTGGAAGAGAACAAGACACAAAATGGGGGTGGTTGAAAATGATATGTATCTTTTTATGTACTTCTAGGACAAAACATCCATTCAGATAGATAAAATTGTCCTCTGATCCAAGCCTTTATGATCTTGCTGGGGTTCCACAAACCAAGTGAACAGTTAAAATCATTGTTACAAAGTCTATACTGCCACCTAAAGTCCATCCCCTGCTATTGCACTGAATCATTGAATTAACACAATATCAACATAAGATTGTTGTTTTGTTTTTTTCAAAAGGACCTCCTATCATCATCATTTCCCCAGAGGACACCACACTCAACATGTCCCAAGATGCAGTTCTGCAGTGTCAGGCTGATGCCTACCCTTCAAACCTCACCTATGAGTGGCTAAAACAAGGACAGAATGTTTACCATATTGAGTGAGTACAGGTCGTTTTCTGTCAAATGTAAAATGATTACAACTTCCTGATTCTTAGACATCATGACTTAATATATCCTCAATTACTTTGGTGGACTACTGGGAAGAATTTTTAAAGGAAGCCTTTAAATAAACACAATGGTTCAATTAAGCCAACAGATGCTTCTAATGCAATCAATTCTAATAAGCTTATTTAAAGACAATTAAAACATGTTGTCACGAACACACTATAAACCTTTGACAAAGGAGATTAGTGTTTCGGATTAACAAATGTTTTAACGTCATTGTGATCACTTCCTAAATTACATCATGACTTGTATCTTTTGGCTTTAGATCCCTAAAGTCCAGAGTGAAGGTTTTGGTGGATGGAACTCTTCTTATCCCTAATCTCATCCCAGAAGATGCTGGCAACTACACCTGCATCCCAACTAATGGGATACTGGCACCGCCCTCAGCCTCTGCACACTTGAAAGTGAAACGTAAGGGTTTAATCTCCAGTGAGAGGCAGCATCTTTCCATGCATCCATTCATTTCCTATAACCCTTAATCTGGTCAGGGGTTGAGCTTTTCCCGGAAAGCCCAGTGCAAAAACCTCTTTAGGTAATTTCACTTCCTCTTCCTCAGATCCTGCACGTGTGGGCAGAATGTCCCGGGAAACATACTTGCCTGCGGGTATGGAAGGTGTCCTCGTCTGTCCAGTCCAGGCAGATCCTCCAGTGCTGTATGTCAACTGGACTAAAGATGGGAACGAATTGAATCTTGACAACGTAAGCTCCCTCCTACTGCAGCCACTCAGCAAAGACAAATGAATAAGTTACAAACTGCGCACGTGCCTCCTAAGTCACACTGAATGTTTTTTTCCTTCTTTTCAGTTCCCAGGTTGGATAGTGAACTCTGAGGGCTCTGTTTTTATAACAACAGCCAATGACAATGCTGTGGGCATGTACACCTGTACAGCCTATAACAGTTATGGCACCATGGGCCGGTCTGAACCCACCCAGGTCATTTTGAAGGTATGGTTGGTGTTCACTTGCAGAAAAAACCCTTTCCTATGAGTGTACATATGCACAAGTAAAATTGCTCCCTCCTTCCTCCAGGACCCGCCAAACTTCAAGGTGCCACCTCGACCTGAGTATCTCCAGGAGGTGGGCAGAGAGTTGATGATCCCCTGTGAAGCCACTGGAGACCCCACTCCAAACGTAACATGGAGCAAGGTACAGAAGATTTTCCCCTGCACACACACATCTTTTTATTAAGCCCTTATTTGCATTGTTCATATAAAGGTCTTGAAAGATTGGGAAATGCTTATCTATAACTTGTTAAAGTTAGGAATATGCTTGACTATCAATATACTCCTTGAAAAATGCCTGACTTTCCGCATAATGTGGGGTTTTATCAACACATCATTCAAATAAACCAAAATCTTTTAATATTTGAAATTAAACTTTGCATTGTCATATGTATTTGTTTTCCTCTGGTGTTGAAATAGCGAGCATTAAATAATCTTGATCAAAACATTCTGTCAAAGTTTATATGATTGATTGATTGATTGATTAATTGATTGATTGCTGTCAGTGTAAAGGAATTCTGTAACCCTTTCTTTTTTTGCAATTGCATTTAAAACAATTTCCATAAGATTATAAAGGGTACGAACGTCTGAAAGTTTTTTGTTTATGGTTTACAAGTCTCCTCTTGTTTTTCTTTTTAACAAGAACAGGAAGAATGAACATTGTCTCTACATCTAATAAGAATAGAAGTAAATGGAATATGTATTGTTAATTTTTTATTAAAAAGTACGTATTTGTCTTTTAACAGTAGTGGAGTGGATGTTTTAAAGTAGTACAAAATAATGGTAGAAAATGTAAACACTCAAGAAAACTACAAGAAACTCAAACTATACCTTAGTACACCTCAGAAGTAAATGTATGTAGTTAAATTCCATCACTGCCTGTAATTGAATTTTTTGTTGTTCTTCCTTACAGATCGGCCCTTCTCCTCGCTCCCAGTACACTGTGTTGGCTAATGGCTCCCTCCTACTGCAGCCACTCAGTAAAGATCATCAGGGTGGCTGGGAGTGCTTGGCCACTAATCGTGTAGCGACGGTCAGTGCAGGCACTGTGGTCATGGTGCTGGGTGAGTGGGTCAAACTTACTTTATCAAACAAATATAATAATATTTAACAGTTGTCCTGTTAACTTGACCTCAACAGGCTCAAACTTAGTTTTTCCTCTTCCTTAGGCACCAGTCCTCATGCTGTGTCCTCAGTATCTGTCACCACGGAGATGAACCAAGCCAACGTTTCCTGGGTGCCAGGGTTTGATGGTGGATACACCCAGAAGTTCACAGTTTGGTCAGTAACATATAATTCATACGGTCTGACACTGTTCTCTGCTGTCAAGGACAAACTGTTTTGTGTTCCATCTACATTTTGGCTTTTTTTTCCAGGGTCAAGCAGGCCTCCAGAGGGAAACATGAATGGGCATCTTTGCCAGTGCCGACGTCCAAAAACTACCTGCTGGTGACTGGGCTAGTTGCTGGAACCGGCTATCAGTTCAGTGTTCTACCTCAGAATAAACTCGGCTCTGGAGCTTTCAGCGAAATTGTTTCTGTGCGAACACAAGGTTTGTACAACTTTGTACAGCTCTGTTTTGAGATTTCCTTACTCTTCTGTTTTTCTTACTTATATTGTTTCTTGTCATCAGCTGTTCCAACAGAAACACCTACAGCTGTCACCTCTCTACCAGTCCTGGATCCTCCCATATTCCTGTCAGCCAACAGGACTGAGCAGGGTGTCCTCCTCCAGTGGTCTCCTCCTGAGGCTCCAGCCTCTCCACTGACAGGCTATGTGCTGCAGGCCCGCAGGGATCAGAGCCAATGGGTCATCCTCAGCAGTGACATCAGTGCCAATCAGAGTGAACTACTTGTACCAGGACTGCTAAGGGTAATTAGTTTATTTATTGAGTTTATGTAATCTTCGAAGATTAATCAGAGTAGCCTCATGTTTCTTGCTTTCTCAACCTGTTTACATGTAGATTAAGTTTACTAATTCATATCTAATCAAATGCCTGACCTGTCTTCCTCTCAGGACTCCAGTTATGATCTGAGGCTGATGTCTCGTAGCAACAAAGTACTCAGTGAACCGAGTGAGTCTGTCAATGTCTCCACTATTGGTAAGTTGCTTTGTAAAGATTAACCAGGAGCATTGCTTGCATATTCAGTCAAGGTTCTGGCATATTTATGTCACTTGAAACATGAAAAAATGCATCGGAATGTGTGACCGCCAATATCATCTGATTACAGGGATGGAGATTTACCCCCTGCGCCCAAGTTTCTTGGAGGTCATCCCTGAGCCACTGTTGGCTGGTGTGTTAGCAGGAGTGTGCTTTCTGTTTGTGGCCATCATCCTCTCGTTGGTGACAGCATGCTATATGAGTCACAGGAGACAGCGTCGACGCAGGAAGAGAAGACAAGGTAAAACATCAGATTTGAAGATCCAATTTCATCTCTAAAAAATGTTTAATTGTTGTTAAAACTCGTGTGCAGGAAGATCAACTGTTGATTTTTTTTTTTTTTTAATCCTCTTTCACCTTTCCTCAGATCTTCCATCTGCTTTCCAGAAGAACTCTTCTCCAGAGTAAGTGTCTTCATCAGTGCACATTTATATTCATTAAACACTTCTATTCCTAATTTGCACTCTTATTGCAACAGTCCTCTTTATACAGTACATCTATCTTGCATATTTTGTTAAGTTTATACATTTGTTAATTTAAACTGCATTGCGGAACTTCTGTCTCCTCCCCCAGCAATGAAAGTATTAGCAAAAAACACTGTTGGCGTGCTCATGATGCTATAGGCAACGGCTTAGGCCCCTATTAGCTGTGGCTTGCGTCACAGATCAGGGATTAAAAATTCTGTTATACTGCAACTACCACTGCTGACCACTTGTTTGGCAAGGGCTTGAGTGTATGGTAAATTTCATTGGAAGGGCCACAACTAACTATTATTTTCTTAGTTGATTATGCCATCGATAATTTGACTAGTTGTTTGTTTTGTTAAAATGCCAGAAAATGGTGAAAAATATCAGTGTTTCCAAAAGTACAAGATGATGCCCTCAAATGTCTTGTTTTGTCCACAGCTTGAAGATATCTAGTTTGTCACAGAAGAGAAAATAATCCAGAAGTCATTCAGATTTGAGTGGTTAGAATCAGAAGTTTTGACTCCAGAAATGAACTCAAACCCAGTATAGATGTTAGAGAGAGTTACAAATTGTATCTTTAATCATTTTGTCAGACAAGACCTAATGTTATTTAAAACTCTTCTTCTTCTTCTTCAGTGGTCGCACACCTCCTCGAAGCCCAGACAGTGTCCTGAAGCTGAAGCTCTGTCCGCCACTTCCCTTCTTCCCCAACACCTCCTCCTCACAGTCTGATCGATCGTCCTACGACAAAGGCAGCCGAGGGGAATACCATGACCAGCGAAGGCAACTTCTGTCCAACTCATCTCCTCCACCACATTACACACTCTTTGAGAGTCACCTAGGGTCTCAGGCCCCCTCACCAACTGCTCTAGAGTCTATCTCCAGAGGCCCAGATGGACGCTTCATTGTCCAGCCACAACAAGGTGGTTCAAGTCCTTCTAATAAGAATAACCTAAAGGAAGTAATTCTTCAAATTAACGGTGGAGCAAGTGGCTCAGGGAGCAACCGAACTTCATTCAGGGACTCTCCAAAGTCAAGCTCAGAGAAGGACGAGAGGAAGAATTCTCCTCTCACTGTGGACGTCCCAGAGCTCAGCAGACCTCCTTCCTCCCCTGGCAGAGTGCGGGCCATGGCAAGAAACTTCTCCCGTCACGGCTGCTTTTACTCTGACGACGAACAAGGTTCAGAAGCCCTGCTGGAAAGAGCCAGCTTCTATTCAGACAGCAGTGAGAAAAAACCCAGTGATTCTCTCAGGAGAGCTCGCTTGGCAGGCAATGCAGAAGATCTGTTCCCTAGTTCGGGCATGAAAACTAAGCCTCTGGAAAGAGACAGACCAGGCTACCAGCCTATGGAGAGTCAATTGACAAATAACAGCACTCTGGTGTCACAACTTGACAGTGAGCTGGAGAGGGATAGCATTAACAAGTGTGTGCAGTTGGCAAAGGAGAGGGAAAAAATGGAGAGGGAGCTGGAGAGCTATACAGCCGATCAAAGAAGTTGTGGTCGTGGAAGAGACAAGCGACAGTCAAGCCCTCAAAGGGAGGCACCCAAGTTAGAAGACGATCCTGTGTGGAAGCCGCAAGATGTTAATATCAGACAGAAACACAGGCCTTCGGGTCAGACAAGTCGAGTGTCTGACTATCGGAGGGCATGCTACTTTGGGAGCACCAGCAGTCCTATGGACCGGCTCCCTGCCACCCGCATACAATGGGACATTAGCCCTGTTACATCGATCACCAGCCTCATTCCTGTACAGAGCCCCCAGGAGACCACATTGCCCAGGTCTCAGCATTTTCGCAAATGTAGGGAAACCACAGACGACTCTTTTAATGTAGACTCATCGCGCTCTCCAGTCACCCAGAACACCTCCCTCCCCATGCTTTCCCCTGACAACACCTCAGAGAGTCTCCCTGAAAGAGCCAGGTCATTGAGTCCTCTGAGAGAGACAAGTCTAGGCAGGAAGCCCATGACTGAGCAGGACAGAGGTGTCCCCTCAAGGTCCAGACATTCATACGCTTATGCAAGCACTCAGCCCCTCAGAGGTCCCTCAGTTGACAGTGAGAGGCCTAAAAGTTCAGCCTCTGTTCCTTATAATCAGCCTGAGAGACCTGCAGAAGTGGACTACCCTACCACTAGGGGTCAGAGTCCATCAAGTTATGCTACTTTGCCCTATCAACATCATGAAGTCAATGTAAAGGCCAAAGAGAAAGACATTCAGGCCCGAGGTGACCGACGGAGTTCAGGGTTTTACTCTGAGTTAGAGAGGGAGGGTGTACGAACACGCTCCAGGAGGAGTGACAAATGTCTCTTCTCTGATAGTCCAAGCCCTATTACAACATTGCCTCTTGTAGAAGAGGTCGACAGTGACCAGTCCCAATTTTCTGTCTCGGGGATGTCAGGGTCCTTCAAGGCCAAGCCTTCAACTCCATCTCCCAAAATGTCTCCTCTGCAGACAAGTGCAATTCTCGAGTATCTGAGCCTTCCAGGCTTCATTGAAATGAGCGTGGACGAGCCTGTGGAAGCTGCTGGAGCCACAGATACTGCTGGACAAAGTTCAGAACTAAAGCCAGAAAAATCCCCAGGGGTTAAGCCTGATGTGGTTCCTAAAAACTGGGAGGTTCACATTCAAGAAACCCATGAAACGGACAGAAAGGTTTGTTTTGAACCACCTCATCCTACGGGGGCTGCAGAGTCCAGCTTTTATGGTAGTAAAAAACAAGCCTATAAACGCCCCCTGCATGGGGAAGGCTCTTCACATAGAGTACGATTTCCAGATGAGACAACGCCATCATCACCTGGTCCAGAAAAAACTAGCAAGCAACTTTATGATGAGAAAACACAAATTCGAGCTGGGAATAAAACCCCGGACAGACTTGGATCCAGGTCAGCTCACACCTTGTTCAGTGCAGCTAAAGGCATGGCAGACATAGTGTCAAAACACTCACAGAGTTTTGTAGACAGTAGTGAGTATCTATCAGAGCAATCTCAAAGACAAGCTTCTCAGGGCAGCAGGACTAATAACATTGCGTCACGAATATGTCAAGCCCCTGTGCCATTTTTAAAGAAGTCCCTAAGCATGGGCCCTTGTAGGTCGCTCTCCGGTATGGTTCCACCTCGTCCTTTCCTAAAGAAATCCATCAGTTTAGGCTCACAGAGATGGGAGCACTTTGAGACCCCGAGGACGTATATTTCTGAGAGATGTTACTGGGATGAGTTCCCCAGCCCAGATGTCAGGCTGAAGTCCTACAGTTTGGGTCACAGTCCGTCTTCCCTTCCCAGGCCAGGCCCCTCCTGGAGGGAATATGTCCCATTCAGACGCCCCAGCATGGGCAGCTTAGAGAGGCCTCACCATGCACAAAGACCTTTAGCTAGTCCTTCCTACCTCACTCCATTGATGTACCCACCCAGACAAACCTCAATCTCCCCAATGCTGGAACCCTCTGATCCGCGACGGCAAGCCGCTGTTTTCCCAGAGTCCTCCAGGTGGTCTCCCTCTTACCAAGATACCCTGCGGTCTGCCCAGCATAAATATATCCCCATGCCCTCCTCCATCCCTGTCCCCCAGTACCAACACTGGCCAGCATCCAGAGGAGAAAGCATGAGACCAGTGGACCCCAGGAGGGGCCCTCCGAGGTCCTACCTGCCCAGGGGCATCAGTTGGCCCTCACCTTACTACGCCCCTTTTCCACCCAGGGAGGGAGAAGGTTACAGACAGCCAGACAGGATGATGGGGAGGGGAGGAGAGACAGAGATCAGGGAGGGCGGCAGGGCCAGTTATGCCAGTCAGAGCAGTGGTAGAGGTAGCGCCGGCCTCTTCCGACAGTCCCTGTCCATCACACCAACACTCCTCAGCTCCCCTGAAACCACAGAGGAGGGCGAGCGGCACAGAGCTGACATGGAGCTGCCTGAGAGGAGAGCGAAAAGGTGAAACATCGCCACACCTGGGCAATAACAACAAACACACTGGAGTGTCGTCTTGGCGGAGCGATATTTTATGTTGCCAAAATAACATTAATGTTGTTGTTTTTGTGTCTTGCTTTTGATAAGTGTGATCTGACCACTTGTTTTATGTATCTTATTAGAAGGAACACATCAGTAGATGAGAGTTATGAGTGGGACTCTGCTGATGCCTGTGTGGACACAGAGGTCCTGGAGGCCATGAGGTTTGATCAGTCACAAACAGGTTTTCGGAGAGGTAGACATGATCAAGCCAGTGGCCTCCAGGGCCAGCGACGGAAAGGTGAGCTTTCATTTATTTGTTTGTTTTTGATGTTGCATGTGTCATTGTGAGTGTAAAGCTTGATGTGATGCTGCATGTGTTCATCCCTTGTGCTGTTACTGTGAGCTTGTCCCATGACGTGCCCATCCATGCATTTCCTCTCCCTGATGACCTCCCCAGGCCCGTCTCCCTCAGTCAGCCCGCCAGTTTCCAACCCACCTCGCTGCCAGTACAGCCGCTCCCTAAGTGAGGAGCGTTTCAACGCTCTCCGGCAGGAGTACCAAGAGTACAGGCGGGCTCAGGAGTCCATCTGTTCCCGTGAGCCTTGCCTCACCCCTGGCCATGATTCAGACTCTGACGCCAACTCAGCACTGCTCTAGCAGCTTAACGTGGTCCGTTATCCTGCCTGCCCTCTCACCTCTTTCCTCTTTTTTCCACCTCTTACTCAGGCTGCAACGATTATTTTTCTGATTAATTGCTTAATCGTTTTGTCTATAAAACAAGCCTATTCTATTTCTACTTTTTTAGAAGGGGAAACATTTGAAAAAAAGTCAAAGTGAAGTGCAGAGGGATCAGACTTTTAACATTACCTATGTCTGACCTGTAATGCTCAGAATTGATATGTGTCAAAAAACAATGCACTTTTCCTTTTGCTGCAATTGTGGAAATCAAAAAAGAAAAACGCACTTAATCTTAGTAGAAGGTTGTCTGTTGCCTGTCTGTCTTGTAAATACCACTGCTTAAACAGCCAATGTTTAAACTATTTAATGGTGTCACAGTATTGTTGTTCTTAGCAACAGCAACAGTTGATGAATGGGCAAATTACCCTACTAACAAAATGATAAATGGGCCAGAATGAGGTTTCTTAAGGCCTGCCAGCTGAATAGGTCTGCTTTAAAACGTCAGAAAATTGTGAAAAGTGCTCATCATAATTTCCCAGAGCTGAAAGTAAAGTCTTCAAATTGCTTATTGTGTCATACAGGAGTCCAAAACCCAAAGTGTTAAAGTGACTGTTAATTTACTGTCATAAATTACAAACAAAAGCAGCAAATCCTAACATTTAAAATGCTGGATCCAGCTCAAATGTGGCATTTTTGCTTGAAAAATGACTGAAATGATTAATCAATAATCAACATAGTCTGCTATCAATTTTCTTTTGATCGACTGATCGTTGCAGCTCTGCCTCTCACTGCTCACCCGCCTGCATCCTCTTCTTACCTGCTGCCGTATCATCCTTGTGCAGTGAATCGTGCATGCCAAAACCTCTGCTCATTAATTCATCGTTAACATGTGTAAACCTTTAAAGGTTGTTCTCTAATGCTGTGCTGCTCTTTGTCTTTCACAGGTTTATCTAAGACAGACACCAAAAAGCGGTTTTATTGAACAGACGACAGCACTGTGGTCCCGGACACTGTCACACCTCACTGGAGCTTTGTCACTCTTTAAATTTGTATTTTGTTACAGCATTTTATGTGCTCTATGCCATCAAATGAGACCGTCTGCAGCTTCTCTGTTGCTTTCAGATGACTTTTCTTGTACTTGCTCTGTTGTGCTTTGCATAGTGAAGCTGAGAAGGGATTATTTATTTTTCTAAGAAGCTTGTGCAGCTGTAATTTAGGATTTTTCGTCTTTACCTTGACAATCAGGCACACAGGGCCGCTTTGAGAAAAAAAATGTTTCCCCTTAAATAAGGTTTACTGTTGAAAGTTGAGAAAGGACCTGCTTTATAAAAGCAGCAGTGCTACATGATGAAGGTTGTATTTCAAGTTTATGCCCATCAAAGCAAAGACTTCCCTTTGATAACTAGAATGGTACTCAGAAAGGTGTGTACCTCAGCCTAGGTCCCCTTTAATTCAGTCAGGCCTAATCCAATATTTGAAAAAAAAAAATCATATTTAAATCCGCTGGATCCAGATTTTATTTGGATCTGCATCAAATTCCCTGAGAAATGAACAAAAAAACACTCTATTCGACAATGTTAAAGAAAATGAGAAAGAAATGTCCTGGACCTGTCCCTTTATCAGGATCTGATCAAAACTTAATGGGATCTGTTCTCCGTCGAGACCAATCCTTCATCTAAATTTCATTGAAGTTTAGTCAGTAGGTTTTAGATAATCCTGCTGACAAACCAACTAACAAAAACATTATCTCTGTGGTGGGCCTAATAACGGGATGCTAATGACAATGATGCAGGTTTGAGTCCACGATAACATCTGTTGGTGGAATATCTGTGTGCAGTGTGCTTGAACCCACCATCTCCTTCTAAATATGAAGTACGTGAACAATACTGCATAAAGATCACATCATAAGGAATCTCTGATTTTAATTAACTGTATCTAAAAGAAGAATATGTTTATTTGCCACTGTGATTTTCCTGCTGATTCCCTGACTTTCTGTTTTATACATTCTGTCTGTCACAAAAACGTTCCCCTGTTGAGACTTAATATATGAAATGATTTCAAATAGCCTCCCAGTATTTGTTCAAAATGTACAAATGTTTATATGTACCTTAATGTGAATGAACCCTACTGTCGTATTGTATTGTATATTCCACTTCATAATTTCATCAGATGAGAAAATGATACTTTACTCCACCTGAATCCATCAAACCTTGCCTCTGTGATTAATTGACAGACAAGGAAAATGATTTTTGCCTTATTTTTTTTAAAAGCACTAGCTGATTGACCATGGGAGGTTTGAACTGACAAGTTACAATCAAACAAAACTGATCAGACATTTAAAAGATCCTTAAAACTGTTACCCTTTTTTTTTTTTTTTACACAAGTTTAGCTCTCATGATGAGTATTTCTGTATATTTATTAAGGTGAGTTCTGATATGCAACAATGTTTACAATTCACATCACTGATGTGAAGGCAACACTGTGAATATTTAAACGACTTCTGGTTCTGTATTTGAATTGCAAGTTGTTTATGAATTTTGTGCCCATTATTATTGTTTTGTTTTTTTTACCAAAAACATGGCAAATGCTGTTTTTTTATGTCACCTGATAAACAGAGATGAAATGGAAATCTTTGTAGCTATACTTTGTACGATATTTACTGAAAGAAATAACCCAGATAAGAAGCTTCGTATGGAGTGAGTATGCATTTCTGATGATGGTTTTAGAAGTTTTGTACAAACTGGAAATTTTTATATCTTGTCACCTGGTTGTTTTTGTCATTTTTATATGTTTGTAATGAATAAATTGTTTTATTCAGAATGTACCAGACTTGGAAAAGGTTTTTTTTTTTAGTGCTCTAAGTAAAAGCATGTGACGATGAACTGGGTTTCTCTTTAGCTCAATGAAGTCAGATATTATTCTGAATAATTTCCAGAACAGGGCCAAGGCTCAACCATCACCACGACCTCAGTCTTCTGTCAAGTCTGCTAAATCTGGTTGACACGTCCACTCAGTTTTCTCAGTTGAATGTATTGCCAAGCCGAGGAAAGTGTTCAAGAAGGACATGAGGCTTTTGCTGCAGCTCAGGATGTAAACATTAATGGCACCCTCCTCTGCTGAGATGTAAAATTAGCTAGCTTAGTTATCTAGCCTCTCAACCTTCTGCGCTGTAATATGGTTGGTGGATGTTATAACACGTATTATATGTTAGCCACGTTAGCAGCAAGTTCAAAAGTAGAGCTTGCTGCTGAACAATATACCCACTTGACTTCGCATTTTTAGGACATTTTTTCAAATTCAAAAAGGGACTTTTGTTCCGCCAATCCCTAAAGTCCCTTTTTGAACTTGAAAAAATGTCCTAAAAATGCGAAGTCGAGTGGGTATATTGTTCATCATCTTAGCTTAAACATGCTTACATTTTCTAATTATGGGTCCTCTAAAGGGGCTGATGGATTGATATTGGGTCGTAAATATGGTCAAATTAAAAATTCTTTAAAAAAAAAAAAAATCATCATGACATGAATGTCAGACAGCAGCTAATGTTTGTGATTGGGAGCTTTTACACGGTTAGCACTTTAGCTTTGGGTCAGGAGGAGGTTATCAGGCCCTGGACGGGGACTCAGAGAGGAATGCTGCCAGGGAGTCGCACCATAACATAACAAAACAAAACATCAAAACTGTTATTTCTTCACAAAAATGGATAATCTTGGTTAAATTCACGATTCAAGACTCAAGAGGGGTTTATTGTCATTCCAGCCATATACAGTGCATTACACAGTGCAATGAAATAACGTTTCCCAAGAAGCTTCAGTGCAAACAAACAACAATAACAATTCCAAATGCTACATTTAACTGCTAGTGTAGTGCAAAAATCCTCCCCCACATACTGGTGTCCAAACCGACCGGACTGGGTGATGTGAGGTGTGTGCTTGGTATTTATGTTTTTTATTTATTTATTTTTATCTATGAATTGCACTAATAAGGAGTTGCATCTCAATTTCGTTGAACAATGTACAATGACAATAAAGATCTATCTATCAATAAAAAATACTTGTAAAGTGACTATTATTATTATTATTATTATTATTATTTACATGAGATGCAATAGTGCATCAGACAAATACAAAAAAGCATACAACAGGGCAACAGAGGTGATCAGATAGATGATAGCGTTGTCGGTGGAACGGTTGGCTCGATAGGCGAACTGCAGGAGGTCTAGGGTGAGAGGCAGAAGGTTCTTTATGTGCCTCAGGATCAGCCTCTCAAAGCATTTCATGATGGTAGGGGTGAGTGCGATGGGGCAGTGGTCGTTGAGGCAAGACACCGGTGACTTTTTGGGCACAGTGACAATGGTGGTGGTTTTAAAGCATGATGGGACGGTGGCACTGCTCAGGGTGATGTTGAAGATGTCCGTGAGAACATCTGCCAGTTGGTCTGCACACCCTCTGAGCACACTCAGAATGTTTAAAATGTAACATTTGTACAAATTGTACTTTAACCAGGGTTGTGGTGTTACCACAGTATCTCACAGTCCTACCACATATCACATACTATGGAGCTCCTTTCTGTGCAACATGGCTGAAACAAATGTTTTAACACCATTAAATGAAGCTTTCCAACCTGTAGACTCCGATGTTATGTGGGCCACTAAACATAGTCGGGCTGTTGTCTTCATGTTAAAGTCCACTCTCAGTAATGCCACCAACAATACATGGAGAATTTCAAGTCAATTCAACTTTAGTTCACAGTAATTTGGAAGTTATTTCACCGTTAACAACAATGAACGACAACAGAATGCTTTTTTTTAATTAAGCAATGTTTTATTGTAAAGCTGCAACTGATATTTAAAATGTTCTTGTGAACATTTAATAGAGACTGTGTAGATACTTCAATAATATTATTTGAAAAACCTTAACAATGTTGCAACTGATGTTTATAAACCTGCATATTGCTCAATAAATGGTTTATAAAGCATACAGCTTTGTTAATAGTGAAATCACTATTGACTAAAGTTGAATTTACTAAACGATTATTTAAATTTTGTATTAAACACGATTTAAAGTCAGCAGTTCCTTTGCCCTCGGTCTGGCCCCTAGTGGCAATAAGGACCATGCCGCGTGCCTCAAAAGCACAGGTCTGACTCTACCATCAGCTGCTAGATGTTTCACAGTTTAAGCCAGACCTTGCCATTTCTACTGATCCCCTAATAAACCTGTTGATTTCTAAATTGGTTTCTCACTATATGACCTTATTAGTAAACAAACATAAATGTGAAGAAAATGTGTGTAATCATATAAGCTTGACAAGATGTCAAGTTTGCTAAGGCCAGGTTTGTTGATTGTCTGGCAGACTGAAGATGTTACTATATTAATCACTGACTATATACGATAATGTATTATCTATATTTATATATCTATATTTATAAATGAATCAACCCGTGCACCACCAGGACTTCAATGCAGTCATGTGGTTTTACAAGTCTGTCAGACGTAATGTACTGTAGCCATGCAAGCCACATGTTCATTCAACAGAAACAAACTTTAAGCAAAAATCATAGGCCTAACTGTCATATAATTTCCCGTACATTGAACAGTTTAAGCAATTAATTGGAAAAAAAACTTCCAATATCAAAATCACCCACTACAATGCTGTACTGAGCTCTCCCCAGACCGCTTAACAGCCATTCACACCTGGGCTCACCTAGCCTTAGAAACACACAATTTCTGTCATAAAGCTTCAGCTTCATCAGCTTCAACTTTTCTGTCACAAAATCCAAAAATATATCAAAAATGTAATGAAATAATTATTAATGTCTGTGCTCTATTTTCCAATGTTTTTTTTTCTCAGTGTCAAATGTTTGTTTCAGTGCCAATACAACGTTCTCAGATTCAGATGTTTCAGTGTGAATGTCTCCTCTGTTAGTTCAGCTTTTGTTTCCAGTGTCAGTTGCCATAGTCACTGCTCTAGCTCCATAACATACAGCGTCGCTGCTGTTCTGAGAACTCCACACATGACTGCGTTTGCCTTCAGCCATCATCAATGTCAACTATTTCAGTTGCACCTTCAGGGTTTATAGAGCCTAAGTTTGCATATGACAGTGACGGGAGGAAGGAGAAGTAGTTCTTATCATCTACCGTAGATTCCCTGCTGATGATAAAATGCACGTTTACCCCAAATTAATGAGTTTAGTTATTGATCTTTTGATATGAGACCCCCACCTGGATCACAAATGCTCGAGATCAGAAGTATTGCTATTTCCGTGTCAGTGCACTAGTGTTTGATATGTCTGCAACACGTGAAGAGCATCATCTCCAGCTTAAATGACACCAAAGAAACATTTAATGATTTGCATGTTAGTAGATGATGTGTTTCAGTGACCTGTTTGGTGTTTATTCATGATTAAGGTAGATAGTGCTCATGCAGCCAATTTACCTTGTACACGTGTCGCATTTTTGCCGATATGAATAAATACCATCAGTTACACATGACAAGCCATTTGCTCTTTCACTAAAACATTTATGTCATTTCAGGTGAGAATTCATCACAATACAGAGATGTATGTATGTTGCACATAACCACAGATGTTCTCTAGTGCTCTCCCAGGCTTCAGCCATCACATTACTTGGTTGACATGCGCATGACATGTTTGACCATGTTTCCAATACCATCAAATATGTAGTGATAGTGGTACTCGGTTTCCCACATGAAGGACGGGGTGCTGACCACTTTGTTCTTCTCGTCCACATAGGCCTCGTAAAAGAAAGGGTTAAGGTCAAAGCACGAGTTATTTCAGTAGTTATTTTCACAATACATTTTTTCATGGTGTATAAAATGTCATAGAATGCTACAACAATGCAAAACCCAGCAACCAAGTCAACATACATCTTTGCAGATTTGGTTTACTGACACAGATAGTAAAGGATATATATGGCTCGCGGCCGTTGTGGCGGGCGCCCATGCTCTTCACAGCCTGCAACATGTTGGTATGAGGCCAGCTCCCCCAGCGGGTCGAGTCGTCCCGCTCGTAGCCCATAGTCACCTCGATGTTGGGCAGCACGCGGCAGGCCAGCACTGGAGCCATGCTGGCCAGTCTGAAACAGTCAGCAGGCGGTCAGTTGAGGTGTTTATAAATCAAGATTAAGAGACAAGATCAGGGTGTGAATAATTACCTTACCAGTATCAGACAGGAGAGATTGAGAGCCTGAGAGGAAAGCTCTCCCAGCATGAAGCGCTGAGATAGCAGTGTGAAACTTTGACCGAACAGTGTTCACTCATTACACTATTAGCACTGACAAAAAGATGAGTGTAAAGCCAGATTACAGATTGTCACCTGCTTTATTATCAACACTCGTCCATTCATAAAACCGAAGAAGAACATTCAACAGTTGTGGGCATAAAACGGCTCCATGCAGCTCATTCAGCATAATTTAAGTCCGAAATCTTAGAAAACTTCTAAGTTGGTAAACCTAGAGATTCAAAATCGATTTGATAAGATATATCCAGTGTGGTCAAGATTGAGCTCCCTCTTCAGATGGGCTGAATGCTAACACTTCGAGCTTAGCAGCCACATTGAAGATTGAAGAAAAGGGGTGTAAATTTGATATTTTCAAATCAATTTGAGATCTTGGGACTTCCTTCGAGACGCCAGACAGGCTGTATGGAGTTATTTACATTTATACATATTTCTGGTGGTTTTCAATGTGTTAGAAGAAGTCCCCAGCTGCTTCAGTTGTTTAGGAGAATGCTGCCACACTGTTTTATTGTGAAGCTCCAGAAATGTCACCTGACTTTCCATCTTCATGGGGTGAGTTGATAATAACTTCATTTTTGGGTGAACTCATCCTTTAAGGCAGTAGGATCCCAACTGATCCTTAAGTGAAAACAGACAACATGAACCTAAAATTGAGGACAACGTGGACTTCATTAGCTTTGAACCTTTTTGCACTCCATCAAATGCAGCAATCTAAGACTATATCTGATTATATCTAAAGCCTCCACAGAGCCACACTGTGCTCCACCCACACGCGTCTTCACTCACTGTGTCTGATTGGACCTCTTCTGAGTACTGTGTGGGTGTTACATGACCGCTGCCTTTGTCATCAGCCTGTTATTTTTACTTGATGGTTGACAGACAAGAAACAAACCTCTACCTTCGTCATTATTATAAAGTCATGTTGTACATCGATTTTACATTATTCTCTGCAACTTGAAGATATCGCACATGCTGCAGTCCAGCCACAACTTGCACTCTACATTTTGATTTATTATAGGAAAAGATAAATGTTCAAATGTCCCAGTAAGTCTTGACATTGTGCCAGCAGCAAGTATTCACACATATGCTTTAACGTGATGTGCAAAAATGTCCTGGCCAAATCTCAGATCCAATATCCAGCATTTTTCATTTAAAAAAATGCTGGATATTTCATTTAAAAATGTGCTAATTTGGCTCTGATGCAGCAAATATTGTGCTTTTACAATGAACTCAACTACATTTATTTGGTAACTGTAGTTACAAGTTGCTTCGTGCCTCCGAAATGAAGTGGAATAGAAGTGTATAGTAGCAGATAATGTAAATACACATGTAAAGTGCAAGTGCCTCAAAATTAAAGTGCAGTACTTGAGTAAATGCACTTGGAGACGTTCCATCACTGACTTTTACAGCAACAGACTTGGACATGACACCAGTCAGTCAGTCATCTGTGTATTCAACTTACTCTACAAGCATGATCAGTAAAATCTGCTCTTTAAAAAACTCAACTTAATAGACACAGTTTGCAAAGTTAACAGCTGTCTGTCTATGATCACACCATACCTCTCACTTCAAATATTTCTCATAAGAAACACATCCTGCTTTTAATCACATCAAGCTATTTCTTTTTAGCATATTACAAAGTGGAAACATTTGCAGATGTCTGCTGAGCATCAAATTCAATCCGTGCTAATGAAGAGCAGCTTTTGTTTTCTTAAAAAAGTTCTGCCCAAAGCACTTCAGCAACATTGTTGGGTGTTGCAAAGCAAATTTCAACCTTTGTGACTCTGCAAGGCAGTGTGAA
The DNA here is from genome assembly GCA_903131615.1 of Diplodus sargus. NCBI lineage: Eukaryota > Metazoa > Chordata > Actinopteri > Spariformes > Sparidae > Diplodus > Diplodus sargus. Next base: position 2,505,988 of record CAEMYA010000002.1, on the reverse strand, counting down.
GCTGTGCGACAACATGTTTTAATTAAGTTTAAGCTTAATTCTTTCATTTTATTTCACATGATGTTTTAGGTGAGGATGCGTCTTCCCTTGTTTATACTCAATTTGTGGCTCAATGAAAATAGGAAATAAGTAACCGTTGCTTCACCCTCTTCTGCCTCCTCCTCTGCCTCCAACTCCACTCTTTAATTCCTGTAATCCTGCATCTCATGTTATCTCTGGCCTGCCATTCTGCATCTGGCCACCGAGTGTCCCCTCACCTGACCCTGTCAGCTGTCTGACCATTGCCCCTCTTCATCCCATCACCCATGTGTGCCAAAGTCGTAGGATCGGTCACTCTCCAACAGATTACATGAAGCGTATGTTCCGTTCATTCTGTCCTGTCTGTTTCAGGACCTCAGGATTTGTCGGGTCTGACTGCCTCCGTGTTGCTTCACGTCAGCTTTTCTCTTGGAGAGTGAAGACAGTTTTCACCAAGTTTTGACAAGCGTCATGAGATAAGTCTAGTTTCGAATTAGCGCTGACAATTGATAAAGTGTCTGACCTTTTGCCCTTTCTATAACTGCTCTAATGTCCCAATTCCATTACAGGGATTGCTTTAAACCTTGTGTGTTTATCTAGCCTAATTCAGTCTAATGTAATCTGATTTAAAGTACAAACCTGCGGCACTTTGCAATTTTGTCTCATGTCTGGATTTAAAATTCATTTGAAGTGATTGCACAGTCAAAAAACAATAGTTGAATGGTGCCTGAATGATACATACCCAATAGGCTTGCGTGAACGGTGGAATTCTTTAAGCACCCTCTCCACGTCGTTGTGCAGCTTGCAGTCTTTGCCATCCTTGACAAAAGAGGATCTACAGAGTTGAAAGTTGTGTAATAACGTTAGTGCTCCATCTCCATCATGCCAGCTTGTACTGACTCTCATTTTACTCTCGTTTGAAGCGATGACACCATATTTCATTATCCCTCACAGATTCTTGACGACGCCGTGGCCTCCAGGGAAGATGACGGCATCAAAGCTGTTGACGTCCAGCTTGGCCAGGTCCTGCATCTGCGCCATTCCCTGACCGTGACTGAAGCGGGCCGCCTCCATCATCATGTTCCTATGCAACGGCCAGAAATAATCATAAATACTATCATGTGGAGTTAGTCAAGTCGGGAGTGTAAAGACTAAATAGTTAAGTACTGGACCCGTCTGGGATGCGTCTGAAAGTGCATCAGTGATTGCAAGCGAGCTTACCGGTTCTCCCCTGTGGCCGGCTGCTTTCTCATGTGGTCCATCACGTGCATTTGCTGCTGATTTGGAGCGAACATCTGGAAGCGAGCACCGTTGCGGCTCAGGTGGTACATGGTGCTGAGGACAGAGGTCAGTTACTATCTCTGCATGGTACTGAAAAATGCCGGTGCTGAGCTCAGCAGGAGTGATACTCACTAAACTCCCTCGTGGACATCAGTCCCGTCCCACCATCCACATCCTGAGAAAACCTGGAGCACATCCACAAATCACAATAACGCAGACACTTGTAACTTGTCAATTATTTCATCTTTCACCCATATTGAAGTGATATACACTTACCACTGCAATATTGGTGTTTCCCCAATTGCCATAGTCACCTTGGTGAACAAAGCAGGCAGGCTGCCGAGAGAGAACAGCCAGAGTTTGTTTTGACAGCAAAGTCCTGGTTGCCAGCATGATTTCGCTTCAATCTCAGTCTTTTAGGAGGACGGTGTAACTTAGTCTACCTGCTCCTGAACCTGTTGAGATTTTCAGTTGTAATGATGAACTGGCTGTCTGTATATATATACACCAGCGTGACGAGGTGACGTCGCCACATAAGCTCTATTTTCTGAGAAGAGGCATCACTCCTTTGCCTGGAGTGGCCTATGCTGCCGTCGAACACCCTTCCCTAATAATACCCTGTTTATTCATCTGATTAACTTAATCAGATGATTTGGCCACAGAGTGACAGTTCAGCTTTAGAGCGCGATCTAAACGTGTAGTGCTTTAGCCCACGAAATATCTTGACACAGTTACAATTTAACTCTTTGTGCGACATCTAGATAAACATGCAGGAAAACATCAAAATATCCTTAAAATATAGTCATTTGTAAGAGCAATTGACTTATAGTTTTATCTTTTAAACAACATTGCATCTAGTGAAAGTGCCTCTCATGATAGATCCATGAGGCAGTTTGTCTAAGATGCCTTTCTACAGTTCAGGGCATAGAGTATGCCCTTTAAAGTCTATTAGGTTGTAAGGCTCTTACTCGGTGTAATACCGTCTAGACGGTAAACCCAGAAATACCCTGGTCAGACTGAAATGTCAAAGTCAATATATTGTTAAATCAAAACTACAGCTTGTACCTGTAGATTGCAAGAACCCAAGATGAAACTAGAGATCACAAACAGGAGGCAAAATATGGCATTTATTTTATTATGACCACTTTTTTTTTATGTATAAACAATCAATATGTACATACTGGTGATGAAAGTATCGCAACAATCTGAGAAACGAAATGCAGAAAACGGAATAAACAGAACAATACACAATCAACTAGAGTCACCACATCAATCACAATTTTAAACCTCTGCTGGAACCTCGTGCGAGATGTCCTCATCATAAGCTTCAGCATGAAGGTTTAAAATTTGCACACGAAAGAACTCATGCATAGAAAACATGTACTCAAACTGTCACGTATGGTGATCACACAGTACAAATAAGGTTTCTTTTTTTTGTTTTTTTAAAATCAAATACAAGAAACGTGACATGACCGGCTTCTGCGGCGGGCTCCCTGTTACGTTAAGTGTCAAGTTATTGTGAAACATACGGACATGTTTCTCAATTTCTCCGTGGCATCCAGCTTTCAACACACAACACACGCCAAGATCGAAACAAAACACAAAGACCGGCCTCACATTTTTTTTCAATTTCCTTGAGTTATTTCAAGTACAAATGTGATTAAATAAGACTAAACCAGTGACAGATGTCTACAAAGCAAAGGGAAGAAAGTAAGACACGGCACAGACAGCTAAATAATAAATAATAAGGTCCATCTGATATTTTTATATAAAAGAAAGGTCTAAAACAAACTTCTCAGTGTATGACTGCATTCTTGACAAATGCATTTTTTTTTTTCGGTCAAATAAAATCATACACATGGCAAGCTTATCAAAAATGACATCAAAATGATGCTTAATAAAGCTTGATCCACGTCCAACCAAGAGCAACGCAACTGCTGACAATCTGCCGACAGCCCAGCTTCAATAATTGGCACTGATCAGGCCGTGGCGGTCATCAATGACTTGTGATGAGCCACGTGGACAACTCCTTGCAGTTTTGTTTGCTTCACATGTTAGAACCAAATCCTAAAAGCCATTTACATGCAAATCACTAACAACTTCAGTGGTGAAAGAATGAATCATCTCCTAAATTCCAGCCACCACTAAAGAAAGCTTTCATGCACCCAAGCACTGTCAGTAAAGGAGTTTGTGCACCAACAGCGCACGCTGTGTTCATTATGTATTTTGCGAAGATATCCATTTGATAAAGATTGGGGTTTTGCTCATCAAGCCAATAGCCGTGCTGAGAGAGAGAGAGAAGCGTGTGTTAACAAGGCCTGTCTGGCAGCATTAGGGCGTGTAGGCAGGCGGCGGCTGAAACTGATTGGCAATGTCATAATCAGCAGGAAAAGTTTCGCTGCTGTCCTCCATCTCCGAGAGCAGCTCTAAAGCCTGCTCCTCCTCCTCGGTGGGGTAGTGGCGCAGGAGGTTTGCTGCTGTGGCGAGGATGGAGGCTCCACCGGCCCCTGCCACCAGGTAGAAGCTGATGGCGAAAGTGACGTATATGAGAGAGCCGTGGTACTTTTTGTGTTGCTGCTGTAGTGACAAGATCAGCTCCGAGGCCCAGTAGCAGAAGCCAATGACTGTGGCACACTGCAACACTGAGGAGAGAAAGAAAAAACTGTTAAGAACCCCAAAATGACCTTATCATCTTCTCTGAAACACATTGGTGTTGTTGTTTGACAACTTAATACCTGTGAGAATATGTGCAAATGCATATCTGCGAGTGATCTTAAGTGCAGGGTGCTTGGGGCCAAACACATCCAGGAGGAAAGCAGTCAGGCTGCACAGGATGCCCAGGAAACAGAAGGCAGCGATCACCCTCAGCAGCAAGATGGTCTGTGGATTCACACAGTAATCTGGAGGACACAGAGACGTCACAAAACATTACAAGTGAGCTCCTAGAGCAATCTCTGCTGTATGATTTAATGAGCTTTGTGCTGGTCCTCACCGTCCAGAAGCTTGGGGTCAATGTACCCCAGGACATCTGCCACTCCCAGCTCTTGTCTCGGACAGGTGCCTCCATGAACCCGGAGCCAGGCTGGTTCGGCCAGAGCCGTGCACAGAGCGGTGATGGACAGAGCTCCGGGCAGGGCCGACACCAGGCTCCGCTCCGGCTGCTTGGGCAGGGAGGTGCCCCCTCTCCTCCTGCGGCCTCCAGGGACAGTAGAACCCGGCGGGGCATACATGATCACCCACTCTCCCTATTGTCTGTGGTCCCTTTGTTGACAGTATGTAACGGCACTAAACGATCCGTTAGTAAGGTCAGCCAACTGACTGTCCAAAGTAAGAAGTTAGCCGGTACAGCTAACGTTACCTGGGCGATGAACGGATGACAGCGTTCCTGGGGCTTTGATCACGGAAGTATCTAATGTTTCCAACCGACGTTTGACCTTTAAACTAGCTGCTTGACATAAACAGGATAAGTATTTAACTGACGGGCAGACAATGAACAGATGGCCTACGGGCCTGTTAGCTCTGTTGTTAGCGTTTGACGCTAGCTCACAGTCAACGCCAAATGTCGCCAACTGTCAAAGAAAAAACAACTTAATAGAAACAAAGTATATAAACACTAGCCTATTAACTAACCCAGCTAACTATAGTGATGAAAAATGACCATCAATTCGGTCAGAAAAACAAAGACAAAACAAAACAAAAGACAGCTTACGCCTGTTTCCCGTAAAACATCGACTTCCTTGTTAACACTATTCTTCGTCGTGACTTCAGTAGGCTGCAGCTTAAACGCGAGTGTTGATCGACACTGCCACCTACCGGTGACTCCCTCCAAAGACAGTTAAAAGACATCATCAATACCTATTTATTTGTTATTTTACTTTTAATAGCTGTCATTGCTCCACGTATTGTATGTTATTATCATGGGCAAAAATAACCCAACAAAAAAAACAACAACAACAAAACAAAAAAACAGACCCACAATGCACCGCGTGAAGAGTCTAAGCAAAGATGGCGGCATTTCCGACGAAGTTGTTTTTGTGAACTTTTGTACTTTGTTCTGTGGTGCAAATACATTCCTTGTATACAAATTATATTCCTGCTGGCATATTCCTCTTGTTTAGGACAGTATTGGTGCTGTTTGTGCGGGTTGTTACGGTGCCTGGTGCTGTTTTTTAACTGACTTATCTCGTGTCAGTTAACCGTCACTGGTAACGTTAACAGACAGTGCAGTAGAGACACACGGGAGTGACAGCAGCTCAGAAGAATCGTAGCAGCTCCGATATGAAGGAGGCTCTGTCCCTGGTTCAGAAACTGAGCGCACACCCGGACTCTCGGTGTTGGTTCGTCAGCTGGAGCCCGTCGGGGACGCTGCTGGCCTCATGCGGGGGCGACAAGGCCATCCGAATATGGGGACGAGAAGGTGAGCTCGTAACAAAATGAACTGATTGACAGCTAACGTTAACGTTAGCTCGCTAATGTGCAAAACACTGAGTCGATTGATGCAGATGAAGCTAGCTGATGACCAAATAACATTGTAACTGACAGTAGAGCAGTCATTAGATCAGTTTGACAGGATGTACTTCCTGCACCCCCACAGAAACCCTCATGTCGTTGCTTCTTGCAGTTACATGACCCATTACTAATTTGCAATCGCCTCCTGCATCCCCTCTCATTTGACTGATCTAAAAAATGAATTTAAAAAATGATGTTTCATATTACTGACATAATTTTGCTAACTAAATGAAGGTGGTGAAAAGGGTAAATGAAAGTGGTGAAAAGGGTAAATATTCAGAGTCAATTGTTTTCGCTTTGATTTCCGGTTTGTAATATTCAGTATGTAAGCTGTCAAAACAGCGTGGCATCTGAAGTAGCTTGTTTTGAGATATAGATTAGGTTATATAGATGGAATATCATCAAGTCATATGTTATTGATTAATTATGGTCTCGAAACCTATGGCCATTTTAGAATTTTGAACTAAACCTCCCATCATTTTGTAACTAATTGTATTTTAATCACACCCATTTATTTCAGTGTATGTATTTAGTGATCTGCGGTAACAGCAAAGTTTTAGGGCTTTAGAAAAACATACAAATTATAACTGAATGTTATTTCTCATTTAAATTATTTACATTTCCTAAATAAAATGATCACCATCATTTTAATAGCTTTATACTAGTCAGTTGTGGGACTGCCTTTTCTCTGTCAGTATATCTCCTAGTTACTGTTTGTGTGTTTACCTTCTTTGTTTTATTTTGACACAATGTCATCGTAAGTGAGAGTTACCCCTCAATCATCTCAAGTATAGATACAGGTAAATTGATTGATTGAATGCAGCTTCTTAAATGTGAGGATTCATTGCTTTTCTTTGTCAGCTACATCACTTAATGAACAGTCTGGGTTTTGGACTTTTAAAAGAAGAAATGTAAAGACGTTACTTTAGGCTCTGGAAAATGGTTTTGTTTGTTTGGTTTTTTTTACGTTCTATACACTAAACGAAGAATCAATTCACCATGAAAATGTTTGGCTGATTCATCAGTAACTGTTTGTTGTTGACCTTATCGCAATACGGTAAATTGTCTGGAAATTCACCAGAGAAACCATTTCGTAGATAACCAGATGTAAATGTCTGTTTTTTGGTTTATCCAGTTAATTAAATACCAGAAAAACATAGTTACAATGATGCATAAGGCCTATAAATCCGTATTATCATAAAGCAGTGTTGCTCAGTGATTTTTTTATTTTTTATTTTCCTCCATGTTTATTAAGAGAAATGAAAAGGATGACTCCCTTATTATAAACAGTATAGTGGCTGAAAACCTTCCTGACCTTCTTTTCTTTTAGGTGACTCCTGGATATGTAAGAGTGTGCTTCAGGACAGCCACCAGCGCACTGTGAGGAAAGTGGCATGGTCCCCCTGTGGGAATTATCTGGCCTCTGCCAGCTTTGATGCAACCACGTGCATCTGGAAAAAGAAGAACGATGATTTTGAGGTTAAAAGAGATGTTTAATCTTCTCTTTGAATGTGCTGGACCTTTGTTGATTTTGCTCAGAGTTTTTTTTTCTTGTCTTCAGAGTTTGACTGTGTTGGAAGGACATGAAAATGAGGTCAAATGTGTGGCGTGGGCGCCTTCAGGGAATCTGCTGGCAACGTGTAGTCGAGACAAGAGCGTCTGGGTCTGGGAAGGTTTGTGTTGAATTGCAGTGTGTCACCACCTCAGAGGCATAAAAATCAATACACACTTTCTAATTTTAGAAATGTAATGTTAAACCTCCCAACCTCTACTTGTAATTGTTTCACATAACTGTATTTTTATTTTACATTTTAATTGTTCTGTTTGTTGAATTATCTACCATGTACTTGTCTGAGGAAACGATCTGTTTCCCTTTGTGCCTCACAGTCGATGAAGAAGACGAGTATGAGTGTGTTACTGTTGTAAACTCTCACACACAAGATGTCAAACATGTTGTGTGGCACCCGAACCAGGAGGTAGGTCACCCTCTGCGCTACGTACACCGTAATGATTTCTCAATTTGTTGCACCATCATCTTTCTATCGATTATCGGTGTGTTCTTACAGCTTCTGGCTTCAGCGAGCTACGACAACAACATTTGTATTTACAAGGAAGAGGATGACGACTGGGAGTGCCGGGCCACTCTGAAGGGCCACACTTCCACAGTGTGGAGTTTGTCTTTTGATGCAGCTGGACAGAGGCTGGCCTCCTGCAGCGACGACCGCACCGTGAAGATTTGGAAGGAGTATCCAAATGAAAGTGCACAGGGTGAGGTCTTGATATAATTAAACTCCTTAATCAGAACACATTTCATTAATAAAATGTTGTATCCAATCATAGCCTAAACTAGATATCATTTAAAAAATGTTATTGATGAAAATAGTTTCAAGAAAATATCATAGGTAGCTCTTTAAAATTTTAGAAGAGAAGATGCAAAGAATGTTTTGGCACCTCACTGGTGGAACGAACTCCCGACCAATGTCAGGACAACGGAATCACTCTTCTCACATCTTCTGCAAAAGACTCAGACTCATTTGTTCAGACTTCACCTCGACCCCGCATAGCATGGATATAACATAACAGATCAATATTTTTGGAATAAGTGGACAGATACTGGTGGACGACTATTACTCATCATTTTCTCTGCTCTCTGTGTTATTTAGGAGACTTGTCCTGGAAGTGTGTTTGCACTCTGTCTGGGTACCATGGACGAACAGTGTACGACATCGCCTGGTAAGAATCCTCCAATTTTCATATATTAGATACAATAGACTCTCCCTCGGCTTGTTGAAATTACTGGACCAGTCTGCTCTTCCCTTTAGGTTGTCTCATCACTGTGGAGTGCTAAATATTTATTTTTACATATTGGAGGCAGAATTGAATTAAACTTGAGGAAAATTTGGCATTGAATGGTAAAAACATGAGGGAATGATTATTATTGGAATTGGTAAAGTTATCAAATAAATGTAATTGGAGAGGAAGTATAAAGTAGCAGAAAATGAGGTACTTGAATAAATTGCATGTAGTCACATTCCATCAGTGGTTATTCAAGATTTTAAAATGAATGATCTTTTACTGCAAATGTAAATTGGTGCTAAATAGCTATTATCAGTCTCCTTGATTGCTAATAATCAGTATTGGTCCTGAAACACCATAATTTGTTGATCCCTAAAACACACTTCCTTATTACTGCAGAGGGTAAACATATACGTACAACACATACTGTATATAAAAGCAAGTCAAAAAACATTTAAAAAATGATTTTTACCCACAATCACTGGTGGACATTTCAGCTGCACTTGATTGATTCGTGAGATCAATGGGAGGACATTTCTTTGCTCAGGTGTCCGCTTACTGGCGCCCTGGCTACTGCCTGCGGTGATGACACAGTGCGAGTGTTTAAGGAGGACGTTACGGCCGATCCCGACCAGCCGGTGTTTTCACTGGCTGCACAGGTGACCAGAGCTCACAACCAGGATGTCAACTGTGTCGCCTGGAATCCGAAGGAGGCGGGACTGATGGCCTCCTGCAGCGACGATGGAGACATCAGCATCTGGCGGTTCCACGAAGAAGCCTGAAACGCTGATCACCATTAACTTGCCTCACGCTTAACTTGGACAGTTAAGGTACACTGGAAACTGGTGACCACACGTAAAACGTTCAGTTCAGCCCGCTTTTACAGCTCCCCTGCTTGAAATTAGTTTACGAACATGTCACTTGTGATGTTGCTTCAGCGCATTTTGTACTTCGAGTCTACATATTCCTTTAACAGCTCAGTGAAGAATTTACTGACATTTCATGTTTATATAAATAAATAAATATAAAAACACTATGTAAACAATTGTGTGGCTTTTCTTTATTGCAAAAAAATATTCCAGACAACACGTCATACTAAAAACATCTGGACCAGTCCAAGAATAAGATTCAACAAAAACGCCAGTGGAAGATCCAATCTGGAATAAGAGCATACCATCTTGATAAATGTGTATTTCTTTAATTTTTAAAGGTTTATCAAATTCAGTCACACCTGAAAGCTGACTGTCACTCAGAAAGAGTTCAGTGGTTACATGTATCCGTAAAACATGTCTGATTACATTAACTGAACACATCCTGTACACTTTAATTCTGGATTGGTGTACATCATTCAGGTGGATTAACTGGGACACTAAATAAAATGACTTATTTTCACAAGAGTAGAGACGCTTACAGAGTGAGGTACATAAATCAGACTGAATATCTACAGTAAAAAACAAACACCCTCTCATCCCTCTGGATATAAAACAAACTGCAGGACACTGATACTGATTAGTCTGAGTCACTGTCTCCCTCGCTGTCAGCCTCCTTCACATCCGCGCTGAACTTGTACTCCTGGTCACAGCCCATGTATGCGTCACTCATGAAGTACAGAGTGTAGTTATGAACACCCATTGCTGGTGCAACAAAGTCCAGCTTCACCTGCAGAGGAGGAAGATCAACGATAAGAAAAATGAGGCCTCTGTTGGTTTAAAGAAAATCTATTTTTGGTCACAGAACATGCAGTGGGCAGCTCTCACTGACCTTTGCTTTCTGCTGGAGAGTCAGCCTCTTGATGGATATGAGGCTGTTAGACTTGGGGTCCCCGATCACCACCCACCAGCCCTCCTCACGTTTCTGTAACAATTCAAAGTATTATCAAGAGAGTCCTGACATGTCTGAAAAAATATCATTAGCCATTTTTTTTAACCAAAGTACTACAACCAAACTACTACCAATTTACCTGGGGGAAGAGAGGTGCGATAACAGGCCCAGTCACTTCCTCCTCTCTCTCCAGCTGAACCTGAACCAGAACTGGACTTCCACTGTGAAGGAACATGAAAAGATGCATCAACATTTGCCAAAAACAACAATGTGGATAGAAATGCTTGAAAGCAAGCATGAGTATCCTTATCAAGCAGCTGTTTTTCCTTCTTTGCAACATTATTTATGTAGTAACTCAAATGTTGCTGCGAACAACAATGCTGTTGATACCTTTTGATGTTGTCCTTTTCTGCTACTTCGTATGACAGCTCAATGTTGGGGTAGCGGTTACAGAAACGTGCCACGTCCGCCATCTGGACGTCTGAGAGCTGCAGCAAAGCAGTTCTGTCTTCATCCTCCATCTCCATGATGTCAAAGATACTCTCCACTCCCTGATGAAAAGATTCGGGATTAGACGGTCTCTGTACATTTGTATTGAAAGCAAAATCTAGATGTCATGAGGCGTGTTTAAAAGAACAAAAAAACACTGATGTACCTTGTCTGTGCAGCGCTTGATGTGCTCAGAAGTGAAGAAGGGCAGCTGTTTGAGGTACGAGTCCTTGGACCACATGGCCTGGGTGACCATCTGAGCCAGCTCCATAGCTGCCAGTGCAGGACTCAGCCAGCCGTTACTGGACAGCACATCAACACAGGCCTGGATCAGACGAACCGCCTGAAAACACAACACGTGGGTCAAATATACACAGGAATCCAACTCACATTCTAGTTACACCTGCATGTACACGGGGTCTGTACTCGGATACGTTTTCTTGATAGTCAGCAATACAAATTTAACACTCTTGTGTCTTGATATCTTCATTGAGATGTCTTTCCTACAGAGCTGGACCTGTGAGTGATCTGAGGTCACAGCAAATGAGTACCAGACTCAAAAAAACAATACGTTGTGTGACTTATTGACAGAGGGAAACTTTCTGAAACCCACCTAAGACAAATTCTTAATCTTTGTACCCCTCGTGTTAATTCAGCAAATGTAATAGATGATAGATGTAACAAATGTTGCAGTACTGGTGTGTACACACACTGTCACTCGCACATTTTTTGGGATTTTTTTATGCCGTACTGCAGATGCATCTTTTGATACTTTCATGTCAGAGAATAGAAGTAGTATAAGTTAATACCTACTTTTTCATCAAAATAAATGTCTGTATCAGTGTTATGTTGTGTACAGATGCCAGCATCACCTGACAACTTCCAGGCAAATCAGAGCACATTGTGATCATTACACATCTACGCCGTGTCTGGATGCAGATCAGATTTAGGAACAGGTGTAAATGGGGTCTTGGTGTCTAAACCAACATGAATCTGTACCTTGCTCAGGATGTCCTCTGTGTCTGACTGCAGCTCAGCACTGAGCTGCATCCTGGAGAGGTGGGCTTGCAGCAGTAGGTTGGTCTTCACATGGGGATCGTTGAACTTGGGGTTGTTCAGTTTGTGCGGCACTTTCTGTGCCAGCTGAAATAAGAAAGTGCAAAAAGTTGTTTAGACACCATTAGTCTCAATGTGCTGACTTGGAAGAGAAAACTTGATGTATTATGGTTCGTACAAATGTTGATTTATATCTGAGTTCTGTCAGTGCTGTTTGCTACCTGTCGGAGGAGTGCGTCCTCGTGATGTCTGATGGGAATGTTCTTGTACTCGGCAGCATTAGAGATGATCTCAATTAACCCACGGATCTTTGTCTTGGCATTCAGGGACATGCTGAACAACTCTGCCAAATACAAACAAACACAAAGTCATGTGTGAAATTCATCAATTTTTGCCAAATAAAGACAAAGAATCTATGACAGGCAGTAATAACAGATTATCAACGACAGGACAGCTGTTTTGGTACAAACCGATGGTGGTGTAGTTGATGTAGTAGTAGGCGGCAATCATGCCCAAATTGAGTGGTGCTACATCCATCTCATCCTCTATGCTGATGCACTTGGACTGCTCCAGGTCATGTAGCGTGTGTTCCACCAGCTCAGACAGGTGGTCTGACAGGTGACGATGGGACATGCCTGACAAAGTAAACACAAAAGTTGATATTAATACGTTGTTCCTTCATCTGATCCAGTATAAGTACCAGTTATACCAGATTAAACTCACCTTGCAGGTTATAGTAGTTGGGATTCTGGGTCATACGGCGGTAGAGGAATGTCCAGGTCAGGTAGTCCACAGCGTCCTGCTTGTTCTCCACAGTCTTGGTGACGATCTCGGCATTGAAGTGGTCGTGGAGGCAGTGGTCCAAGTGAGACTCCACCGGCAGCGGCTCGTACAGGAACTTCTTGAAGAAGTCCTATCAAGAAAAAAAACACAACAAAACTGTTTAGATGACTTTTACTGTTGTACAGTAATTGCTTTAATCCAAGTCACTGCAACAGCAGAGGGGTATTTACCTTCTTCGAGCCCTGACACATGATGACACAGCGTCCCTCATCGTCTAGCATGGGTCTGTTGGCCTTGCCCACCATCTGGAGGACGTCATATATGGGATAGTCCACATATCTGTGAGAAAGGAGGAAAACAGGAGCAGAATGTCAACACAACAGAATACATATTATTTGCAGTACACACCTTTAAGAGGATTTACGGTATTTTTAAAACCTGGGCCTTAGTCTGACAAGATTATGGAAAAGAATCTTAGACACAGACCCTGTTTTAAACAGAACATTGTATAAAAAAATCCTTTTTGTTTAACCAGAAATGACAGCTATGTTGCTCACCAAAACCATCTTGGTTCATGTTTCCACTTTTTCACCAATCACTAACAGTTTGGTTAAGGTAAACCCTTAATTCACGTGTTAGATGTGAAAATATGGGGAGAGGAGTAAGAGAGAGGTGTAAATTCAGAACAGCAGTGGAGGGAAACAGCACGTAGAATCCAAATATTCTTCATCTAAAACAATGAATTAAGGGTTTAATTAAGGGTTTATTTAAGGGTTATTGGGACCAAACCGAGTAAGTGATAGTATTAACAGTGGAAAGACTGTTTTTACTTTTATTATGAATTAGTTTCGATGAGTTGTGTTACTCAATGATAAAATTACTGTATCTGTAAATGAAGTCTGGTAAATTTAGCGAGAGCAACATAACAGCAATAGGGTTCCTTTCTGTAATGTTGTCAGACACTTGGCAGAACAATCTGAACATGAGTGGTGAGTTTGCAGCTTCAATCTGAGGCAATCGACCAACTCCGAAAAGCTTTTCTACTTATTTACACAACAAAATATGGAAACATTTCAAAAACACTAAAATTCCCCTTCAGTAAGAGCATCAAATACTGGAAGCCTTACGCGTGGATTTTGCCGTTGTAGTACTGTGTGTCCATGACGATGACGAGATGTGCAGAGATGTTGATGCCCCAGCAGAGTGAACGAGAGGACACCACCACCTGAACAGCACCTGTCAAAGGGGAGGACGCCAAAAATTATTATAATTCTACTGTAGGTCATCATACACCAAGCTGGAAGAGCAGAGCAGGAGTGAGTTGTACCTGAGTTGAAGAGCTGCTCCACTATTTTGCGTTCAGTTGCAGACAGGCCCTCGTGCAGGTAGCCAACGCCGTTGGCCAGAGTCTCTTTGAGAGTTGAGTCATTTATTTTGTCCAGGAATGGAGCAAGGTCTTTCTCAGTGCAATGCAGGAACCTACAGACAGACAAACATTAAGCCACAGTGTAAAAATATAATTGTAACATCAGAAATATCATTCTATTAGTTATTTACAGCTGTTCTGTCACTGTAGTGACTGACCTCTGAGGAACCACATCAGCAGCACAGAATGTGAGGATGTCGATGGCTGTGAGGCGAGTCTGTCTGCGGGACGGGACGAACACCACGGCCGGCTTAGAGGGAGAGTGCTTCATGATGGCGTGATACACTGGTTTAGCCATGGACAGCAGGCGAGTCTGAGTGTGACTCACATTGAAGCCCTACACAGAGTTAACAGGAATTAATGTTGTCATGTTCACATACACCACATACATCAGCAGCATACAAACATTGTTGACTGGCAGAGTGTTCCTAGACCTGGATGTGCAGCTCCAGAGGCACAGGTCGGACGTTGGGGTGGAAGTTGAACGTGGCTGTGGTGCTGCAGCCGAGCCAGTGGGCCACGTCTTTGGCGTTGGACAAAGACGAGCTGAGGGCTACAATGCGGATGGGTCGCTCTATCTGAGAGGAGATGTACCTCATCCTGGAGCAGATGACCTCTAACACGGGCTAATGAAAAGAAACAAAGAACATTAACAAATGTTCACAGTCTCAGAATGGCTATAACACGACATCACTGAAACGTGGCACAAAGCATTTTAGTGTGCTTACTCCATTTTCTCCTCCAATGAGGTGTGTCTCGTCGACGACAAAAAGGCTGACGTTCTGGACGTTCTTCCTCTGTTTCCAGCGACGAGACAGGATGTCCCATTTGTCGGGGGTGCTGACAATAATGTCACCTTTTCCCAAGAGCTTCAGATCTGTGCTAGTTTCTCCCGTCAGCAGCACCACTTTTTTGTTCAGGATGTCCTGGAACTTCTGATGCCAGTCGTAAAACACCTGAGAGACAAAGATTGACATAATTATTATTCAAGTTGCTGAGCAAGGCCAGTTTTGACATAGGCACACTTTCATCTTCCAAATGACTTTATGTACCTGTTCAGCCAGAGCTTCCATTGGGGTGATGTAGACACAGCGACCTTCAACATTGTGCAGCAGCATCCTCAGAATAGCAAACTCAGCACAGATGGTCTTTCCACTGCCGGTGGGAGCTCCCACAAACACGTTATCATCACTGTTGTACACAGCGTTGAACACTGGAGGGACAGAAAAAATGTGTTTCAGTCAAGAAAACAATGTGAAACGGACTCAGAGTCAATCACCTCAAGAACCAAAAAAGCTATCATTCTGTGTGTTCTATCTTCTTCTGCACCTTGTGTCTGAATGGGGTTGAAGAAGGGGAACTTGTTCTGGTAGAGAGCCTCAAAAGCAGAGTTTCTGAGGGCAGTGACAGGAAGTGGCTGCAGGTCCAGCAGCTCAGTAGGTGGGGGGTACTTCTCAGGTAGGATCAGGTGACGGAAGGACACCGGGAGCTGAGTCTCACAGGCTGAAAAGAACAGAAGGAATAAAGCAGTTAGTTGAAATACTAAGCATAAATGTCTTGTCATGAAAAGTTTCAATCCAGTTACTTACAGAGCCATCTGTCTGAGACCACACGGATGAAGTACTGCGGTGGCAGAGGCTCGAACACCGGGACAAAGAAAGTCACAAGGTGTTCGTCCTGGGCATACTTGGCTTTGAGAAGGAAGTACTCGTGGTGGAGGATGACCTCACTGTCCACATCCTCAACCAGGATCCAGAAAGCCTCAGATGATCCATGAATCTAAGAGTGGCAAAAGGAACGTTTTATCAGGAGGCTGAGAGACCGTCAGTTTCGTTAAAGAGCATCATGGTTCCAACTACTGACCTTGTCATCCCACTGAAAGTCAGGTGTGATGGTGAGCTCCACCTTCAGTGTGGAGCGGGTGATGGGCTGCAGGTGAACAGCCAGGTCCAGTTTGGGGAACTGGTGGACATATTTGTGGATGGTCTTACCCATTTTTGGCATTCTGATGAGCTCACCTGACAAATAAAATGAAACATAAAACATGTAATTGCTTTCCAGGCTGAGATAGAGAGTTTTGCGAGCATGTTGTGGGGGATGAAAACACACCGATCTCATTGTGATTGAGGTCATAGAGACGCTCGAAGGGGAAGTTCTTCTTCTCGATCTTCTTAATCACTTCCTCTGGTAGCTTCTTGAACTGTCGCAGTGGAGACATCGACTGCCACCTAGAGAACAGGGATACAGAATATCAGCGGCCTGCCATAGCAAACACAACACAGCATGTTTTGGGAGGAGTTACTTACATTCTCTTGTCAATCATCTTGCAAAGATTCATGGTCTTGTCTGTCAGCTGAGCCCAGCCCCTGTTGAGCACAATCTCAAAGATGGCCCGCATTAACCTTCCAGCACTCTGAAAGTCAAAAATAAATCAAATTAATCTCATGGCCAATTCATTTTAAGAACTGGCTGACTTCTGTAGGATTTGTTTTCTCTAGACCTGCACAGACCTAACTGTAGAGTAGTGAACAAGGCAAAAGCAGGTTGGGGGTTGTTCAAGATATACAATTCTCCCGCTGAAGAACGTTTGAGTGATTCTTGTACACAAATACAGCCTTTTGGAGCATTTTGGTATTAGAATACAATGATAAAACATCATTTTGTTTGATAAACAGGTTTTAGAACAGGAAGAACAAACATCCTGCATGAACAAACACATTTTTTCTTAAAAAAATAAAAATAAAAAAAATGAACATTTGTAAGTAGTGTTACCACAGTGTAGAAACAAGTCTGTAAAATCTATAATAGCTTTTTCATAAAATGGCTTGAGTTTTACAGACTAAGTCTGGAAAATGTGTGAAAACCTGAGAAATGTGGTTCTTTCTTACCTGTGTAACGTACACCATGTCAGCCATGAGAGCAAAGCCTTCCAGTTTGAGTTGAGAGATGTACGCCTGGAGCAGCACATTGATCTGAAAGGGTAAAACACAAAATAAGATGTTTTTATGATGGCTGAATGAATGAGTGATTAGTGACACTTAATGTGCACACCAGAAAAACAGAGACAACAAACTAGGGCCATCATAAAAACTAGGAATGAACAGGTTGTAAATCTTACCTTGGCACTGGGCTCCTCAATGCTTTCCTTCACAGGTATAGGAACTCTCTCCAGCAGCTTTTGCAGCTCCAGCTTCTCCTCCTAGAAGACATAACAAATTAAATTCAGCATGTTAAATTGAGTTTTGTTGGAGGTTATAAGAAAACATACATGAGTGTTTGGACACCAACCATACCTCTCTCACAGTGATGTTCCTGAACTCAGAGGAAAGGGAGAAGACTCTGAAGAGCTCAATCTCACTGAGAGTGGGCTTCAGCAGCTGGTTGTAGGTTTGAACGGAGTCATGAGTGATGTAGAAGTGACTGGCGATACGTCCCAGGTCTGTGACCTTCAGGTAAAAGGGCAAAAAGTCCACCATTAGTAGCCTGAAGTCAAAGTCATCACCAATCTAACATGAATTGTATAAAAAAGATAAGAGATGATAGATGGTCATACCTGGAAGCTGCCGGTCCTCTTGTCATATTTGACGAGGCTGTTCTTGTCCAGGACGCTGGCTGCAGTGTGCACCAGATCCATCCTGCGTCTCTCCAGCAGGGGGTCTGAACTCCGGTCGTCATGGGAGACTCCATACAGTGTGGGGTTGCGGAGCATGCGCACATACAGGTAGGTGTAGCCGAGCCAGTTCACAGCGTCCTGAAACAACAAATACATGAAGTTACAGAAATTATAACAGAAACCGATTATTTGAAAAGCTCTTCATTTATATTAAGCTGCGTCTTAGAATGCGGCTCACCTTTGCGGTCTGCACGTTGCCCAGGACGACTTCAGCATTGAGCATGTCAGGCAGCTTGCCCACCATCTGACTCTCAATGGGCAGCTGCTGGTTGAGCAGGGACAGATAGTACTGCAGCTCTCCGTGGGACGTGATCAGGATTCCCTCTCCTTTGGTGTCGTACTGAGGACGACCGGCTCGACCAAGCATCTGTATAAGACATAAACCACTGAGTTATTACTGTTAAAAAACGTATGAAGCACTATTCGCTAGTATTCACTTAGACTGACCTGTAAAATGTCAAGGGCTCCGAGTTCAGTCCACCTTCCTTTCTCTGGGCTGTACACCTGAGTACCTTTGATGATGACAGTGTGTGCCGGCAGGTTGACACCCCAAGCCAGAGTAGCTGTGGACACCAGAACCTGGATGTGTCGATCAGCAAACAGATCCTCCACCAGCGTACGGTCCACTCTGGTCATACCGGCATGATGGATTGCGAAGCCGTAAGGCAGCAAATCTTTCAGCTCAAGGTTCTAGATAAGAAAGTTCAAAAGGTAAGTTTGACACGGTTCTGATTAAGCAAAGATGGCTCTTCGAATTCCATTATCTATCTGATTTTTCTGCAGTTTTCTCACCTTGCACTGCTCTGCCTCAGTTCTCAACACTTCTGTGGACGCTGAACCCTCTCTGAGGAACAGACCCAGTGTGTCCTTCTCCAGACACATGTCCCTGATGGCCCGGGCAGTCTTTCCGGTCTCTTTCCTGGAGTGGACAAATACAAGCACCTGGTGGAGACAAATTGAAGTCAGGAGAGTCTCAAATCTTAGCTGATGAGTTCCAAGTTGGGAGAATAGTGTAGGGCAACAGCATGTGAAGTTACAGGATTGTACTTAGAACCCATTTCATACCGGACAAAACAACACCAACAGCCACTAACATTTGGCTTTTGTCTTCATTCCCAGGGCAAATTACTCTATAGTAGTCCAGGGCGTTCGTAACTCCAGCTCTGATTTAGTAGGAAATATGAAACCAGGGTGACGCTAAAGATAAATAAAGTCACCGCTGTAACATTGTCACTGGCCTCCATGCTGCTCTCTACTGCTCCCTGGTACTCACACGTTCATGATGTTTGACATGACAGAGCAGAAAAATGGAAAGGCTATTTCGCATTAATTTGAATGTAAAAATAGTATATCTAAGTTTCTTCTTCATAGGAATTAGGAAGCTGAAAAGGAGTTGGACAAACAGTTCTCACCTGGTTCTTTCCAGCATGCTCCATGATCTTTTCATAGACAATCTCATTCATGATCTGAAAACGCTTGATGGCCTTCTTCTCTGTGATGCCAACATAAGTCTGCTCCAGGGGGACAGGGCGGAAACTACAGAGAAGAGGAAGGTGGTCATCAGCGATGAATACGCAAAGAGTGCAAACAAGAAAACATAAACTGTAATGAAAAGTGTACTTCTCCGAACAAAGCTTGATGGTTCAAGATTTGGTCACCCTCCAAACAGCCATACCTGTTGTCGAAGTAGAAGAGTCCCTTGGCAGGATCCACACGCAGGCAGGTAGCCACATCCTCGTAGTTGGGCAACGTGGCACTGAGGCCTAGCAGACGGACATCCTCCTGAGTCAGCTCCACATTGCGGATGGTCCTCGCCACCAAAGACTCCAACACAGGTCCACGGTCATCGTGCAGCAGGTGGATTTCATCCTGTAGAACACATCATGAAAGTTTCATGTCATCATCAGCACGACAAATTGTACACCACTGTTTCATGACTTTGTCAACACATCCACAGCACTTACAATGATAATGAGCCGCACTAGCTGGGTGTAGGTACGCTCTCCACCTTTACGGGTGATGATGTCCCATTTCTCAGGGGTGCAGACAATGATTTGAGTGGCGTTGATCTCCTCCTTACAGAGCTGGTGGTCTCCCGTCAGCTCAGACACTGTGATGCCATAACTGGCCAAACGCTGGAAAAAATAGGCGAGTAAAAAATCTTAACAATCACCGAAATTAATTGATTCATGTACATTAAAACAACTCATATATTTACAACTCTCTGCAGGACAGAGGTCGGACTCACCTTACTAAAGCTTCCCACCATCTCCTGTACGAGTGAGCGCATGGGTGCAATGTAGATGATTTTGAAGTCGTCCACATTGATGGTTCCATCCAGATTTATGTGCTTTCCTATTTCTCTCAACATTGCCATCAAAGCAACATTGGTCTTACCAGCTCCCTGTGTGCATAGAGAATAACAAAATTACAGGAGAAAATACACTGGGAAAACCATTCACATTGTGCTTGGCTTTAACAGAGTTTGCTTACCGTGGGTGCACACACTAGCAGATTCTCATCTGTCTCCATGGCAGTCTTGAATAGCTTGCTCTGGATTCGGTTCAACGTTTTGAACCCTTCAAATCCAGCCTGTGCATACTTAGGCAGCTTCTCAATGGCAACAAGCACCTGATGACACAATAATATGTTGAATGCAAGACTTGAACACACTTATGCATTGCTTATTATTTAGCATTAGTTGCTGAGGTGCTGACATGTTTAACAAAATGAGACACACAACTAACAAACCTCATCATCTGCAAAGGGCTTAGGTTTGAGCGCAGGCACATGGACTTCTTCATAACCTTTGCGCTGTTTACGAAATGAGCCGTCTGGCAGCTGGCAACGCTTGTTGGCCATGAAATGGCTCCCCTGGGTGAAGGTCAGGTCATCAAGATCCAGGACCTGTCGAGGGGCCATTGACTGCAGGACAAGAAGAAGGACTAATGTTAACTACCTGTCAACTTAAGTGTTTATTTGAGTGTCTCTGGCAGCGTCACTGGTGACATTTTACTAACCACTGCAGTAATTTGTGGTGAGAAATATCACAGGTCTCTAACTTACATGTATGATGTGCAGTTCATTTGTGACATTATTTACCTCTCCATGTTCGATGTCCATTGCTTCCAAGTCATCAACACGAGACTTCCTCACCCTCTCCCTTCGAGAACGCTCCTCCTAAGAACACAACACATGAATAAATAAGTTAACAAAAAATAATCGCCCAAAATCCTTTTATTCAATTTCTTCAAGATTTATGAGCATGAGATCTCACCCGAATAATGTCTTCCTTCTCCGTCTCTTGCAGCTGGTAAAGAATCTTCGACAGTTCTTGATCTGACTCCATCTTTCCTATGATCCGCTCCTTTTCTGCCTCACTCTGAGCACTTGCCAACATCGTACAATACTGAACTGTATGTCAGAGGACAGAAAGTGATTAACAACTTCAAAAGACACAAGATGAAATTATCTTACATTTGATCTTTCTCCACCACTAACTTACTCATGCGACGGTGCTGACGGAGAATTTTGATGAAATCAAAAGTGTTGAAGCCGAGCAGCAACACCAGCTGGTTCTCACACTCTCTGTCATCACTGGCAGTCTGTGGAATACGGACAGACAATGGATGAGCTTTTCTGGAAAAACGTTTATGTAAACACTAGAGACAAGATCTCAGACATACCTTGAGGATTTCTAAGACTTCATCGGCTTTCTTTTGGGAGACAATGGCATCGTCATAGAAACGGCTGAGCTGACGCTGGAGCCAGAAAGCGTCAATGTCTCGAGGATGTAGATCTTTTTTCTTCACGGTCATCACGTCACCGGTGGCACCAAGCTAAACAAAGAGTAATTGATTAACTCTTTGTGTAGTGTACAATCATAATCACAATCATCATTTCAATTCAATACAAATACTGATGCAGTTGTTTCACTTACATTTGCTGAAAGAGCGCAGCCCACACCTGCCTCCTCTCCTTCGCTGTCTTCATCTGAGTGTTCATCTCGTACCTCTCCAAACTGGTCTTCATCCCCCTCCTTTATAACAAGGAAAAAGAATATAAGTGAAGTCATATATTAGAACTATAACTTGAACCTACAAATCAGGGACCACTTAAGAATTGCACATTTAAGGTATCAGCAAAAAGCCCTCACCTCCTCATCAGATTCAAACTGGACATTCACACCATAGGTTTCATCAATGTTGTCATCTGTGAAAGAAAAGAAAAAAAAGATCAGCTATCACAATTATATTACTACAGAAAAACTGACATGCACATCAAGCAAAAGGTGAGTTATTCCTTAATGTACTGCTGGAGTACTAACCCATATTCTGTAAGTCCTTGTCCCCTCCATAGTCGCTGATCTTCTTGCCCAAATTAACCAACACATGGTAGCGCGTGTCATCAGCGGGTCCAAGAAGCTGCTCGACTTCACGTCGCCTTTCTTTATCTCTCATTTTATCGTTCTTTAGTACTGCTAAAACTTCATCGGCTGCTCCACACAGAATATCACGCGGCTGTAAAAAGACACAATAACCAGGTGGAGGTCAATGATGAAAACCATAAGTTGCCATTTTAAAATTTGACAAAGGTTTTAAGGTTTTCTCACCTGATCTCCCAGAGCAGCATGAATGAAGCTGAGCAACACTTCATAAGTCTCTCTGGTTTCTTTGGTTTTAGGCTTGTACACGATGCCCACCATTTCATCAATACCTTCAGACAGAAGGGTAAAGCCCTTCATTTTGTTGATGTCGTGTCTGTCCTCGTCTCTTTTTCGCCTCCTGTAGACACAGAACAAGTGGAGAAAAAAGGAATAAAGGGAATGTTTCTTTACTTCGGGAACAACATAAAATGCATCTTACATGAAAGCCTATTGCCTTTTCAGAGCAACAGTATTTTTCAAAGAAAACAGCTGATTTTTTTCCCCTTTGCCTTCATTCCAGACAGTCAATAATTTCAGTACAAAATAAAACGCATATGGCAGAGTTTTTCAAAGTTATATTACTGGTGAAATGTAATGCAAATGAAACTGAAAATTGTTTAGAAACGCCATGTGTCATATTCGGAATTCAGTTGGAATTTCTATCATGTAGGTATCTGATATCAGTTGGCTTATGCCAGTCATCTACTTGCACTTAACTTTTGGATCACATTATCTTTACTTTTTTACTTTACCCAAAGTATTTGTAAGAAAAGATCATTTTGAGTCTCGCTGCCAGCTTGTCAAATACTGAAGCTTTGAGATTGTAGGCTGTGTCGGCCGCCATCCCACAGCATTGGTTATTTGGTGTTTAGAATGAGAAATCAACATCATTAAAAATTGGACCTTTAATGTTTATCCTTTGGATTTGATTTAAAACTACAAGCTGCAATGTCTAAAACTTAAAGCACAGAAAAAAGGGTAAGAATTGTTTTATTCTCAGCTTCACTTACAAGCTTTGATAATGTGGAAAACTCAAAAGGGCAAAATAATCGTTGTAGGGATAGAACGAATATCAGCCTGGCTGATATTAAGCAATTTTATGACAATTTATGTTTCTGTGCCTGATCAGTCCCACATATTGGTTATCAGTCTGCGTAAAAACATATAAACTGTATCTGCCCTGAAAAAATGCAATCCCTTGTTCACTGTGGGTGGATAAAAAAAAGTGTCCCAACACTGCTACACAGAGATAATATCCTGTGTTGTTGACATTACTGACTTGTCTCGTCTCTCTTCCAGCTTCTGAGGTTTGGTCCTCTGAGCCTTGTCACCCATCTTGGTCCCATCCAGCTTCCCCACCAGGGACAGCACCTCTCCGGTGGGTTCATCTCTCCGTGTTCGGTCGATCAGAGAGCGATCAGCTTGTAACACCAAGTTAGAGTTCTAGGAATTCAATGAAAATACGAGGAGGTCAGTCAAGAACAGTCCGCACTGCTGCAGCTAGGCTAACTGCTAACGCTAGCTAGTTAGCCGAGTGGCTAGCAAAACACTTAGTATCATAAAAACATAGAACTAATAAATACGCTTGATAATGTAATGGCGTATTAAACGCTACAACATAGTTACAACTTTCTCTGTGTAAATATTCCCAGGTTGTTCCACAAATATACTCACCGCTTTGTACTCGTACTGCAGGCTACGGGCAGTAACATCCGCCATGGTGCGAGTTTTATCGTTTAGCTTTTACCGTACTTTAACTGAATGTGAACCAGCCAGCTGACTCGAAACATCCACAGAGTTGACTTCACTCTGCCTTTTTATGGAGACGACGGGAACATCCGCACGGTGTTTAATTTTGTAGCATGAGATTGTTTTCCAAATGCCCGAGTTTCATTGAAGAAAGTGCGTCCCCCATACGTTACAAAGCAGCGCTAACACGAGCGCACAACAAGCCGCTGCTGCCGCGGGTTTCCGTTTCCGGTGTCAAAGGTTCGACCCGGCACAAAGAGCACGAGGAGCTCCCCCTACAGGTCGTTTTTATTCCACAGAGGCGACAATCAAAGTGGTTTCCCAAGAACAAAAACAAGGTTTCTGGGTTTTGTTTATTCATAATTTTCGTATCTATTAATTGTGTAAATTCATATTCAATGTTACTAATATATTTTACAAGGGGAGACCAACAAAATATCAGTCTTCCCTTTTAATTCTTGGCTAAAACCATCTTTTTCATTAAAAAGATACGGCCAATTGCCCTCAAAATAATGACCTCTATCAATGAGAAAGAAGTGCAAGTGAGAATAATTAATTTTCTATTTAGGTATGACCAGTGATTGAAGGCAACTAAGTACATTAACACTCCACTGCATACACAAAAAGAATAACTTCACCATATTTGAATCAAGCATACTACACATACAGTACGTACACCAATACCAAGTACTCGTAATCTCTTTAATACATATTTCACTTATTAGCTACAGATGACATGTGTTAATGTTGATCCATTAACTATCCTTATATTTCGTTCAGGATATGTGACCTCATTGACAAACAATATTTATGCTTCTCTTACTTATCTACTTAAAGGCTAACTAGCCCACTGACAAAATTATCAACAGCCCAGGGTGAAGTTGTTGTTTCAGCATGATCGTCTATCAGTGTGCCTGAGAGCAGTGAAGGAAGGTTCAAATAATTCACTCACTAATGAAGGAAACTGAAGTGGCTTGTCAGCTGATTTACATTGTGATTCAGGAGCTGCCCAGTTAATCCAGATAATATATCCTCCATTCATATTAAAATGAAAAATTATTTGCTGCTATTTGTTCTCACAGCACAAACGGCACTCTAACAAGCCAGTTAGTGGCGATAAATCTGCTTTGATTGCTAAATGTTCTTGGTTAAGTAGAGTTAATGTGACCTATGCTGCTGTCATTTATGTTTATGACCAATTATCCCAAACTTTTCATCTGATAATCTCTCTTATGTACATACATTGTAAGCAACAACCCCTCTCCTCTGGACCTCACTGACTGTTTCAGTGGAAACTGAAAGTGTTTGAGGTCTGTAGAGGTGAAGCTATCCAAAAAGCTCAGAAAGCTAAGATCAAAGATAAATTAATCTAAAATTCAGAAGCAAAACATTGTTGTTCCTGTTTCACAAATCATTTTATAAACCCCTCACAATTGTCTTTCGACACATCTATTTGGAAATTCGTGTCTGTGGCTAATATAAAGCAAAACCACACCATTACGACAATTACAAACAAAGACAGACATTTAACAACAAAGTGCTTCACACCAATATCTATAACAAATCATATTCACCATAGAGAGGGTTTGATACATTCCTGAGAATTGGGTTTGGAGGCACTTTTCTCTACCCTCACCTGATTGATTTAACACCACTGCAGACAGATGTTTGTCCACAAGAGGGCATCCGAACAGCAGTGTTTGTATTCAAACTTGAGAATAACTGTATGCCCTCCAAAGCGCACGCCCCCAAACCTTCAACAGAGGGTAGGAACACCTTATGGGAAAATCATAAATGACACTCTAAAATGTCTTATAACAAACAAGCAAAATAACATTTTATTGATTGCCTTTAAATGAACTCAAACCCTTCCATGTGCCACGATTTAACAAGTTTAAAAAAATTCCACATTTTGTCACATAGTAACACGTTTTCATCTTCTTTAAGACAGTAGTGCAGTATAGACAGTATAGCATTGTCCAGCCTGTGAGCTGCAACAATCCTTTCAGCAGCACCAAAACCTTCCTTCACTGACACTGAGTTCAGTTCTGGATGGAAAGTTTGTTGTTCAGATGTCAGGGTACAATGCAAGTTGCCTTTCGAAGTACTTGAGGTGGCTGTGGAGGACTTGTCAGAGGATATAAAGGGTGGTTTTGACTGGGGGTCTGTGTTTCGCCTGAAAAAAGACAAGGACGAGGATTCAGTGTGTGCTTTATTATGTGAATTTGAACAGCCTGGGTGAAAACTTTTTGTTAAAATGGGACTATTTTTGTGCTCAGCAACAGATAAAAACATATGAATGGGGAAATATACTTACTTGCATGATGACCAAAAGGTTGTTAAAGGGCCTACAAGCTGCCAGTTGAATTGTTCTGCATCAGACCAAGTACCCCAGTTTGATAAGATATTGTCCCAGGATCCCCAGTTTCCTTTTCAGTGTTTTATTTTATTTTATTTTTTACAGAAAATAATGACCAAATACCCATACATTTTGTCACGTGTCACTTATTGATGGAACTGTATTTTTTTTTAGTGGGAACCTGGAACTCCCTGGACCTCATTTTAAGTTTGATCCACAGTTCCTTCTGTCCTCACTGACACCCCCACATTACTTTTTCTGAAAAATACAAGCTTTATTTTGTTCTAAAGGAATAAATACGGTACATATAACGACCCTCTCTGGCAAGTCTGAACACCTTTATTATCTTTCCCAAAAACTATCCAAATTAAAAGCTGCTGCCTAAATTCCCTAAATGTAAAAATCCCTTTCCATGCCTGGGTGTATACGTTTTTAAGTATGCTTGTACTCTGTTGGGTGTTTAACTTGGATAACGTGCATGGGTGCCTTGTAGTATATTTATCACACATGGACTGCCCTTATAGCACTCACACCCAGATGGCAGCAAAGAGTGCAATTTGGCGTTCAGTGTCTTGCTCAAGGGTACTACTACTTATTTACAGGCGGAGCCTGAGATCAAACCACCAACCCTGTGATTGATGGACGACCTCCTCTACCTGCTGAGTCACAGCTGCCCACATACATTTTAGCTTAACTTACTTCAGTACCTGTGCTAATGTATTATGTGCATTAAGTACATTAAGCACCGGAAAGAAATTGAGTAGAGAAGGAAGATGCAGTTAATGTGGGTGTGACTGTTTCCTTGAGAGAGGAGAGTATGTCCATGCTTGTATGTACTGTCTGTGGCCTCATATAACTTCCAAACCCTTTGCACATCTGGCAACAACATCTGCCACATTCAGAATAACTGATTTTTTTAAGGTCTTCTGAGCCAGCTTTTTGACCTCAGTCACACCCAATGTCAGACAGAGAGAGAGAGAGAGAGAGAGAGAGAGAGAGAGAGAGAGAGGGTGACAGAGATAAATGAGCTGCACACATCGGTGAAACAAATGATAGGTTATGGGTGTGTGTTGGTGGGTGGGTGGGATTACTGACGCTGGAGTGTGTGTGTCTGAATCTTTTGCCCATGTGCGTACACACACATCCTGATTCAGGATGCCTGCAGTTGTTCCAGGTCAAATTTGGAGTGTGTTGATCCTCTTCTCATCTGTCACCACATTAGTTATGAGGTGCACTCTTGCGTCCCCTCTGGTTCAAAGGACATGCCGACCTGTGGTCAACAGCAAGGGGGGCGGTGCGGTCAGTGATACATTTGCCTGATAATACATTGCCCAGTGGCTGGATTTAGACCTGAAAAACATGAGTTTGAACACTTCACCAAAAATGCCTTTGAGCACAGTCTCCATTGTATTACAGTGTTGTGTCCAGACAACGTGATCGCTGTAGCTCTCTGTCAGAGGAACAGCACATGAGCACACCTCAGCTGTCTGAGCAGCTGTTGCTGTGACGCCATCTGTGAACGCACTCCGTCCAGGAGCTCCCAACAGGAGTGTGAGAAAACACATTGTCTCCGAAACACACACTTGCGCATACAGTGTTAGCCTACATAGAGCGTAACAGGATCACTTTCTTCCAGGGTCCAGGGATTAATACTTCCTGTGTGACCCAGACGAGGTTTGGAAAGTCTCTTGAGTGAGGTTTACTGTCTGTGCTGCCAGCAGTCTGTATTAACATGAGGATGCTAAAGAGGCCAGGTTAGCCAGGGTAAGGCATTACAGGGTAATAATACTGAAGCCCCTGGAATGTAGCTCCTACATTTTTCTTGTCCCGATTGAAATTAGTTCCATATTTACTCATAACTATCCTGTGCTTATTTATCACCGTCTTTATTTTCTCCAATCAGCCTAATTTATTGTCATATCTGCTATGCTAAAGTATCATTTCACTACATTTAAAGATTCCTTTCACCAAGGGCGTCGCTTTGTGTTCACAAATGTTAGAGAAATAAGGGCTCAAATAAAAATGAAGTAATTAACTAATTAAAATCATTTTTAAAGGTCCAATTTGTAAGAAAGCTTACTTTGAGTATCATTCCCAACTCATCAAATACTTACACTTTTGGATGATTGCCAACCTGACCTACCAACCCAAGGCGTCAGTAGCCGGTTATGATTGGAGCTTTTAATGGTTCTCAACAGCAGTTTTCAGCAATGAGGAAGTTGTATGAGGTCAGAGAAGATAATTACAGCGTGAAACATAATTGTGCATTAAAATTAACTAGTTAACCCTTCTTGGTGCAAGCTATTTTTTGGCACATATTAACTATAAATGTTTTTGAAAAGCGATGCTGAAGGGGACACTGGGAGTCAATGACAGCTGGGGTGCTGAGCGGTTGGCCGATATAATGACTTTGTCTTATGGTGTAGGACGTTCAGGTTTTTCATATTAATTTGAATGGTCAGGATAAAGAATATCTCATAGTCATTAACAAAAATGTACAACAATTTGATAATTTTTTGCATTACAGCAAAGAGAAATCTTGAACACCAACATACTATAGGTCAAAGAAACCGCAGCACCTTCACAGTCAACAGCAAGGAGATGAAGAGGGAGAAAGTCCTCAGACTACCTAAATAAAATCTCTCAATTTTGTTAGTTGTTGAGTTAAGAGAATTTAAATCTATATGAAACGCTGGCTTTGATAAATTTGTAATTCTTTGGGCCCTCTTGAAAATTCAGCATTGTTACACATGAAGTTATTCAAGTTACACATTCCTTGTGTGAAAAAAACACAGAGGAGCACATAACCCGGATCTGCCTGTTGTCACTGGTAGTCTGCAGTGTAGTTCATACACTTGACTGATCAAACAAGAAAGTTGTCAAGTAACATTAGGCTTCATGATCAAAGAAAGTTTTTGTATAATGTCAACAATCAATTGATGGTTTTTAAGAGTGCCTTGATTTAGGTGGTGCTGCAGCTGCCCGAGCACCGCTACTCCAATACACAATTAATACATTCAAATCCTTAAAGTGGCACTTTTTCCTTCCCCCTCCCTAAAAATTCCTCAACATATGAATATGCAAATGTACTTCCTTTCACAAGTTTAACAGCTGGAGTTGGAATGTCTCATACCACACTGTACAGTCAATTCTTAGGCTTCAAATGTCAAACTGTGCACATACATCAATCATTCTGCACAGTGAAGCTCAAACATTCAGCTGTCAGAACAAGAAGAAAACATATTGTTAACTGCAGGGCGAAGTTTGACGTTGCCTCATCCTGGCCTGACAAGGTTATCTCCACAAGAGAGGCTATAATCAGTTCTTTACTGGTGAAAACAAAGCCAAACACACTCCACTAAAACCCTCAACAGCGTTGAGAATTGAGCAAATAGAGAGCTGTGAAAGTCAACACACAACAAAGCGTGGTAATGTCTCTCTGTACAGTTTTATTTACATGATACTATTCTGTCGTAATGCTGGATAGCAAGATTATATGTAATACATAAATATCAACACAGTTTGTTGTTTTTTCTTTTTTGTACAAATTTGCATATAACTAAGAATCAGAAAGGAAAAACTCAAACGGATACATACAGTTGTCTTTTAAATGAAAAACATCCTTACAGGGAAGAAAAAAAAAGATGGGGAAGAGGCGGGGTTAACACAAATCACAAACATACATGAATTCAATGTGTCAGGCAGCCATCAAAACACACTTCTGCACAGGTACGCACGCACACACGCGCGCGCACACACACACACATACACACACACACACACACACACCTCTCTATGGTGCTCTAAAGCAGACACAGACCAATAGCTGTTAGACAGATGAGAAGTTACATCTAATCTTGGTATCTATTATTTTTCATAAATCTAGCTCTGGCATGCTCCTGTAGTTCTGTAAACATGTGCTGATAAACCGGGTAGCTCCACAGACAAAATATGGTACACACACACATACACACTCACTGTGCTCACATGAAAGTTCTGTTAGCGCATTTTTAAAAAAAACAAAAAAAGAAAGAAAAAAGTAATGGTTCACATACCCTAGTTCCACAAATGCACTGAATACATGCGCTAACATCAGTACAATATCGATGGAAGAGGAAAAGCTAATAAAATATAACATAACTGTCTCTCAGCAAATAAAATGTCTGAAACCCTAAGCTGATTGATGCCAAACACTAATGCAGATGAAGAGTTATTCATGCATTTATCCCATTCGCTCATTCATGCCCCTACAACATTGTTGCTTATATTCACCTACCAGGCCTGCCATGGAAGGGTGCCATCCTTCCTCTCAGGCCACACATCGGTACACACAGCCCTACACCAGGCGTCTGTGATTACATCATGAACGCAGACCAGTTGGGGAGCGCCTTTACTCATTATTACCATTGAACGTGTTTAAATTCAGTGAAACGTGGATGAATTTGTTTGTCCCTGTCTAGCATGATACCTCCAGTCATAACGGAACAGCCTTATCACAATCAAAGTCAACACAGATGTGCTGATCACCGAGGCTGACTATCATAGATGATCCATTGTTCTGCTGGGGTCAAAGCTGATGAAAACAAAGTAAAAGGGAAGACAACGAAGCTTAACACAGCAGCTGTGAGGTAGGTAAAGCTAGGAAAGACAGAGACATGGTAACAAAGCCCCTTGTGCATGGTGGGGGACAGTTGTACAGTTCTCCAAACGCTGACAGACTCCAGTACCGACGGAGCACAGAGCAAGAAGTTCAGGGACACATCTCGCGTGGACTGCTACACTGTGTAGTATGAATGTTGTAAAAGACCTGCCTGTGTCTGACACATGACAGGGTCCGATTAAAATGGTTGTCTACGGTTTGGCACAAAATGGCGCCTGGTTTGGGTGAGAGGAGCATAGCAAATCCTGGACAGTTAGCCTGGGCTGCTCTGAGTAAGACAATACATATTCTTTAAAAAAAAGAGGACTTAACAGCGGCAAAGTCACACCACAGAAAATTGGATAAAACAAACTAAAGAATTAATCAAAAAAGGAGGAAAGTGATCATTCATGCATCTCCCTCAGACAGGATCTTTTCTTTTTTTCTTCTTTTTTCCCCCCGTCATTTTTCTTGAGGTTGTTATTTTGTAAATCAAGTCCTTTCAATTGTCACTTAGCCACTCAAGCCAGTGCTCATTTCAAAAGGTTCACACTCATACTCCAGTCTTTGTCAAAGGTGTTGTCATTGTTGCTGCCTCTGCTGTTGCTGTTTTGTCACATCTATATTCTCTGGATCTTGTCAGCCACCACCACGGGGTTCTCCTTGCGGATCTTGGCGGCAGCTTCAGCCTTGTAATCATAGGGACAGTTGTGCTTGTCAGAGTACCGGTGGATGCCACAGAACAGGTTTCCACAGCGACAGTCAAACCCTGGAATCACAAGTGTAAGGGGTCAAAATTAGAACAAGAAATGTGGTAAGAATCAATCTTTTATTTTCCTTATTAATTGGATCTTGTTTAGTTTAAAAAGGTCAGAAAATAGTGCAATATGTTGGTCAGTGTTTCAATGACTCCAAGATATTAAGTGTACTGTCATAGAGGATTATAGAAGCCAGAAATGATGGATTTAGAGAATTTGGACTTTTTCGTTCTTTAAAAAAATAACTCAAACCGATTCATTGATTATCAAACAGTTCATTCATTTGACAGCTAACAACTAAAAAGATCTTGCAGCTCTAATATGCGTTTCATCAAAAGCCCCTTCATGCCTGCTTGCTCACCTGTAAGGCCAACCCTTTTGCGGCACATGAAGCACCTGTTCTTCTTGGGTTTGGGGGTGTCGCCCTTGCTATCGTCACCGCTAGAAGAAGCTACAGGTGTAGGACTAGAAGCAGCAGGCTGGTTTACAACTGAAGAAAGACAACAGGAAAAAAAATAATTAGTCATGGTAAGTTTAATTAGCCATTATCTGATATCTTCAATTTGCAAGCGAAGCCGCTTAATGAGTTTTCTTTAAAAGTTCTAGAAGACATACAAACACACTGGCTGCTGAAATTGTGTACTTTTGTCCTAAATGATAGTAATCAGCATGTTTCTTATCTCTAAATGACCACCTCTTGCTCTTGGCAGAAAAGCGTGCACTGCCTCGAGAAAGCCTCTGGCACGCAGCATCAAATCTGAGTATGCCCTCTGGTGTGAAGGTATTTTTAAACAGGTTTATTTTTAGGCCTCCTGTCTTTCTTGGAGGGCTGTAAGTAAAACCAGCAGTTGTGTT
The DNA here is from genome assembly GCA_903131615.1 of Diplodus sargus. NCBI lineage: Eukaryota > Metazoa > Chordata > Actinopteri > Spariformes > Sparidae > Diplodus > Diplodus sargus. The sequence continues at coordinate 2,473,350 of CAEMYA010000002.1, read as the reverse complement.
TAAGTTATACTGCGAAGTATCAAAAATAAACTGTGGGTCCTACAAGGCATTTGCCTTAAGAAGTCTGCATGTGAGCGGTTGCCTGCAGGTGGTAAATGTCCACTTGTTTATGTCTGCTAGTCTGTCTGTTGCCAGAAGTGTATTTGTGTGAGTCTGTGTGTCTTACCAGGCTCTAAGGGTTCTGGCTTGTCCTCTCTCGAGATGCTCATCTCTGTCATTTGTTGAGTCACAGGGAGGGATCCTTGAATAGTTCTGAAGGTTAAATAAAACGAGAACCCTTTAGCCAAAAAAATCACACATTCTCCGATTTGAAGAAGGCTAACGAACTACCTTGAACAATGAAACACAGCAGATACTGACCTAGACATGTCTGGTGAAGAGGCAGGGGAGGCATCAACCTTGGCTAGACTGGCTTCTAGTCTCTGGATGGCCGAGGCCTCTGAGGTAGGACTAGCAGCTGAGCCTGGTTGAGAAGAGGGTTAACTCCATTATACAAAACTCAAACAGAAAACAAACATGTGGATATAAATAATACTACGTAAATTGTAATGCAAATGTCTCCTTCCTGTACCCCTTACACTGCTGTTTTATATCTTTATTATAGCTTCTTATTCTCAGAAAAGTCGGATGGGATGGGTGTTGCAAATTAACCTCTGCTATAAAAACCCAACCATGCCTGTTTCAGTTCATCGTTGTATAGGGTATCTGTCCCTATCAAATAAACCATAGTTCTAGACCCTTATTTCTTGTCAAAGCTGTAGCCAAGATAACGTTCCTCCTCTTTCGTATGGTCTTGTTCGAAACAGGTTTAAACAGGCAGCCAGTGTCACATTGTAAGAGAAACTTCAATGTTTGACCTTAGAAACTTCTAAAGGAGTGAACACCCATGTAACTCTGAACACTGTAATGAACAAAACAGCTGTCTTTCATTACACAGGGAGGAAAACAGAGGGGGAGGAGAGCTGGGAAAATACACTGGCTGGCCTCGGACTGGTTGTATTTCAAAACAATGTCTACACTTCCTCCAGTCCCTCCTTATTCCTAGGTGTAAATATATAGGTCAAAGTTTGTTGTTTGTTTCCATCATGAACTCCTGAAAATCTCTTTTTAATCTTCTTTCTGAGAAACAGACAGAATCTCTGTCTACACTCTAAAAATCTTTTTTGTGTATTAAGTGAACTGACTTACCCATAGGGCTGAGGGGGCTCATTCGGTCGCTGCTCTGCTGCCGTGTCAGGTGTTCCTTATAGCACACGGAGCACATGCCATTGGTTCTCGGGTTGCCATAGAAACCACAGCCTGTGGCACAAAGCATGGGCACCGGGCTCTGGTTCGTCTCTTGGGCCATTGCTAACAGAATGAGAGAGGCATAATGCTTATTAGGCTGACAGACGTACACAGTATTTCTATGCACCTCAACATGAAATACAACAAAGAGCTTAAAATATTTCCATCACTAGACACATTTCCCTGTCAATCTGGTTCCTAAGAAACTTGTTAGGCTGAGAGATAACGGGAGTCATTATGAAAATTAGAGAACAACATGCCTGTGTGTTTTTAGACTCGCCCTTTAGCCTGAAAAGAGTGATGACCGTTTCTCTGCAGGAAGTCCCGGAACAAACAACCCTTGCTGTGTTCTGTTCAGCACCTTGGCAGAAGCTGGACTCTGTTCTGTCCCACAGCTTTGTTCACAATTCACTGTTGTTTCCCCCTTTTCCTCCCCCAAAAAACCCTTTTCAAAGCTCTGAGAACAGTTATGGTTCTTCCTAACATCTGTCTCACAATCACTCATTTGCTGCCTGAGGAAAAACCTCCACGGACATGTGTTAAAGAAAAAAATCTTATGACCGCTAATGCGTCATCATTGTGTGTCATAATTATCATGACGACTAAGAACCTTTCACAGTATCTAACACTCCCTCATCATCAGTCTGTTCACTTCCACAAATTCAAAGTTCTGACTCACTGGCAGTATCTCAACCACAAAGGGAACAAAAACACAGAAGATAAAATAAAGTCCGGTTTCTATCAAAAGACACGAGATAATAAAGATGAAATAAAAGTGGGTCGACAGTTTCAGGAAGTAGTCCCCTCCCTCTGTGTGGTTCTTGCCACATAAGGCATTTCAAAACTTCCCGAGTCATTTCTCTCCACTCATACGCCCATAAACAAGCGTGTGTGTGTGGTGTGTGTGCGTAACTTGGCAGAACGTGCCGTCCTGTGACGTGGTCGGACCGCAACGCAATACAGCAGGAGATTGTGCAATGGGAGCTGCTGCCTGTGAGGCAACAGATCAAAAACACCTTGATGAATGAACAAACAGAGACAGGAAGGCCTAGATTAGTTGGGTTAGAGGCATCCTGTCTGCCAGTCCTGCCCTGACCGGTTTACAAATCATGAGATCAACTGATACCAGATTCCCCTCCTCAGAAACTACCAGTGTACATAGTAACAGTGCCATATTTCCCTTGTAAACAACCTTTGGCCCTTTTGTGCTTTAACATGGCAGCTGCTCTGCCTGCGTTGGTGTGAGGCTCGTATATATTCCGGTCACGGACACAAACAGGCGAGCTTAATGTTCCAGGAGAGGCTGGCAGTTGTCTCAGAACGTCCTGTCAGTTCAGACGAGGTGGCCTGACCTCACAAACAGATAACGAGTGCTATTAAATTTTGAGCTACCCCCTCCCTCCTCCTCCTCCTCACCCCTTTCTCTACCCCTGCATGTTATCACTGCCGTGTCAACAAAGGGTTTCCTTGGAAAAGCCCCACAAAGACCTTCTCTCCCTTCACGCGTCACGTGTTCAACTGCTGACTGCTGAAAAATACCAGACAGGAGGACTAGAGCTAGTGGTTGGTAACTCCCGAGTGGCTCGAAAGGAATTTTTCTTTACACGTGAGCAACAGTTTCCTTCTCTTTAAACCCCCAAAACACACGTTTATGATGTGGACAGCTGCATTTAGACTGACGGATTTGGGGTTTTAAATCTCTAATCTTGGACAAGGTCTTCAAGAAAGAAAAAAAAAAAACAATTCCTCAAAAGGAAGGACATCTATTTAAACTGAGACTACACCACAAGATACAACAAAGAGCATGATAAGACCAATAGCAGCTAAAAGCTTAACCGTGACTTGTGACTTTGACACAAAGGAACAATGGTTGGTGTGGCTCAGCTGTCACATTTGGGCCCAGCTGTCAGACAAACAGCAGGCATGTTCAACTAACCTTTACTAAGAGCGATCACAAACAGGGATGGCATAGAAGGTAAAATCCCTCTGGTTACCCTCGTTTAAATCTGCTTTCAACCTGACAACAATACACTACATACTTGAGAAGTTGTGAATGATTCATGACCAAAAGGAGGTCATTCAGGGAGACAAGCATACAGGCTCTTCCTGAAATGCTTGTTGTTATCGTTGGTGTTCATCATCAACTGATTAAAGAATGCCTCCATGTCTGCTCCTGAGCACACCAAATACCCAAATACCCTGCCTTTGTGTGTTCAAATTGTTGTAAAATACCATACATCCGACGGGGCAAGTCAGGGGGTTTCCAGCACCGAGCAGATTACCAGTCATTTTCATTCACCAACTTCCTTTTACAAAAACACTCACAGCAATAAAATGTGATCACTGGTCTGACTGAAAACCGTGCAGCTTGGTTTCGACGCCTGAGCCCATTTTGAAGAACATAAGTGTGAAAATCTGCAGCAAACAAAAGAGGAAGACTTTGCCTCTCTATCAGTCGCAGGCTTAGCTCATATTTCAGGCCCTGCTGTGGCTGAAAACTACTGAGTCACACTGAAGGACAGAACAGAAAAAGCCCTCTGTTGTTTTGTTACAAGCACTATATTAATGTATTTGAACGGACACAATGGGGCAAATAACCATCAGAGGCCACAGGAAGGCATCAGCACTGGTGTTTTCTGAAATAACCCACAGTCTAGACAGTGTGGTCTCTGCTCCCTTTGTTTCTTCTTTCTTCCTTTGTCTACAATCTCCCTGCTTCCTGTTTAGACATCGTTTCGTATCTGGCCTCCCTCGCAGCATTTCTCCTAATAACCATTTTCTGCGTGTTTACAACGAGCCAATGTGAACAACCTCCATTATATAATCACACTTAAGTACTTAAAACGACTTGCCACACAGCTCTAAACACCGACCCGATCTGGTTTTCTCCTAAGCTGAAACTACTGCAAACACAAGGCAAAGCTGCCCTGGCAGTTCATTTAATATTTAACCAAAAGCTCTGTAGTAAATTTAGAGGAACTATCTCGCTCTACTTGCCTATTCGGCTTATGAATTTTCTATTTCTAGACAGGAATTAGCAGGCTTTGGTTCCCCATCCCCCAGCTCGAAGCAAATAGAAAAACAGAGACAGCAACCAGCACAAGCTAGCTCCCTCCCCTGTTTTTCTCCTGAACCAGACGGAGTCACGTTTGAGAGCTTGTGATATTCCCAGTCATGGGGGGGTGGGGGGAGATGGTGGTGGTGGTGCTGTTAGTGTCGGCGTTGACAACTTCAACGAGCAAATAACGAAAAGGCTTGTTTACCACACAATACCATCACGCACACACCACCTGACCTTTCAATCCAGCGTTAAAGGTCGTCATGACCGACCATCAGCATAGTTAAACACCCGTCATTCTTTTCGTTATTTACCTCGATAGGGAAAATTCATCCTTGTTAAGAAAACGAAAAATAATCCAAGATCATCACCTGCTGAAAATCGATGAAGTTTCTCGCGAGACGACAGGGAAAGTGGCCGTTTTGTCCTGGCAGAAGAAAAAAGGTCGAGGGTCTCACGTCCTGGCAGCGTCCCCTTTTCTCTATCTAGACGTGTTTTCGTGGCGTTGTCCTTCGTGTCAGGCAGGTTTAGGTGGGTTAAATTCTCCCGTCCTCGCCCTCCTACCTCTCTTTCTTTCTCTCTCCGTCGCTCGTCCCTTCTGGATGGATGTTTGTTTCCTTCTTTAGTAAGAGGAGTGGCGGATGATGTCACGGGTAAAACAACGTGTTGCCATTGGCTGCCCGCGGAGCCCCCGAGCGCTATGTACAGTTCAGCGAGACGGTGGGGGGCGGGGGGTGGTCGCCTGAGCGCATGCGCGTACTCAGTGTTGCTTTATTACACATCTATTCGTCATCCTCCTACAAGACCACGAATCTTTTTATTGAGTAATCCAGCTAAAATGAATGGATAAGTGAATAATGGTGCTGACATGACTAAATAAGAAACGAAAAAGAAACGATGAATACATTTATGATCAAAAGGGTAATCATCCTGGGGATGCCTCCTCTTTGTTAGAGAGTCCATATCTCTGAGAGGGGACTATTTTGATGACAAAACAGGCCCCACCTCACCTGGCCTCTAGCATGATTATATCTGCCAGAGCACCAAAACAACTGTGATTTAGAAGTTGAAAGATATACATGCCTGTTTATATGGTCTAGCACACACAAAGACACACACACACACACACACACTACTTGTTGTGTTGGCATTGAGAGTGTAAACATGTTTTCTGGGAGGGATGGGTGATATTTGATTTCAAATGGACACCAAGCAATACCTTGATACCATGTGAATGTATCATTAGTAGATGTACCATCTGGCTGATTTCATCAGCTGCTCTTAGTATATGTTGTTCGATATGTGTTGATATAAAGAAAAGAGACCAGCCAATACGTGACTTTTGGGGCCGATATCGGTGTTATGGTCGACATACACACATATTTTGCAGTAATACCTCAAATGTGCTTACCGAACACTTGTAACAAAGAATTGTAATGGAGGCAGTGTATTTTATTAATTGAACAATAACCATTACCATCTAAAATAACATCAATTTGAACTTCACTGTGAATTTAATATATATAAATTACCCCAAGAACCTTTTCATGCATTACAATCTCTTAAAAATGAATGGCCATTAAGAAACAACCAATATATCAGGATGGGTCTAATAAAGACTGTTTTGTTTTTTGGTAATTAGAATGCAGAAAAATATGCTTGGGGTGATATTGAATATTACATATTAAATTCCCAGTACAGTTTATTGTTTAAGTGTTTGTTAACCACATTTTAAGGTTTATTGCGAACAATGTGTGTGTGTGTGTGTATCAGCTGATATATTGATATAAAAAGTGTTACTTCCTGATTTCAATATCAGCATTGTACCAAAACATTTTTTTTACTAGTTTCTTTAAATACATGTTCAAACAAAAGACACACAATTAACATATAACCTTTATTTAATCAAGTAATCTCACGTGTTTATAGTGTGAATTCATCAGTCTTCAATGTAAGTTTCTAAAGGACCAATTAATCTTTTGCTATCACTCCTATTGGTATCAGTATTGATACTAACAACAGGCCTTGAATTGGTGTCTTCGAAACTTGAGGCTCACTGGCCCACCCCAAATGAGGACCCCCATTTACATAATCCATTATTTAGCTCTTTGTCCCTAATCGTAATTTTAACAATCACAACTAGATGCCCTACACAAACCCAGATCCTGAACTGAACCCAAACATGATTGTTACCCCCATCCTAAAACAAAAACAGGATCAAATTTCATTAATCCAAAAATCTATAACATTCCCTAATTCCTTATCCTTACCATAACCATCACAACTAAGTGCCTAACCCACTCACTACACCAAACCTGAACCTAATACTAACCTTAACTCTAAAACCAAGTCTTGACAATCAAACAGACTTGTGAAGATGTGAGAACCAAGCAGAATGTCCACACTTTCCAAAAATGTCCCCACACTGTAGGTAAAAAACTTATCATGGTCCTCATTATCTAGCAAGTACAAGTACACACACACACACACAGATACGCACTCACTGTGTTAAGTTTAGAGTGTAAACATGTCTTGTGGGAGGTTAGAAAAGATAAGAGCTGAAAGCACCAAGACATATTTTCAGGATGTTGGCTACAGTACACACAGTACAGTTAGAAGCTGGTTGTGCAATTAATTTAGTTTGGTAAACAGGGTTGTAGCCACCTCTGAGGACCTTTAAGTCATGTTCTCAGTAATGTTTCAGAGAGTTTACACACAAGGTACACACGTTGAGCTCTAAAGATTGAGTGTGTTTTTGTTAGTAAGGTGTTTTAGGCCAAAAACACATTAAAATAAATGGATTTCATATTTCTCTGACAGACGTTGATATAGTATCAATACACTTTTAATCTATTAAAGAATATACAAAAAGTAAATAAATAAAGTGGGACTTGGTTCAGTAAAATCGTGGCTACAGCTGTCCTGGTAAATCTGTTTTTAAAGAAAGCCAGATCATGATACTGATGATAAACAACAGTAACATGATCTGCCTGAACAGTCACTGAACTTCCAGTATCAACCCCTCGTGTGACCTTTTTTCTTCTCTCAGGTTTTACTTAGGCCTGCTGTTTTTAACGCCAACAACCACTAGATATTATCTATAGCTCACGCTTTTGTGAACATGTTCCTTCTTCTCACTCACAGTGTGTCTTCTTCTCACCTGTGTGCTGTATAGTTTGCCCTGCAGGTCTAACAAGTCCTGACTTATTCCTCCACCTTGTCAGTATAACGTCACACACATCCCCAGGCGCTGTAGGCCACGTTGGGCTGAAAACAAACACTTGTGGGGCAGGGCCGCGTGGTGTTTATGTGTGTGTGTGTGTGTGTGAGGGAACATGCTGTCATATATCAGTAAGTGGTTTCGTGGAAACTTAGAAGGCTAGTACAGTCTGGAAGCCATTGGAGAGCTCGGTCTGTTTGCTCCAGCTCAAACCAGAGCTCAGTGGAAACTGGAAGAAGGTTTAGTCGAGTGAAAGTAAAAGTAGGAGTGAATTCTGATCTTCCCCTAGATTTCTTAGGGTGTATATATATATATATATATATACACACACACACACAAACACACACAAACACAGATATTTGCTTACACAGACAACATTGGTGTCATCATTATCTGGCCTCATTAAGTTTTTTTTTTTTTAACAACCTGAAACATGGAGTTTTTTTTTTTTTCAAAGAGGGAATTAATTTATCCAAAATGGAGAGCTGACTGAAACTTACTTACCAATAAGTGTAAGATTGTGCCTTTAAATAAATCATTCACATATATTTTTTTGTGTCTATTTGTCTAATTTGAATAATGTCTCATTAAAAATGAATGATGCTCTCTTTACATGTACCTCTGAAAATAGATGTCCTTTTCATGCCACACAACAGTCACTGCCAACATACATGCGTCCTTCATGTTGACAAGGATGTTGCCATGTTACAATACAGCCACTAGAGCGTGTCACTCAGAGTCAAATCAGTTTCACACACACCTCTGTTTTTACTTTGCCATTGTCCAGCTCATATTCAATTCAGTCCAATCTCCTTCCAGCTGTTTTGTGACTGTTCGTCCCTGTGCCTGGGCAAAGTACAATCATACAGTACAGATGTTCAAAACATCTTGGCAACTTTTAAAACTTCTTCCTCTTGTCTTGTGGTCATGTCTTACTTAAACTATTAGCTACACTGTTACACTGGCTAGAGGTACTTCTCTGTTGGTCAGTATCAGTAAGCCATGCAGACAGATGGATGAAATAACCGCAGAGTACGACAGAAGGCTCTGTCGGGCTTTGCTGTATTCATAGGGCTTAACAATTTTTTACACATATAGTAATTATTTATTTTTGAGAAAGATGCGCCCACATTAATAACAAATTTAAGTGAGACAAAAGTCTCTCAACTATAGAAAAGTTTGATCTGGCTTCTCACAAACAGTTCAGAGAGTTGAGCCGCACCTGGCAAACGGTCATTGATCAACACCAATGGTTGACTATCAGCCTCAGTCAGATTGTTCAAGGTACTATATGTAAGCATCAGAATATTTGTATTGCCAATGTGTCAACTGATTGTTGACTAATTTCTGTGTAGACACAGGGCATTGTTTTCTGGAAACAGCACACACTGTGCAACTCTAGCTATAATTAGCTTAGAATTGGAGTCTACTAATATCAACAAAATGATGGGCACCCACCACAACACAACATCCAAAGTCAAAGCTAACATTACTTCAAAGCATGTGAAATACAGGGCGCTATGCTGACTTTATATACAAGGAGTAGGCCTACATATATGAGCACATGTAGATGCAATTATGATGTGAAAAGCAGTTGAGGCATAGGCCTCCACAGACCTGCTGCACACACACAAGCTCTGACGTGCAGCTATATCATTTGGATCTGTCAGCGATAAAGTTCCACCCCGCAGAGATTAACTGATTATAGATCCAGAAAAAAATTACCTTTAAAAGTAGAGATTCAATCAAATACTCAGCACAAAATAAGTAATAATGGGCTTCATCTTCTGCAATGCCTGCACGTGTTCCACCCAAACCGTCGTTGGGAAGCACAGGGGGGATGTTTGTTTACCTCCTGAGCCAAAGCTGATTCTCGCCCCAGGGCTGTTAACGGCATTCACATTTCCAGCAGCTGGGGAACAACAGATGAGACTTTTCTTCGTCTTAAGAAGCTCCAAGATGTGTTAACTGATACACTGTAACCTTAACTGTACATTTATTGCTTTAAAATAGCTTTCAGACACAACAAGATTTGAGCTATTTAGCTTGCACAAACTCTATCCACTCCACTATTTGTATCTTAGTGGTGAATTAGCTTGCTTGATGCTAGCTGTTTCTTAGCTACACGGAATGGATCTGCAGTTGGTTGTTTTTTAATGTTCGCTGATGAAGCGATTGCGAAAGGCAAGCTAGTGAGTACCATGGAACCAATGGTTTCAAATAAAATACAGCAACATTACAGATGATAATGTTTTTCTATATATGATTTTCATTCCCCCCCAACATTAACAGCGTTATTATGGATCCCACCAGACTTCTTTTAAGACCAGCCCTACTTTGTGTGTGATTGGTTGGCTTCGTTGGTTGTGTTCTTCTATTCTTGACTCAAACTGTTAACTCACACAGCTCCTGTTTTTCTCCTGATACAGTTGTTTATGAGCTGTCGTGTCATGGTTCAACACACCGACCTCTTCGGTCTGTCTCCTGCTTCTGCTGCTCTTCTGGGAGTCTCTCTTTCAGTAGGTAGAGAGAAATTGGTCGGTGTATTTAGTGGGGAAGCTACACCTCACAGCCCGCTGTATCACTCCTGCTGCTGGCTGATTGTTTCAGAAACCAACAAATAGCGCGAGCACTACAGCAACAGGATGCTGGCTGCTGTCTTAACTTCAGCGGCCATTAATAAGAAGGTTTTCACAGTGTATCTGTAATCTCTGAAAACCAAAAGCGAGTTGGGGATTATCTGAGTCACTGCAACTGTAGAGTGACCAGTAATTATCTGAGCAGTTTGAAAGCCTTACAGTAGCTCTTTGTTATCATTTGGAGCGAATAAAAGAAAAACAAGCTGAGTCATCATCATAACAAGGGCTCGAGCGGCACATTCCCACTTGTTTTAAGCGATTTATTCAGTATCACACGGTGTTAATGATGTCTCTGTTTCTCGTCTTTTCATAAAGAATTGCTTTGATGACAGATCATTTGCATACAATTCAAAAGGTAAGGTCCTCAGAAAACAGGAATAATGTAATCAAGTGACGAAGGGGTGAAATACTGACAACTACTGAATGGCAGTCACGCTTTTATTGCTTGTGAAAACTCATCGTGTGGCATTTCTATGCAAATCTCCCTCCACGTTTCAG
>CAEMYA010000002.1:2423208-2449414 GCA_903131615.1 Diplodus sargus | reverse complement strand
TATATATATTTATCGCATGTTTTCTCTACTGTTATCAGGCATTAATGGGGCGACCTTATGGCAGCATCCCAAGAAAGACCGTCCCCAGGGCTGAGGAGGCCAGTGCCATGGACTTTGCTGTCTTATGGGACTTTGGAGTCAGTTAATAATACAACAGCTACATCACACACGAAAGCTCTCGAAGTAGCATTGTGTTGTTTTTGTTCTGGGAAATAATGATGCATTCTTTGCTGCTAATTTTTCCACCGACAGGGCTACGCTCAGTATTCAGTCCTCTTCTATGGTTACTACAACAACCAGCGTGCCATTGGCTGGCTCAAGTTCCGTATGCCTCTGTCATACTTCCTGGTTGGTGTAGGAACAGTGGCCTATAGTTATATGGTGGTCATAAGAACGTGAGTTTATAATGACTACACAGAGTTAATGGATCTCCTGTAGTTTGAATATGATACTGAATCTGTACTTCTGATTAAAGGATGGCCCGTAATGCAAATGAATCCGGGGTTGGAGATGATAACAGCTTTAACTTCAGCTGGAAGGTGTTCACCAGCTGGGACTACCTGATAGGAAACCCTGAAACTGCAGACAATAAGTTTGCTTCCATCACCACCAGTTTCAAGGTTAAGTGCTGCTGTTTATGAAGCAGTAAAGTAGTTGCTGCAATTTCTATCACATTCATCTAAATCCTGTATATGACACCGCTGCAGGAGGCAATACTGGAGGAGCAAGAGAGCTGCAAGGATGACAACATCCATCTGACTCGTTTTCTGCGTGTTCTGGCCAACTTCCTGGTGCTGTGCTGCTTGGCAGGAAGTGGATACCTCATCTACTTCGTAGTGCGACGCTCTCAGAAGTTCGCTCTCGATGGACTGGAGAATCACAGCTGGTGGGAGAGGAATGAGGTAGAAAACGAGACAATCAAAGTGACAGAAATAGAGGAGGAATAGAAGAATAGAATAGATATGAATCATTTGAGTGAGCAGGATGTGCTGAGCAAGTTCATTAATCATTGGTATCATTAATTATCATACAGCAGTGATGGGATGTAACTAAGTACATTTACTCAAGTACTGTGCTGAATTACAATTTTGATGCGCTGATGATGTACTGATGTGCTTGAGTATTTAAATTTTCTCTTCACACACAATGTTCTGGTGACAAATATTGTACTTTCTACTCCGCTACATCTACTTGATTACTTTGTTTTACCTTTAGCTATCTGACGTGTCATATGACCTTCCTGTGGTCCGGGCCTTTGTGTTTCTCAGGTGAACATGGTGATGTCATTACTGGGGATGTTCTGCCCCATGTTGTTTGACGTCATCAGTGCCCTGGAGAACTACCACCCCCGCGTCGCCCTGCAGTGGCAGCTGGGCCGCATCTTCGCCCTCTTCCTGGGAAATCTCTACACCTTCATCATCGCACTCATGGATGAGATCAACCTCAAAGTGAGAACTGCAGCATGTAGATGTGTGACATATACTTCATATGTTTATAGTACAGTTAACCTGAGGTGTGTATGTGTTGCAGAGGGAAGAAGAAAATATAGTGAAGTTTAATATAACTACATGGGAAGCCAGTTTTTACAATGGAACAGTATCAGAAAACAGCACTGGTCTACCCTTCACTGTGCAGCCTGCTGACGTGCCCAGAGGGCCCTGCTGGGAGACCATGGTGGGGCAGGTCAGAGTGCATGTGTGTGTGTTTGTGTAAACAATTATATTTGCATGACGTAACTGTTTTCATATCGTAAAGTCATGGGTATTCAAAGTGACGAGCAATAAAGCTACAGAAAGGAACTTTTATTTTTGTTGATTCTCGCGACCCCCTTGGACTAAAGATGACAATGGTTGAACATACTAAACTTGTTTTAGTGCTGTCGGCTGATGGGAGCCTCCTTGTTAGTGAAGAACAAGACAAGAGAACATAAAGAAGCCTTAATGTAAGGCCCATTTAGAGGCAGGCAGGTGAAATAATAATGATGAGGTGTAATGCTGGTAAGTGATCCGCCTGTGCTTACACTAGTATTTTTGCTTATTGTGATGATTTCTTGGAGTATCATCAAATGCTTCATATCCTTGGAATCTGTACGACCTAAGCCATAAAGTTATGTAAGTCAAAAAACAATAATATTCATTAAAAAATTTTTAAATTATGTCAGATATTAATAGAACAACTTTATCAAATGTTCTTACATAAAACCACAAAGCATATTGATTCAAAAAATTCTTTTATTTAGAAACATGAACAAAATAAGTTAATATTCTACAACTTATTGAACTGTATACATATTTTACATTTGGAGATATGCTAATTCTTAAGAGCAATAGAAACACAGTGCCTTCTCTTTCTTATTGTAACGTTATATCTTCAAATGCTCCAATATGCTCAGTAGGGATGGTAACAACTGCAGAATACACTCTAATTGCACCAGATATATGGGATGGGATGTCATAAATTATTCATTCAATATTGGCAACTTTCAATCACCACGTGATTACGTTTGCTCGATACATCAGTGTGATTCCTGGGAATGTATTCTGATCATATGCGTTTACTTTCAGTGAGCTTTGATAAAAAACGAGAGAAAAACAGTGCATGTGATTTAGGGTTTGCACTGAAAATAAAATACAGTGTATTTTTTGTTGGGGAAGAGTATAATAATCAACAATTCTGTGATTTCTTCTGACTCTGCAGGAGTTTGTCCGTCTGATCATATCTGATACCATGACAACCTACATCACGCTGCTGATTGGTGATTTCCTGAGAGCAGTGCTTGTTCGTTTTCTCAACTACTGCTGGTGCTGGGACCTGGAGGCTGGATTTGTGAGTCATCTGTGCTCTCTCATTACAGTGCCTGTGCCACTAAAATGTCATTACACAGTAAAAATGGGCACAATTTCTTCTAGCGGTGAATTTAAATGAGTTACTCTTATCTACCTTGTGTTGTTTGTGAAAGCCGTCCTACTCTGAGTTTGATGTCAGTGGGAACGTCCTGGGCCTGATCTTCAATCAAGGGATGATATGGTGAGATGTGGAAACATTAGTTATATGTGAATCAGGATGCTCAATGTCCCTTATATTTTTTATGTTTTTATTTACAACCAGCATCACAGTAATAATGAAAATCAATGTTGAGAGCTGTTGTGAATGTCAATAGCGAGCTCTTTCAGTCTGTCCTCCGATCAGTGTGTTGCCTGTTTCCCTACAGGATGGGTGCTTTCTACGCCCCCTGCCTGCCCGCCCTGAACGTCCTTCGCCTCCACGTGTCCATGTACCTGCAGTGCTGGGCAGTCATGTGCTGTAATGTCCCCCAGGAAAGGGTCTTCAAGGCCTCTGGCTCCAACAACTTCTACATGGCAATGTTGCTGGTCATCCTCTTCTTGTCCACTCTGCCTGCCATCTACACCATCGTCACCATACCTCCTTCCTTTGACTGTGGACCTTTCAGGTAGTGAGGTTTTTTCAAGGTATCTGGTATTCACAATTCGATGACTTTCTGTCACAATCATTCCCTTCTCCTCAGTGGGAAAAAACGCATGTTTGATGTGATCCAGGAGACGCTAGAGTCGGACTTCCCTGCCTGGTTCAGTAAAGTGTTCAGCTACGCCTCCAACCCCGGGCTGGTGCTACCCTTCATACTGCTGATGGTGTGAGTCAGCAAACACGCAGCAGCAGACTGCATGAATATGTTCTTTTTACACAGCTTATGATGTTTTGCATAACCATGTTGTCATCATTTCTTTTAGCGGTGCATTTTAAAGGGTAACTAAAGGGTGTTTCTTAAACTGGATCCTATTTTCACATGTTCTTGTGTCTAAGTGTCTAATAGGGACAGCAACTGTGTTGTGTCACTGACAGGATCAGATTATTGTTCTACTGCTGCACTCCAGTCAGCATCAGAGGCTGGAATTTCCTGGTTGAAATTTCCATCTTCCGACATCGAAGGTGCACAATGCCAAAAGTTAACAAAAAACTTGGCTGAACAAAATAATGTCTGTCTGGCAAGTGTGCACACAGCTGAACCCTCAGCAGTGCAGCCTCTTTGCATATATGAACAAAACAGAGGCAGGAAAATGAGACATGAGGTAACATAAATATGCTATTATATTGTTTGTTTCACAGCACTTTTATACCTGGAAATGTATGTAAATAATAATTTAGCCTAATACAAATACCATAGTCTAAAAATACACCCTACTCCCTCCCCTAGGGTACTGCTATTGTTGTGTGATGTCATACAGTGGGTCTCTAATGAAGTTGGGTAAAAGACTCATGTGCCCCTAGTTTACAAGTAGGAATTCCGACTTTGAGTGATGTACCATTGTACTTGTATTCGTAGTAGGTTGGACATTTTTGTAGAAACAAACTATGGAGAGAAGCCAGATAGAGACAGACCTTTAAAGACTAAGATTTTGTTCAACTTTACTTCAACTCTATTGGAAGAAAAAGTAATTTTATCACGCTTCATCGAAACTCAACAGAAAAAAACGGAATATCACTCAACAAAAATGTCCTTGTGAGTCTTTGTACTGTTTCAGCAGTCACCAACTATGGTGAGATTGAAATAAAGTTGTAATTCATCTGTATTAAGGAACTGTTGTCTTTAAGTCACTTAGACACAAAAATGTGGACACAAATTGAGTTAGGTGAAGGTGCTCTTTGGTTATGGATGCATGCAGACTGGACAACAATCTCAGATGGCATCAAGCCTGACGCATAAGTGTTTCAGATTCTTTGATGGTAATAATCTGTTACTTTATCTTTCAGACTGGCCATTTATTACCTGCAGTCCACATCCAAAAGCTACAAAGAAGCTAATGTGGAACTGAAGAAAAAACTACAAACGGTGACTCAAACATTCATACTTGGAAATTTTTCATGAATGACACTCAAATTTGAGTAATGAGGCTGTAAAAGTTCAGCACATTTTGCTCAAGAATGATGTAATGCACAGTATGTCACACCACCAACCTTTAACACTCTTAATATAGGGAGAAAATTGTATTTTGGGCAAATGATGAGAAGAAATTCTCAGGAACTATAGTGTCTGTTACTTTGTCTTCAAAGTTTGCTTTTCCAATACTTCTGAGCAGCTTTCAAACAGTTTAACAGTGTGCAGGCCACAGTAGTTGTATTAGTATCATCACACCAGCAGAGAGCAGCAGAGTAACAGCATGTCTCTCTGAGGAGCAGCAGCCCAGACAGTTAACTCTCCTCACCATGTTGCATGTCAAAAATTAAAGCAATATTAGAACTGATGAAGAAGAACTTTCTGTACATCTTATTCTGTATTTCTCAACTTATCACTACTTACTTCATTTGTAAAATTCTGTGGGTGGGCATTGTGCTTTAAGTGGACTGAATAAGATGTCTGCTTGTGTGTCCTTTTCAAGCAAAATGAGGAGAACAAGAAGAAGAACAAACGTGCAGCACTGAAAGCACAAATGGATCTCGAGAAGGCGAGGAAAGCTGCAGAGCAACAGCAGAACAATAATGCCTCACTGCAAGACCAAGAAGGTGAGCCTTTTGAATTCTGCACAAGATGTTTGATCTTGGAATAAAATGAAAAATCCAATATAGATTAAAAACAAATAAACAAAAGCCTTAGTTTGTTTGTTAAGGAGAAAGTTAAGCTTTCCTGTTTTCTCTCTCAGCAGATGAAGAGGAAAACCATGGCAGCAGTCAGAGGCTGTCTCATGGTAAAAATGGACGTAACCCTCCTCCTCCTGTTAGAGACCAGGAACTTCCAGCCACCAGAGCCCCTGTCCCCAGGACATATCACCATGGCAACCACGGGGCTCCTGGGTACCTGCCCGGTTTCCCTCGGCAAAGTGAACACAGGATGTACCGGGTGCCGAGCCTGCAGAGACACTGAGGGAGTGAAAAACAGCATGATATCATATTGAAACGAAGCGCCATATAGAGAAAGTCTAGTCCAGATGTTCAGAACATTAAACTGAGAATACAAACTGAGAGCACTGACTTGTTAGAAAGTGTTTCTTTTTTTTATGTCGTAAATAATCAATACATTTGTAAATTAAATCTGCAGTAAATTTGAATAATGATTGTCTTTCTGTGCAGCATACAAAGGGCAAATATCAGTGTCTTTGTGTTTTGATGCTACTTTGGCTATAGCAGCATACTTTCTGTTTTTATGGTAGGCACTGGTGGTGCAGGAGCGATCGCTGTGTGCTCATGTTTGAAAAAACACAGTGAAAGTGCCCTCTTGGATTCCTCAGTGGTAGATAAAACCTAATAAAGTGCCCTCTAGGGTGCCCTTCCAGCAGACAAAATGTAATAAAGTGCCCTCTCTTCACTATAACCATATCACGACTTTCTGTGCACTGGTCCCCCAGCACATACAACTGGTGCCATTTTTTTTTTTGCCCATGCTCAGAGGTTTACATTTTGCTCTGCTCGGCTATATCTTTCATATCACAGCAACTCATCACTCATATGTTGTTGAAATTGGAAGCTAAACATTGACCTTATATTTCTTTCATGAATTTTACACATTCATGTAATTGGATTGGTGGACCATGTTAGCCTATGTACAGTTAGCTTTGGTATCTTTTAACATTTATATCTCAATTTAAGTTTAATTAATATAACCCAAGGTAATACTCTTTGCACTATTTCTGTTTTTGTTGTCTTTGAAAAAGTATAGGATGACATCCCATGTAATAACTGAATTTAACTTTGGTTATTAACCTAAGTGGATCTTTTTCAAGTGTTATGAAAATGTTCTAATATATTTGTTTACTTGTCAAAATTAGAACTATTTTAAACCACACTGATATATATTAACCTCCGCCTGACAAGTTTTGCAAAAATGTACCCAAACACAACACACGCAGAGGCAAAATGGTGAAGAACTTTACTTTATTTTTATTTATGGACAGTGCACATTAATGAACATCCAAGATGTAAATATGCCGGATTATAGCAGAGTTGCTAATTTGCATCCGTAGTCCGAACAAAAAGGGCCTTTAATGATTGTAAGTCTGATATAAAAGTCCATGATCCAAAATCAAACAAGAAAAGGCAGACAAAAGAAAGTCTATAAAAGCAAAGGCAGGTACTTATGAACTCCAGCAACAAAACAGTAACTATTAAGTACAAACTCAAGGAAGCACAAGGAACGCAGGCAGCAGCAGAGGTAAGGCATGAGGACAACACAGCACCAGGAACAGGTGAGGCAGGCAATGAGAAAACGGGATTAAAGCAGGATGACAACAGAAAAACCAACAAAGAGTGAAGGAGAAACACAGGCTTAACTAATGACACACAGGTGTACACAGAACAAGAGCGGGGGAAAAAGGCAAACACAGGAAGTAGAAAGTGAAACATGACACATGAGGGTGTAAACAACAAAATAAAACAGGAAGTAATTAAACCAAAAATCCATCCAAGGAGCTTATGTTTAAGTTATGACTCATTAGTTATGGGTGGTTTAAAAAAAGAGCGATACAAGTTTACCGGGTTTAATACTGGATTTGGCTTGGATAAGGGGGATGTTTGACATTGCCAGAGGTATACGCTCTACTGAGTGCCATTTTAGTTTTCTCTCAGCCTCAAACTCTGAGTCACTGAGCACAGCTGTCCCTGGACCTGTGACTGGGCCAAAGTATTAAACAATTCATTAGACATGGAAGCCACTTAACCTAGCTAGCTGGGCTTAAATGGATCTTACTCTCATCTCAGGCTGCACTTAGTTACACACTCATCCTAAATCAGTTTTTCAGCTGGGAATAAAATATACATAAATATGAGGGACACATAAATACCGACAGATTATTAGGAATGAAACAGTCAAATCTGTGCCAGACATTCAGATCCGAGCTGTCAGTGTAAATCTATTAACCTGGTCTGACTTTCATCATGTAGCAACATCTGACTCGTATCATCTGATAACGCTGCGGTCATATCCAGTGTCCCAACGGCAGATTCTGCTTAGCACTGTCAATCAACCTGTCATTATCTGACCTGTCTGTCAGACCTAAAGGTTTAAACTTTATTCACCTGAAATTCTACACATTGCAAGTCATTCTTGTTTAATTAAAAACAAGTGTTCGATGTAAGGGCCTGCGTTGAGGATGTGTGGTGTCTAAATCATTCAAGACCACAAGTCAACAAGCTCATAATGCCACTGACATTGAATTACAGTGCCAATCAAATCCCCTTCCATGGATGCTCATGATCAATTCATGATAAGTAAGCATTAAGTATTAATTCTGCAGTCATTTGAGAACTACAGGATGAAGTAAGCCCCCAATGCTTTATTCTTTCATTGTGGGCCAAGAATTGTCAATCACATTATTTAGTGAAGACTGAGGACAAGTTGATAAGGAGCCTCCATCTTCTCTGTATACATCATAATCCTCAATCTTATTAATCCAGGTAATGCCACCCCCCCTGCCCGCTGTCTCACCCTCCTCCTAGAGTTGTGTCTTGGCACTGTCCCAGTCTCCTTCCAAGCTGGTACAATGTGGAAGAAAACTGAGCCATGACAAGTTACACATTACCGGATATCTCCACGTCCGCCGCACCATGATCTCTTTTTCAGTAATGGAGGGAGGAGTGAGATATAGTGGTGATACAAGCACTGATTTGACTGCTCAGACGGTGTCCAATTTTGCTCTTAAGGGCAAAGGTCGGTGCTAAGTGTCTGAACTTATGGAAAGCTGGATATCTTTTAGTCTTTTAGTCTTAGGAATTAATGCATCCTGGCCGATTCCAAGTACTGTATAGTGAAAAGAGAGGATGAAGACTGGAGGAGAAGAGTGTTGATTTTGAATGGTTGCAGGAAGTAGAGGGGAACGACCAGGAGGACATAAAAAACTCCAACTAGCCTTAAAGGGAGCATTCATATTACCATCAGAAGTGTGTGGCTACCTGTGTGAGCAGCCTGGTGTCTCCTGTTTCCTCCTGTATTATTCAAGAGGTCAGATGTAACATTTGACCATAACCTAACAGGTAGTCGCTCCTGCATCTTAGTCATGGAAACACATGGAATGTGGATACATGTGAACCTTCAACACTCACGTTCACCTCCTTATTTAACCTCTGATTTATTTTAACTCAGATGACAGGCTCACATTTCCTAAAACGATGATTCCAAAGATAATAGCACAAAGAATGTCATACTAAAAATACGAACTTATGAAAATAATCATTTAAAAATCAATTTAAAAAAAGACTAGCAACTGAATTGTTTATTGGCTTCATATCCTGCTAATTCAAAATATTCTACATATTGTAAACTGTTGCGCATTTCTTTGTAAATACTACACATGCAATGACTTGGGCTCCAAGTATTCCATATTCCATAGATATGTGTTTATAATGTGGATGGATTATGTACATTATACACATGTCTACATACGATATATATATACGATGCAGGAGTTTGTACAGTGTTTAAACAGCAGTGACTTGTTTTACTTTTCACTCAGGATGACTGTAGTTTTCATCATCATAACTTTAACGGGGTCTGACCTTTATGTACAGCACATTTACTCTGGTGTCTCCTTACTGGGTCACAACAGCACATTCCAACCATCAGTTTTTGGTTTTCTTGTATTATCACATACATCTTATGAGGATGAAACATTTTTTGTCGTTATCCCATCTGAATAAACTTTGGGATTGAAGCATGTTGACTTTATACAAGCTCTTGTTGCCTTATTCAAATGTCAATTAGCATTTTGATTGACGAGTCTATTGTCTGACGGATTTTGTTCTCTCCTGATTATCATCTGGTGGACTGTGTGTCTTTGATGGTTGTCAAGGAGTCCGGTCTTTGAGCAGCTTAAACAGAGGCACACCTGTTTGGGCATGTGTGTGTGTGTGTGTGTGTGTGTGTGTGTGTGTGTGTGTGTGTGCGTGCGTGTACGTGCGTGTGTGTGTGTGTGTGTGTGTGTGTGTGTGTGTGTGTATCCTGGCTTTTTGACACAGGACCTTCACAAGTGTGTCAGCCGCTCACACGTGAGTAACTCATGGCTGGAGAGGAGGCAGAAGAGAGAAGAGGAGGACTAACTGGAGAAAAGGAGGGTAGAAACAACTAAAGGAGACGCAGAAAATGCCTCCAAAGAGGAAAAACGATGCTATAATTAAGGTTGAGGATGGTGAGAAGATTGTTTTTAATGCTGAATTATTTGCTGAAAAGAAAAGTTTTTGTCTTAACATTCATTTTTGGCTTTCACCTTCTATACTCATTCATAGGTTATACATTTCTGTTTGCGGGTTATCCCTTAATTTACTGTACGTGTGTATTTTTTTACATGTTCATAGTTGGGATGGAGGTGGATGTTGAGTCGGACAGTGGGAGTGAAGGTGAGTCACCACAAACACTTTTCATTTGCTTTTCACCAAGAAACATTTAAATTGGGCATCTTGAAGATTTGTGATGGTGTGTTGCAAAAGTTATTGTATCAAGAAAGCATTAATTACTGATTATTTTCCCCTCTCTATCACTTTTCTTCAATTAAAAAAAATTGCACAAAATTTCTTTCAAACAATCCGTTTGGAATGATTTCAGAGGATTCTTGTTGCAGTGTTTCTCTTCTCTTCCATTTCCAATTATCTGATCTTATTCCTGGAAATGTATGTATAATTGTCCTACAATGGCCATCCCAGTCTAGCTCAAAGTAAATTCACAGCTGTTGATATCATTTACAGGGATGGTGTTGGCTGGTTTCTCTTTTCAAATGTTATAAGCCCAAATTCCCTATAGTTTAATGCCAGAAGTGCTTCTGACATTAACCTATAGGACTTTGAACGCATGCATTTTTCTTTCTTGCCTACATTTTTTAATGCAAAAGTAAGCCTGCAGATGACCTCTAACTGCTCCTATTAGTTGGACAACACAATGGATGCACATCATATATTCACATCTGATCCAATTTCAACTTAGATAACAATATCTCTGAAAATTAACACTTAACACAAGATTTATAAGATGATATTCTGACATCTGGCAAAAATAAAAAGCCATTTTGTGACCACCTTGTGAGTAACAGGAGCAGAAACCATTATGGGCCTTTTTTTCTTATCAATAGTAACTTTGTGCATACAAAACATTCAAAAATAAGTTCTTAGATGGAAAAAAAATACACCACATAAACATGCATACAAGTTTAGGGCTTTAAAAACTGATACAGATTATGTATTACTTGATTAAAAAATCTAATTGGCTACATGATGCATCAGTCATCTGGAAGCTGGCATGTAAGTGGCTAAAGACAGAAGAGGAAGAACAGAGTGGTTCACAAAATTACTGCTTGGCTGTTGTAGGCTCCAGGGTGGGCATGGAAGCTATTATCTGCTCAAAACAGCTGTCAATCAAACGGTGCCACCTCAGGATCCAGGGTGCTGAGATCATTTGATGTGAAATGAGAGTTTTCCAGTTATTCATGGAATACTGTGTTTTGGACTAAATTTGTTACTGAAATGGGTAACAGATGTGTAAATGCTAGTTTGTTAGATTGTCTGTGTGTTGGTACCTTGCTGATGCGTTTTTTTCTTGAATCGTTTGCATGAACAGAATCATGAGAATCTAAGTTTTCTTACAATGTATGGCATAAATATAATCTTAAACTGAGGCGTTTTTTTTCTTATTCCTTTGTTCTAAGCCTAGTTTATATTGTGCAGCTTAACAGGGTAGAACAACTGAAGTCATATCACTGTTGCCCCACTTTATGGATGAATGTTTCTGCTACATATCTAAAATGTACATACTGTATGTTTGTTCCAGAGGAAGCCAGGAGGAGAGCTAAAAACAGAAGAGCCAAACCACAGCGTAAAGCCAAGCGGGTTACCGATGACGAGGAGGAAGAGGAGGATGAGGATGAGTCACCGAGGAAAAGAGGACGCAAGAAGAAGGCCAAACCCCGGGACAGCGATGAAGACGAAGAGGAGGACAACCGCAGTGTGAAAAGCAAAAGCTCAAAAGCCTCCAGGAGGAAAGCTGCGAAGGAGGAGAGCGATGAGGAGAGCGAAGATGACCGTCGGAAAAGGAACAAACGAAAGAAATCCGTGTCCAAACAGGAGAAAGAGGAGCAGAACAAGGAGAAGAAGGGGAATGGTAAAGGGAAAGAAGGGACGAAGAGCAAAGGTGGTGAAAAGGACAAGAAAAAGAAGAATGGGAAGTTGAGCAGGTGCAGTATTCTCTGAGAGTCTCTCACCTACCTGCATGCTCCACACACCCATATGGGCTTTCTCCATTCAGACCCCTGACAGACTCTGATATGAAGCTGTGTGGCAAATATTCAGGGAGATGAAGCATTAACAATTTTTGCCTGAATATTCATCATTTACAATATATCTGGTATAACAGTTTATAAGCACCAATGTAAACAGAAAGGTTACCTTTAAATGCATCACCAACTGAATGTGTAGCAATTCATATTTATATTGGACTAGGTTTTTTTTTTGTGAGTGTGAGCTTCCAAGCGACAGGAAACGTGATACCATCGTCCAACTGAGTGTTTTTCAAATGGCAGAAGACTCAGTTATGGTCTACAGTATTTTAGGCTGATGTAATGGATGGTGTAATCTCATTTGTCCATTAATTATGTACTGCACAGGCAACAGGACAAATCATCCTGTGACACACATCATGCTACTGTTTCATTGGGAGTGTTTGGTAGTCGGCTGCATTTTAAAAAGCTGCTGACTACCAGTTCAGACTATCCAGTGTCAAGAAAGAAGGTTTTAATCACCAACCAAGCCAAACAGTTCATCCATTCAACTAAAGATATTATGAATTAATTTGTAATCAATCATTCAAAAATATTTTGACAAATATTGAAGAAGGTGAAGGAACGTTTTAGAAAGCCCTCATCTGCATCATTAACTTTAAATTGCAACCTCCAAATTTTGGAACTAGATTTAAAGCCGTCCTGTGGTTGATTTGTAAATGTCTTACTTCAGTGACAATGTTGAAACCTGTATTGAACTGCCGTCACAGCCTTGGCAGCCCTGATCCCAAGATTCAACTCCTCCACCACCGTCCCCTCCACCTCTTGCCATGAAAGTAGTTAGATATACATGTAACCTGAACGTGATCCGAATCAGCGTCAGAAATCATTTAATGTCCCGCAAACGGGGAAATTTGTTTGTCCCAGCAGCTAAACGACAGAATATTACAAAAAACAAAACCAATATATACATATACATATATACATATAAACATGATATAGTACAAATACAAGATATGGCATACACATTTGCACAGATCCCTGATTTGCAGAAAAGTTAACCGCCACAATTTGATGGTGGGGAATATGTGGCCGACTATTTCTGTATCTTTCTGAAAATGAGCATCTGACATTCCAACCCACAGTGATTGTCCAGTGCTGCAGAGTTGAGGAAGGAGGCAGGGTTTGTGTTGCCCTCACAACGACAGACAAAGTACAAACTAGTGCTAATGTCATCATGTTAACATGCAAATGGAACATGTTAGCATGCCAAACAGTTTCTAAATAACACTAAACACAAAACACAGTTGAGAATGACTTTCAGGTCATTAGTTTTGCAGGTGTTTGGTCATAAATTAAAGGATATGTTCACCCAAAAATGAATATTCAGTCAGTATCAACTCACGCCCATGTGAATGGAAAGTCGATCGAAGTTCTGTAGTCCACAAAACATTTCTGGAGCTTCACAGCGAAACAGCAGATTGACAATAAAGGCAGAAACACAGGACCAACACAAGATGCCTTTTAAAGAGTTGAGATTCATTGAGTTGCACTGATGTTTGTGTCTGGACTTAGATTTACCTACAGCACCTTGTCAAAGTCCTTTATCGTGACACGTCTTTCCCTCCATCAGCTCGTCCTCTGACTCTAACTCTGATGAAGAATCGCTGTCGGAGGGAGAGATGGAGGCCCTGAAGGAACAGGTGGAGGAGAAGAAGAAAGTGATTGCTACATTAAGGAACCAACCGTGGCGCATGAAGAGGAGACTCGTAGTGCTCAAGTAAAAACAATAAGCCCAAACAGTGACCAACTTTAACTCACATCCTCTGCTTGCTTGTGATTTCTGTATCTCTGGTTGTTGCTCCTGCATTTTGTTCTTTATGCTTATTTTTTTTTGCAGTTGTTTTTCTGCTTGTTTCTGATTTGTTTTTTGTTCTTTCTTACGGGCACTTTCCTTCATGCCATCACTCATGTCATGTACATGTGATGTTGATCATGCATTCATTAAAACTTGTTTCATCTTTAGCTGCTTGGTACTTCTCTTTATCAGTGCTTTAAACTTTAGAAAAATCAAAATTGGTCTGGACAAACACTAAGTAGATTCATTTAAACAGTTATTTCAAATCAAATCAATCATTTTATGAGGGAAATCGGACACTTGGACACTATAATCCTCATACAAATAAGACTTTTGGTGGAGTGTGCACATTCTCTCATATGAATTTAAATCTGCACAGAGATAAAGCTCTCAACACAAAATCACAGTCTTTTAACGCCCTGAAAACAATATTTTTCCAACATTCACAATTTTATTTTATATTCATTTATATTCTCCCCTTTGTGAGATGCTCTGTAGACATGTGATAATGATAATCTCAGGAAAAACCACAGCAGCAGTGATGAGACTGGCTACATTTCAGCCTGTTGGATATCTTCCTCTGTGTGATAACACTGTAAACACCATTAGCTGCCTCGCCAGAACCAAAGCTGGAGGTTGGGTAAGTCAGTGTGTGTTTACTCTGTGTGTATGTTTCTCTATGTACAGATGAGTGTAAGCAAGGCAACCTGATAGGTGAGCTTCCTTGACTTTTTCATGAGCTTGACACTGTTTAATGCATGTTGTTGTGGCCCAATGACCTGCTGCTTGCCAAGACTTCCTCCCGATGTTCTTACCATATACATTGTACCATCAATCAGAAAAGGCACCCCAAATCTGTCTTCTCTACTTCCTGCTACCACTAACTAATTCATCCATAGGTTAAGGGTTAGGCTCATTGGATCAATTGTCGCTTACTTGATTTCTGATTGGTCCGACAGAGAGGCCCAGGAGTTTGTTGAAAGATTTGAAGGAGCTCTCGGGAAAGGAAGAGGCCGGAAGCTGTATGCATTCAAAGTCATGATGTCGAAGGTGATCTGCTCAATTTTCAACATTCAAATCGCGAACAATACAAACGTTATTTTCAGGGTGACATTGTGGAAATAACCACTTTAAACTTTACATTTCAGAAACTAATCAAGTTTAAACGTGACTTTGAAAACTTCAAAACAGCCTGCATCCCCTGGGAGAGGAAGATAAAGGAAGTAGAAAGTTGGTAACGCTGTCACATTATCAGAAATAATCACTGAGCCACAAATGTGCTGCTTCTAAAAACCTGTCACTACATTTCTATTCTCAGGTCACTTTGGATCATCAGTAGCATCCTACTTTATTTTTCTGCGGTGGATGTACGGTCTGAATCTGGTCCTGTTTGGGTTAATGTTTGGCCTGGTGATGCTACCTGAGGTACAGCCTCTCTCATAATACATGTTATCAGGCAAAACACAATGTAATGCCGCCTCTCTCACCTCAGTCACTCTCCTCTATATTTAGATTCTTATGGGTCTCCCCTATGGCTCCATTCCCAGGAAAACTGTGCCTCGAGAGGAACAGCCCACCGCCATGGACTACTCTGTGCTCTTTGAGTTTGGAGTGAGGATCTGAGCTTTATTTATCAATCTACTTACCATAATAGGGTGTGAATATGATAGGTGGATGATATTTATCATACGTACTACACATGCGTACTCTGGCAACCCACACAAAAAGTACCTGACTGGACAAATGCTACTCCTGGGCTGCTGCTCCAGGATTTCCATTTCCATTTGGAAGCTTTTTCTGATATCACAAAAATAGCTCAGCTAAATGTGTTTTCCGAAGACATTTCAGGCAAGAAATAGACCATGCAGGTTCCAGAGGTGTTGCGTCATCCTGGACGCCCCTGCATTGCATGAAGCAGCTAGGTTTCAACTTTATGCAAATGAGGGGCAGACAACCCAATGCCCGTCTCTTGACACACCATGGGCCTTCATTGTGCGGCTTCCCATATAGAGAATGAATGGGATGTTTAGAAACAATGGATCCTATGCACGCGTACCTTAAGGTATTTAGGAAGACGTAACAAACAGCAAGCTTTATTAACATAAAGCTGAAAAAAAGGAAGGCAAAAAAAAGCTGATGACAAAAGCAAGAACCAAGAGCAAAACCAAAACCAACAGCAAAAAACTAAACGTACAAACCAGGATAACACGAGGTCACAAGGAGAGGAGGAGACTAAAATGGGGTTGGTGAAACTAATAGATCAATCAGATAAAGCGGGAAAAAACACAAAGACAGGAAGTGTAAATTCCAAAAAGATACATGAGGGAAAACAAAGAACAACAAAACTAAATCTTAAAACCATTACAAATACTAATGATATTCACATCATCTATATTTTGTTTGTTGTGCTAATTGGCAAATGTTAACATATTTACAGTCTAAACTGAGATGTTAAACGTGATAAACACTCTTCCTGTCAGCATGTTAGTGCTGTCATTGTGGACATGTTGCCATAGTCTTGTGTCTGTCCTTTTAGTCTGAATACATATTTGAATACCTCATCAACAGGGATACTGCAAGTACTCATTTTTGTTCTACGGGTACTATGACCACGAGCGAACGATCGGGGTGTTGCAGTTCAGACTCCCCCTGTCCTACCTGCTGGTGGGCGTTGGCATCTTTGGATACAGCCTGATGGTTGTCATACGAACGTAAGGCAGATTAAAAGATGTACACGTATACAGATTGAAATGATTGGGTGTTTATTTAATCTCTTCTTTCTGGTCTTTCTCTCTTCTCAGGATGGCTCGTAATGCAAATGAGGGAGGAGATGGGGCAGAGGAGGGAGACTTCACCTTCAGCTGGAAGATGTTCACCAGCTGGGACTACCTGATAGGAAATCCTGAGACTGCAGACAATAAATACGCCTCCATTACAACCAGTTTTAAGGTTAGCAGGTGTCCAATTCCTCACCAGTAGCAGTCTTCACAGACAATGATACAATGATTTACAAGAAATGTTGCAGTTTAAAGAGTTTGCTCTGTGCACATGTGTCAAAAAGTGTCAAGTATCAAGTCATTGTAACTTTAACTCAACAGATTCATTCTCCCCACTGTAGGAATCCATCGTGGATGAACAGGAGAACCAGAAAGATGAGAACATCCACCTGCGACGGTTCCTCAGGGTTCTGGCAAACTTTATGATCATCTCTTGCCTTGGAGGCAGCGGATACCTCATCTACTTTGTGGTGAAACGTTCTCAGGAGTTTGCCAAGTCGGAAAATGAAAGTCTCTCATGGTTTGAAAAGAACGAGGCAGGTGGACATTTTGGTATTTCTTTACCTTTTACACTTTATCAATGATTTTTTTGATGATCTTAGAGAACTCAAGGAGATTGTGATCTGTCATGTTGAGGCTTAAAAATTACCCCCCCCCCCCTTCTATTGTTCAATCAGGTGGAGTTTGTGATGTCTCTGCTGGGGCTGGTGTGTCCTCCTCTCTTTGAAACCATCGCAGAATTAGAAGATTATCACCCTCGTATCGCCCTCAAGTGGCAGCTGGGACGAATCTTCGCCCTTTTCCTTGGAAATCTTTATACCTTCCTCTTCGCCCTGTTTGATGAGGTCAATGCCAAGGTATGATAGATATACCTGTACATGTTTGTTCCCAACCAATTCACCAGGATAAATGTTCAATAACCATTTCAGAAAAACATGAATATGTTGAAACCTTACATTTCTTTAAGCGGCTTATGTTTCTTCACGATCAATTTTCTATTTTATGTCATGTACATACGGTCTGGTTAAGTTTCGGCACAGAAACACTTGGTTGAGATGAGGAAAAGATTTTCATTTTCTACTTGATATATCTGCTGTTGTCACTGAAAAATATAAAAATCCTCTGAGGACTCCCTAAAAACATCCAGTGGTGCAGCTACGCAGTCTTGAACTGTGGTCAATGGCTTGGCAGCCTTCCTGCCTTGACCTCAGACTTTAACTAAGCTTAGTCTCAACTAGAAAGTACATCGTACGTCTTAAAAATTTAGAACTGTTCCCTTAAAACCATCCCATTTCTCTGTGTGAACTGAGTTAAATAAATACAGTCTGACTTGCCTTGAACGTATGTTATGATGCGTTTTCTATTCTCTAGTTGGAGAGCGAGAAGTCAATCAAAAATTCCACTGAATGGATTTATAATCAGTACCATGCCAACTACAGCTCCTTCTTCAACACAACAGACGTGCCGCCTCCAGCTGTGCACCCTGCTGACGTCATCAGAGGACCCTGCTGGGAGACTGCAGTGGGAATAGTCAGTAGTATCATACTATACACTGCAGTAGCTGCAGTGGTCACACAGCATATTTTTAGTCTGTTTGCAGCATCCTTAGTCTGCTAAATCAAGCAGAAGAGGTTAAATGTTTGATTTCACTGTTTGAGTCAGTGTTTTTCATCCTTTTCCTTTTCTTACAGGAATTTGTGAAGTTGATTGTGTCAGACATTCAAGTGACTTATTTGACCATCCTGATTGGTGACTTTGTGCGAGCTGTCACTGTGCGCTTTCTGAACTACTGCTGGTGCTGGGACCTGGAGGCTGGATTTGTGAGTACTCACGGTGTCTGTTTCCATGTACATGACGTGGGTTTGTTTTTGGTTGGTTGGTCAAATTAAGTTATGAATTATTTATATGTTCTTTTAACTCTTTTAACATTAGTCATCTTACGTGCTGTAAACCATGTTACATAAAATTAAGCGTGACAGTTGTGCCTCTTTTCACTTAAGTGTTGTGAATGAATTTCAAGTGGGTGTATCATTTCAGTCAGTCTTTAGACATCATTGTATACTAAACTATACTATACTATACTATACTATACTATACTATACTATACCATACTATATTATATAATACTATACTATACTATACTATACTATACTATGTCATTCAGCTACTGTAGAATACTGTGTGAGTACAGCACTGGTCCTACTGGGTCCAAGTCAACCTGATACCACACAATGACATCTGGCAAGACAGCTGATCCCTAACATTGAGTGAAACAGGACACTGCACTGAGAACTTAATTACAGAGGGAGAGAGAGAGAGAGAGAGGAGTTAAGTGTATGGCCTGGTTTTTATTAATTCAGGTGCGCATACTAATCATGTTGTTGTGTTGATTCCAGCCTTCATATGGAGAGTTTGACATCAGTGGAAATGTGCTCGGGCTCATCTTCAATCAAGGAATGATATGGTGAATTACACGTTTATTTGTTTTCTATCTCTTTCTCTAGAGCTTATCTTTCCATGTTGTCTACTGGTGCCCCCATGTCCTTTGTTGGAAAAAAAACACTGTGAAAGTGCCCGCTTGGAAGTCCCTTTTATGTCTTTTTTTTGCTCCTGCCCCTCAAACATCCTGTGTCCACTACTGTTTTTCTCCAATAGTGTGGAATGCTATTATCCATTTCACTGTTGACATTGACTAATTCTAATTATATTAAATCTCACAAACTCAGAAGATTTATATGACTGATTAGTTGACAGTTGGTTGATTCGGTTGCTCACCTTGCTGTATTCCTCAGGATGGGAGCATTTTATGCTCCAGGTCTGGTGGGCCTTAACGTTCTGCGTCTCCTGACCTCGATGTACTACCAGTGCTGGGCAGTGATGTGCTGTAACGTTCCTCATGAGCGAGTATTCAAGGCCTCACGATCAAACAACTTCTACATGGGCCTGTTGCTGCTTGTGCTGTTTCTCAGTCTGTTGCCTGTCGTCTATACTATCATGACCTTGTCGCCCTCCTTCGACTGTGGGCCATTCAGGTCAGTAAGAGCTGCACACAGTAGGAGACAGCATACTATATCATAGTAAAATAGGATTTCATATCATAAAGTTAAGATTGCTGTGACTATTTGTGATTCATTCCTCTGCATGTATGCATGTATTTTAGTTAGTGAAGTCAGTGTATATATCTGAGAGAATTAAAAACCTATGTGTCAGTTTATCTATTTGTATTGATTGTTTTTAATATGCTAGGGTGCAAATATTTGTCAGCTGGTAGGTCTCAACCGTTGGACAGACAGTCGTACATTTTTCAAGTTTGTAGGATTTCAAGGGAATTAAGAGATCTATTTGCAGAAATTAAATATATTTTTGATGATTATGTTTTATTTGAATTATTGTGTTTTCGTTACCTTAAAATGTGCCTATTGTATCAATGGAGGGAGAACGTCCTCTTCCACAGAGTCTACCATGTTACACCATTTCTACAGCAGCCCAGAACAGACAAAATGGCTCTACAGAGAGCCTTTCATGTTTTTAGAGAGGAGGATGAGACGAGGCGTGTTCAGTTGGTTGCAACTTCCCCTTTAGATATCAATGAAACCAATTTTATTCCCATCATCCTGAGCTGTACTTCACATGTTGTGCTATGTGAAAATGCAAGCATGCTAACATGCTAAACTAAGATGGTAAACATGGCATAGTAAATGCTTAACATCTTGCCAACAGCATGTCAGCAATGCCATTCAGAGCCTTTTAGCATGCTAACGTGAGCATTTAGCTCCAAGCAAATATGTGTTTATGTACAACCTCAGAAACTAACATGGATGTAAACAACACATTTTCGCAGGTGCAGACACCTCCAGTTTGTCACTTTTTGGCATACCTGTTTTGGTTCTGTGAATTATTGAGTTGAGCAGGATGAACATTTCTTACATTACTGCTGGGTTGTAGTAAGGTTATCATGCCACGCTGTTGCAGCTCTAGTAGCAGCAGCCTTGGGCAAAAACACATTATCCCAGAGTCAGCTTGAAATGTAAGCTTAAGCTACTATTCATCTTCAGTCCCTTGGCAGGTCACTCAAGCACATTCTAAAACTGTATGGCATTTATAAGTTGGATACCTTTTATAACAAGCAGTGTATTGTATTTGATCCATGCTTCCCACGCAGTGGTCAGGAGAAGATGTATGATGTGGTCATGGAGACTATAGAACAGGACCTGCCAGCCTTCATAGGGAACATTTTTACATATGCAACTAACCCTGGACTCATCATGCCTGCTGTCCTCCTCATGGTGTGAGTAGCATTTAAATATCAAATTAATTACAGTGCTATCTGCTGAAGAAGAGAACATTTAAAGCTGAAAATGTTTACCTTTTACTGGAGAGGAAGGGAAAAAGAAGCTTTTAAAATGTCTCTCTACATGTTGGGCCTCGTAATTTGTATTGCTGTCTCCCGCTGTATCTTTTTTTATACTACCACAGGGGGGCACCAAAGTCAGACATCTTCAAATCCTACACATAGTGGCTTTATCTAATTTTTTGCCCTTAAGTAGAAAAAATGCATACATATTGATTATAAAGATTATAAAAAAGAGTGTGTCTTATCCTAGAAAATAAAGACATGAAACTTAGGAGGGCAGTAATGTCTTCTACCTTGTGTCTAAAAGCCTGACTCTGGCCTAAACTGCCTTTTTATGTCTGTTTTACAGGTTGGCCCTTTACTATCTGAATGCAGTGTCAAAAGGATACCAACAAGCAAACCTGGATCTTAAAAGGAAGATGCAAATGGTCAGTATGAGCGCTGTCTTGCTCTGTCTTAATTGGGTAATGCTTCATGTTATAGGTCTGCAAATTTCATGGTAAGTAGATTGTAATTACCAGGGAATTTATTTGACATTTCTTTGAGAATATCCGCCCCAAATCAACACCTAATTAGCTTACATTAAATCACATTGAATTACATTAATTAAACTACACCATCATGATTCAATGAAAATATGCTGCTAATTTCCAATAAATAGTTAATAAAAAGCAGGTGGTTTCTTCATTACATTTCCAGGAAACTTCCAAGTGGTTGCTGCTTAACCTCCACTGATCATTTCAAACTATGTTCTGTCAAACTTCCCCTCAGCAGGCGATGAAATTTTAGTTAGGTGTTGCAGTTAAATTTCTATCTAGTTTCTGACAAACTTCCCCTCCACAGGCCCCTTTAATGGGGTGAGATGTTGCATTTTAGTTTCTGACTAGTTTCTGTCCAGCTTCTGCAGCACAGTAAATGGAGATAAGGGGAAGTTAGACAGAAACTACTTGGAAATGAAGAGGGCATGATCAGCTGAAGTTAAGCAGAAACCAGTTGAAAGTTTCCTAGAAATGTATTAAAGAAATTACCATCTATTTATCAACTGCTTCATGAAAAAATAGCAGATTATTATAAATAATGACATTATAAAATGTTTGGGTAATGTTCAATACATTTGAATAATTACTGTGATAATTTGAGGGTAGTTTCAAAGTAATTTAAAATACGGTGCCTATTGAATACCACCTACTTACCATGACATTTCCGGTCCTGTAAAAAGAAATATTATCCTAAATTCCAACAAACATGTGTTGGGGGACGAATTAGGCTCGAGATGAGGAGAAGAACCGCAGGAACAACAAGGACAGCACTAATCAGGTGATGAAAGACTTGGAGGACCTGCTGCCAAACAAGTCTCTAGCACCACCTCCCATTGAGGAAGAGCCTCCACCTGGTACACACACACACACACACACACACCTGTATATTCCTCTATCGCACATGCTATCAGCCAATTTACCCCTGGCTATCCTCACCGCTCACTCTTTGCTTTCCGTCTGTCTTTTCAGATGTTGTAACCGAGAAGGGCAGCAAGTCTCCTAAAATGAAGCCAGGTGCAGCCAGGAAAGGAGTTAATCTGCAAAAGGATGTTTCACTGGCTGCCCCGAACCCAAGAGCTCCGGTGACCCGTGCCCCGGGGCCGAGAAGAGGCCCTCCTGGAAACGCAAGGGGGCCTCAACCTGGGCCTGGGAGAGGGAGAGGTCGTGGTGGGCCTCCAAGGCAATAAGACTCAAGGAGTAAAATCCAGATGATACCAACAACTGAACACAAACAATGATTTTGTCAGTCAAAATCATGCAGTACATGGAGGGTGCCACGAAAAAAGTAATATTTTTCAATTAAATTTTAATGTTATTGACTGATGAAAAGTGATGATTCTACATGCCAATTACTCAATTTCGTGTAATGAGAAAAATCACATGACAGCCTCCACCATATCCTCAGTTTCAACAGATGAATAAACGGGCACAGATATGATTGTTTTATCTCTATTAATACTTTCACTACAACAAAATGCAAAACAAAACAGTTCCTTTTTGTGTACAGATAGATGGAATGGTCATGTTTACTAGATTGCAATCAGTTTTACTGATCAAGGTCGACAGATTTATTGATTTCATTTGGAAATCCCTGTAAGTAGTATGTAAATTGTCTTTCTATTTTTTGTATGACAGCTATTAAAATAATTCTTTTCTGGCAAAGTGCTATTCAGTTCATTACCTCTTTAGCTAACAAACATCGAAGACACTACAAGAGAGAACACGCTGACCACTAAACTGTTAAATACATCGATAGTGCACTAGAGGGACATAGATACATGGAAGTCAGTACAATGTTGACAAAAGTTGAAAAAATAGAAATATCTTAGGAGAAATAACAGGAGTAAATGTGCATGGAAGGGCATTATGAAACATCCCAGTGTTGTATGAATGTGGAGGATCTGAAGCCATCAGGTGACAGGGAAAAGTCCAGTGATATGAAAGCATTATGAGTTCTTCTGTGAGATTTTGATGGTGACTGCCTTGACCTCAGTGTACTCCTGAAGAGCATATTCCCCCCTGAAATGAAAAAAAACAAACAAAAAAAAACACTTTTGTAAAGAAAAACTGCCACAGGAACTTGTGACATGTTTAGTTGCAATGTCACATAAAGGTTCTCAGTCATCAGGTCAGGTGCTATATAGTAGGCAACTGGACTTTAATTTCTTGAAGACCTCAACCTCTCATCCAAAAGGCTTCTCCAGTTCTAGTACTAAAATACTACTGTACATGTGGCTGTGTAGACCCGAATTCATCAGCATTGGAGAAGAAAGAGAAAAAAGAGCAGCACTGCCCACAGGCTAGAGAGGTTGATCTTAAGGCTACTCCTGGCTAATGTCAAAATGGGACTCTAGCTGGCAAATGAACAGGAAATCAGAGACTTTTTTGCCCAGAGTTTACCCAGATTTTTACAGAGACCTGTCTGCACCACATCTTTACAGAGACCTGTCTGCACCACATCTTTACAGAGACCTGTCTCCACCACATCTTTACAGAGACCTGTCTCCACCACATCTTTACAGAGACCTGTCTCCACCACATCTTTACAGAGACCTATCTCCACCACATCTTTACACAGAACTGAGATAATATATGACATCACTCACAGTTCCCTCCCATTCCCAGACATCTTGAAGCCACCAAAGGGACACTGAGCACTCATGGCGTTGTAGCAGTTCACCCTTGAAAAGAGGAGAAAGTTGAAATGAAAACATCTTATTAAAGTCTTGTATCAGTTTAAGGGAGGTTTCTGTGATGATATGCACAGCAGACAATTTAGATTCACTGGTTCCTACCAGACCATGCCAGCCTGCAGAGCAGAGGACACAGTCAGTGCTTTGTCGATATCACTGGTAAACACTCCTGCTGCAAGGCCATAGTATGTGGTGTTGGCTCTCTGGATGACCTCATGGACGCTACGGAAACACATGATCTGCTGCACTGGACCAAAAATCTGAGAGAGTGAAAGCACAGGAGGGAGAGAACACAGATAATCCATGTGTTTGTAATTTGTGTGGCTGTGTCTGTGCAGGTGTGTGTTTTAGAACACAGTACCTCTTCTTTGGCGATACGCATATCGTCTGTGACATTTGAGAAGACGGTGGGTTGGATGAAAAGTCCCGGCTGACCCCACACGGCCCCCCCACACTCCAGTGTGGCCCCCTCCCTTTTCCCGCTCTCTATCAGCTCCATTATCTTATCAAACTGCTTCTGGTCAATCTGCAGAAAACAGAAGCTCAATTCAGTTACTCTTCGTGGTAAGATTTGCAGTTAAGAAGAACCAGGAGTCTGACTGCGTCCTGTACCTGTGGTCCTTGATCGACCCCCGGCAGCAGTGGGTTTCCAAGGACTTTGGATTTGGCCTTCTCCACACTGCGGCGGACAAACTCCTCGTAAATCGGTTCCTCTACAAACACCCTGGATCCAGCCAAACAGCACTGACCCTGGTTAAAGAACAGGCCGCTGTGGGCCTGCTCCACTGCGTACTCTACTGCAAGACACACATGGACATATGGTCTAAAATGCTGCAGCTACACTTGTGACAAGAATTAACAAGGGCGATATAGTATAGTCCCTGTTTGAACTTTATTTGGATTTTGGAGTCGTACCTACTAATATGTTTGAACATGTGCTGTATTGATCCCTCCACAGACCACAGTCTGCTCAGCCTTGTTTTTACATGTTCAAGCTAATTTTCTAGGACTTGCTTGATGTAAACTTGTTCACCGATCACATCTTCACTTAGCAGAGATGCACGATACTTGATTTTCGTAAATATCTGAAAAGCTGATGTTTTCCAACTAATTTCGGCCAGTTGCAGATGCCAGTACAGATATATACACATATGTGTTCACCTAATGGCAAAATTAAAAGATCAAGTATCTCCTTTAGTGAAATGTTTATGTCTCATTACCTTGATTACCGCTAGCAGATGTAGAGGTAAGTGAGCCATATCACTTCTTGAGTTTATAGAAGTTTGTTTTATGAGAGTTCTCCTGGTGGACAACCAGTGCCACAACGCTGATGCATGCCAATCTTTACATTCACTGGGCAAGAACTTAAAGGGATTGCATCGCATGTGCAAAATTAAAAAAAATTTGAATTTGCAAAAATTGCATGAACTTGCAAAAACTGCGGTTTGATGAATAAGAAAAAACGCTCACTAGGCTACTACCTTAATGTAAAGAGTCATTTATAATGACTTCCTATGATAAGCAAGCATACTACATCACAGAAAGTGATTATTAAAGTTTTATTGTTTTATTTCAGACCTTAATAAACACATGGCTCAAACTTACAAAACGTTGATGAGTCAAACAAGTTCCATAGCTTTACAAAAAGAATATGCTACAAGTTCTGTAAAAATGAATAAATCAAACAATAAAATAAAATGTGTGCTTCCTGTTTTACAGAGGTAGCTATACAAAACACAAAGTGCAATCTGTTACTGTACACGCGCACACACACACACACAC
>CAEMYA010000002.1:2381920-2423176 GCA_903131615.1 Diplodus sargus | reverse complement strand
ACACACACACACACACACACACACACACACACACACCACAACACAACACAACACAACACATAAGGTCCAGTGTAACCTACAACAAACTGCAGTATAAAACTGAATCATTTACAGTAAGCCTTTCACAGAACAGTAGTGTTTCTGCAAATAAAACATAATTCTTTCATGGCAAACTCAATCATCTCGCATGCAAAATTACACCACTACTAGCTATTTAACCCTAACGTTAATTTACATCCACACACAACAGGGTCTTACTGACACAGAGTAAGACCCCCCCTCGAGAGATCAAGTTTTCCAACAGCTAGCTTATGTAGTTTTAGCAACCTCAGAAACAATAACAATACACTGCAGTTTATACCTCCAACCAAGAAACCACCATCAAAAAGCCACAAATAATGCTCAGAACAGCACCAAACTTCAGCAAGAATACAAATAGGGTCCCAGCACATAGTTTGAGGCATCAAACAACTGCTAGCTTTGCCAGATTTCAACTGAAACGAAAACACAGCTCACCACTCTCCTGCAGCAGCTTGGTTATTGTGGGGAAGCCCTGACAAGTCGATTACCGAGTGCAGTTAGAAATGCTCAATTCCATTCTTTTCCCTGTCCGCTCTCAATAATAACTGTTATGAACTCGTAGGCAAGACACATATGAACTTTGATTGCATTTCCATGGAGTAATAATCATACATTTTCATCCTTGAGCTGCGGAACTCTACTGCACTCAGTAATCGACTCGCTGCTGGAGGAGAGTGGTGAGTTGTGTTCTCTTTTCAGTAGAAATCCAACAAAGCTAGCTGATGCCTCGAACTATGTGCTGGGACCCTATTTGTACTGTTGAAGAAGTTTGGTGCTGTTCTGAGCATTATTTGTGGCTTTTTGATGGTGTATTGTTATCGTGCAGTCTTATCTGAGGTTGCTAAAACTACATAAGCTAGGGGGCGGAAAACTTGATCTCTTGAGGGGGGGTCTTACGCTGTCACGGTGTGTTAGACCATGGATTAAACTTACACTGGAACATCCCTTTAACCATCCTCGAGTGTTTGGTGGTGGCAAAGTGGTTGTCCAGCGTCTTTAATGTCAGAATTCTGACTTTAAAGTCAGAACTCAAAAAAATATTCACATGTGGCCCTAATCCTCTTCCGTAATAATGAAGTAGTATATCACTAAATTAAATTATATAACTTTTTCAGTGTTCAATATAATTTACAATTCTACTTTTAGAATAAAACTTTGATTATTTTTCACTACCTCTTCTATTTTAGTTTCTTCTATTTTTTTATTGTAGTTACTTTTTCCCTAAATGTATAGTATTTTATATTTACTGTTATTTTACTTGGCACTGACATTAGCATTTACTCACTCAAGCATTTGGTCTTATTTTAAATGATCTGTAGTGCTGCAGAGATGCCAACAAAGCTTGTTCTCTTTATGTAAAAAAAACATGTTTGTTTGGCATAGTCCCCAACAAATGAACCATCATTATGATTTTAATAGTTCAAGTAACAATGAAAATTGTGACAAAATATTTCATGCCCACTCATTGTGAATCTTCACCATCACAGTATCTGTCAAAAATAATAAATAACTAATAGTTTTTTTTAACTAAGATTTTTTGACCTTTA
The DNA here is from genome assembly GCA_903131615.1 of Diplodus sargus. Classification (NCBI taxonomy): domain Eukaryota; kingdom Metazoa; phylum Chordata; class Actinopteri; order Spariformes; family Sparidae; genus Diplodus; species Diplodus sargus. Next base: position 2,421,548 of record CAEMYA010000002.1, on the reverse strand, counting down.
TCATGCAGCCTTAAATACTACATTTAAAAGTAAATCTGAAAAAATCCAGTTGTAAAAAATATATATAAATAAAACTACTCACAGTCACTGTCAGCAAAGACAATATTTGGGTTTTTTCCACCGAGTTCTAGTGTAACTCTTTTCAAGTTGCTGTCACCTGCAGCCTTCTGGATGAGTTTCCCAACCTGCCAACCAATGACAACAATGTGATATACACAATTACATTATGGTGAAAGAGTGAAGACAAAAGAAGAGAGCAGACACCAGCTTAACTTGCTATTTGTTCAAAAGATACTAACAGCAGTCGATCCAGTGAAGGCGACTTTGTCGATGTCCATGTGGTGGGAAATGGCACAGCCTGCTGTCTGACCATAACCAGGCACCACATTCACCACACCTGGGGGAAACCCAGCCTAAAGACGGAGACAGAGGGAGGGATTAATAACAGCCATGACACATCTTAAACTAAGAATTTAGAGTGGCTTCTCTACTCTCACATATACGCAAGTCTCAGTCATTTCTTTGCCCATATATCATTGTCGGGGGGGGGGCAGTAATGCAAGTACCTCTTTGATGAGTGCAGCCATGTGCAGGGCTGATAATGGGGTCTGTTCAGCAGGTTTGATGACCACAGTGTTCCCACAGCACAGAGCAGGGGCAATCTTCCATGCAAACATCATCACAGGGAAGTTCCACTGTGGGCCAAAATACATTGAAATGTCTGAGTTACAACAACAGGAACTTGAACAACATAACTTGTACAGTTAAACAAATATTAATAGATACAACAAATATATGAATTATGTCTTTCTTTTGCAGCAGGTACACACAGATGCAAAAAATATTCTGGTTGTGTGATACACTTTAAAGACATTGTTCAAAATGCAAGGTCAATGCTTAGTTGTGTGTTTCAATGCATTAATATGATGATGAAGTTATACTGTGATGCAGATGTCATCAAATATCTTGATTTGAAATGATCTGCAAGATATCCTGTTGTTCTTTGTGTTGTTAAATTGACATGCACACAGGAGGCATTGATAATTGTGCTTTGCGAAATATTCTAAATAGAAAAGTTAATGTTTCGATGACTGTTTATACTTACATTAACTGCAACCTTACTCAAAAGGGTTTCTGCAGCCACTGTGAAAACTAGTGGGCTAGGTAAACAGTTGCTGTTTAAGTTAAGTATGTTTTCATCAGTGTATAATCACCTGAAACCAAGAAGTGTTGTGTGTTTGTTACCTTAGAATGAGCCTTTTACATATACAGAGGGAGCCCACCATGTTGCAGTGCCATTTTTCTACAGTAGCCCAGAAAGGACAAACCAAACACTCACTCTAAAGGGGCTTTTAACGGTCAACTCAGGAGATGGTGAGATGATGGGTATTTAATTGGTTGAATTCATCATTCATCCCCAAGTTTACGATGTCATCAACAATTTTGTTTAAATCTTCCCAGACGTTACAACCTCCAAAATGCCATTAAGAATACCTACAACTTTTGCCATCACTGGACCTGACGCTGACATACACGTAGTGTATCAAGCTTCACCAGTGTTTCTACTCACGGGTATGATCTGGCCACAAACTCCAATGGGTTCATGTCTTGTATAAGTGAAATACTCTCCATCTAAAAAGAACACATGAGTAGTTAATTCATGATAGCTTTAAATATATTATGGCTTTTATTGTTTATTTCAAACCCAATCGTCAGTGAGTGCGACTCACCTACGGGGATGGTTTTGCCGTGAATCTTGTCTGCCCAGCCACCATAATATCTCAAGGTTTTGATTGTTGCCATCAAATCCACAAAATATGCCATAAGAAACACTTTGCCAGAGTCCAGAGCCTCCAGTGTCTAAATATTGAAAACATTGCAACATTATGCAAGCACTGTTAATATTTTATTTATTGTGTATGTGCGTGCATGTGTTTCTCACTGCCAGTAGAAGCCGGTCTCTCTCCACCAAATCTGCGAGTCTTGTCAGGAGTTGACCCCGATCTGAGGCGTCCATGGATCGCCACGGTGACCCCATTTCGAAGGCGGCTCTGGCACTCCTCACTGCCTTGTCAACATCTTCCTACAAGAGATCCGAGTGGAGGAGGTGGTCACAAAAGTCAAGTATATTTTATCTAGATAGCCCAATATGGCAAATTTGCCTTGAGGGGCTCTAAAATCTGTACAGCACTCAATACTGTATATCCTTAGACATTTGATTCATCAGGAACAACTCGCTAAGGAACTCTCTTTTTAAAACACACTTAGGTTTTTTTGGTGATGTACTCACATTGTTAGCCTCCTCCACTTCACACAGCAGCTTCCCTGTGGCAGGATTATACACAGGAATCTTCCCTCCGCTGCACGATTCATGCCACTCGTTATTGATGAACAACTAAAAAATCAAAGGAGAATCAGTAAAGAAGAATGAAGATTCTTCAAGTTTTCTCTTTAAGTCCCCCCCTGCTCGTTGAGAGGATCAAAGACCATCCTGAGTGGTAATAACCTGTATTTAGTGGGATTCATTCTGTCTGCTCTTGATACTTTTTATGAGATGCATCTGCATGCTGTAAAGCTTGATGAGTATTTTCAGGTAATGACCTTCAACAGCACCCTGACTGATAGGACCAGTAAATATTGTGCCCCATTCCTTTTGTTTCATCTCATTAAAACACTTTTCCATTCTCCTCTAGTTGCAAGCCGACACACCACATTTTTCATGTTGATTTTTGACGCAAATCATGACTTTAAAAAAAATTTAATTTGAAAGGTGGCTGTGGCTCAGGGGAAGGGCCAGCGTCTTGTTATTGGAAAGTAGCTGGTTTGATTCCCCTGGTCTGCATGTCGAAGTGTCCTTGGGCACACTACTGAACCCCAAGCTACTCCTGATATGCTGGTCGGCACCTTGCATAGCAGCCACCGCCATCAGTGTATGAATGTATGAATTACTGGACAAAAGCCTCTGCTAAATGTGTATGTATGAAAGGGCAATTGGACCATTTATTAACAGGTGCTTTCTCTCGTATGTGTATTGTTTGCCGAATCAATGAGATATGCCCATATAATTAAGAATTTGCTGTAGATGGCGTTTATAAAGTTTGCAAAACTTTGAAACTCAAAAAATTGTGCGTTTTTTAAAGTAAGCCTGGGGACTTTCTCCATGGATGACAAGGCAATTCTATAAATTGGTTACTATTAACAGTATTTGATACATTTGACATGTTTAACGTCAAAAAAATGTCTTCTTTCATAAAATAATTTCAAACGGCTACATTTTGGAGGGCAAGACACACTTAAGAAACCCATTTAATTCTGAATTTACAAGATGGCGCAGATTCTGAATTTGTCATACCTGTTCCGCAAAGTTTCTCTTCACTGATTTTAAGATTTGTTCTTAAAATCCTGCAGTTTGTAAGGGAGTCTGGTGATACTGTGGTTATTAGTTCAATGGTTAGTTGAAACAGACAGTGTGTTCATCAAGATCTGCTGCAAACATCGGCAGGTTCAAAGCTCACCTGAGCATTACATTACAGTGAACCACTTGAACCTCACTGACTGTTGGTGTGGCTTCTTCTTGTTTCACAGAGGACGTAAGGTGAATTCAATATGGTCCAGGACATATGTGCAAACACACTGCTGAAAGAATATGATCTCATGCATCCCAGACCACCTCCACCTGTCTGGTGCAACTTACCTTGGTGTATTGAATGGGAGGGTCTGGGATTGGCATGGGCAGGACCTGCGTCTCAGGTAACCCTACAGTCTCTGGTTTATGGTTCTGGTTTGGACCCTCGTGGTTGCATCCATTACCACACTGTTGCTGGGAGTTCATGTTTGGATGCTTTCCCTCTGAAAAGTACAGATGGAAGTTATTAAACTGAATATTTGAAACTGTTTCAATGCTCGTTTCCCACGGTATCAATACTGATACCAGCTGTAATTTCTTGCTCTCTCTTCCCTCTGACACAGTCTTCTGAATGTGGTCAGAAAAAAATTACCTTAAATGCTGTTGTGCTTAACACAAAATATACAAGGCTTGTTATGCTTATATTTGATTAGAAAGCAAACATTTTATGCCCTCAATGCTTTATCAGTTTTTCCCAGTGGTACCGAACTCTGTATTTAAACATAGATAGTTTTCAAGGTATCCTATCGAATTTAGAAAGCTCCAATATCGTAACACACACACTGAATGAAACGTATCTATTGCAAAGTAAAAATAGCAATTAACTGGCAAAAGGCGCCACAAAAAGAAAGCACAACAGTTCTGGAGTTAAAATGTTTTAAGGAACGATGTGACTACAGCTCACTATGTTCTATCTGTGCAAGTCAAGTTTACAGAAGTTTTGAAGTAGCGACTTTGGTATGTCAAACTTCTCAGGGGAATCAGACTCCAGTGTATTGATAATCGTATCACAAGGGAAAGCGATATGATATAAATATTGCCATATTGATATTTTGACCCACCCCTAAAGTCCACTTGAGCCTGTTTGTGTGCATGTGTGTGTGTTTACCCATACACAGTAGTGCATGTGTGTGTGAACATTCGATTGGGAAAGTTAATATCTGGATCGCTGAGTGAGAATAGTCCCCTTCGTGTTTCGTCATAACCCTGTGCGTAAGTTGCCATCCCATCCCGCTGAACGAGACACTGTGCCAAATGAGGTATTGGCATTGTCCGCAGGGTAACACCATGGGGTCAAGGGTCATGACTGGCACCGTAAAGTTGGGCTGGCTCTGAGCTGTGGATTGGGCTGACCTCATTTGGACAGAGGAGAGGAGCACAGAAAAGCAGGATGCAGGCAAAATATTACAAGAGGTGTTCCCCAGAAAACTCTAAACTTTGATTTAGAGTTTGAAAATGAAAGCTTGCACGATAAAAAATAAATTATTAAGAATATGAAAGAAATATATTAACACATCACCATTATAGGTGTTGTTTTCTGTAATGTGTTCCATTATATATTTATAGGACAGTCCTGGTACTTTCCATAAATTCAAATAAATGAACTTTTGCAGCATGATTGATGAAAATGATGACAAAAAATCCTAAAAACACTATAAATAATATGAATATTTTACTATGTAGCTTTAAAGTCCATCCAGAAGTTATTGCACATACAGAAAATAACAATCAATAAATAAATACCTGAAAATCAAAAGGCAAAACAAGTTTATTTCACAGAAAAAGCCATCCAAAGTGCATTAAAAACCTAAGAAAGTTAAAGAAAAGCAGCATAAAACCACAAAAATGCAACAATGCAAGTAGTTGAGTTGAGAAAGTTAAAATAAATAGATAAAAGGTCCTCCATTATTAGTATTTATGGCTCAGTCAAAGGCAGAGCTGAACATAAAGTTTCAGTCTTGAAGTTGTCTAATACCCTCTGTATATCTCATGTTCAGGTGTATTCCCGCCTCAAATCATAATGTTATTTCCGTCAGATCCATGGTGTAAACTGAAGACTGTGATAGCTTTTCAATCCAGAAGCCTTAGAAATTTGAGTTACCTGTTGAAGGTGGTGCTGACGTGCCTCCAGTCTGCTGCATCCCCACTCCGGTATCTGACATGTTGCAGCTGTATGTCCGCCTCCTCTCACCGCTGTCAATGGAGCGGAGAGCCGCCGAGCAGCTTTATATACGAGCCGCTCTGAGCGCTGCTGGACACGGAGACGCTGCACCACGTCCCGCCGCACCGGGAGTCCTCCCCGCTCCTCCGCTGCACGCGCTGATCACCATTCACACTGAGCCAATCCCAGCTCAGCCCGCGAGCCGAGCAGGAAGGCAGGCAGGCGGGCTGGTGCTCGCACCGCTCCGTTTGTTTCAGCATGATGAAGAACAGTGAAGTGAAATGTAAGTATTTATATTCTTGAATTAAGTTAGTTTACATTTATTGTTTATTGATAAGTTCAGCACAGTTATTGGATAATCAACAGTTGGGAGAGAGGAGTACTTTGTTTAGCTCATTACTTTTGGTAAATAAGCAAGCGAATAGCATTATACTGTACTGTTGTTCAAGATATTTTTCATCAATCAATTTGACCTAGTTTATTTGTCCATCTTTACCTGTTTATTCACCCTATCAACCTGTCTATCTGTGTCTGGTTAAAGGAACAGTTCACCCCGAAATAAAAAGAACCTGCCATTATCTATTCAACTCCCATGATGAGGGAAATTCTGGTGAAGTTTTGTAGTCTGCACAACATTTATGGAGCCTCACAGAAAAAAAACTGTGTTGCAGCATTCTATTTAACAATTAAAGTTGATGGGGGGTTCATTTAATTGAATTAATTTCAAACTATGATATTCAAACCCTTGATGCGCAGTCCAGCTTGCAAACCCACTTCTGACTAGGTGCGCGCCAACGCTTTTAGCTCAGCAGCTAGTGTCAGTGTTGTGCAAGTTCATCCTAGTCTATCCTTAACCTCTAAATATGTTATAAAAAATTAACAATCAACAGAAATGTATTACTGAAAAAGTAATTTAACACATTACTTATAGTATTTTGGTAAAATTATTACATTTACAAACCAATCACCAGAATAAATGTTGGCAAAGTGCGTTACTTCAAAATCACAAATAAATTAAAACTTTACAGTTCTTTATGTGGCAAATTTATGTTTGATTTAGGGTAAATTTTTACTTTTACTGTGCTTAAACTCTGGTTAGGTTTCTCAGAAAAACATTTGGTAAGGGTTTGGAAAACATCATGTTTAGGCCAGCCCAGTCGCCTGGAAGTAAGATGTCAGAGATTCAGATTTGTACCAAATGTGTGCTTATTTGCCACTGTTCAGAGGCAAGCATTAGTACAAACCAACAAGGCTGGCAAATGACAGGTCAAAGTTCGAGTCACACTAGTGGATATTTTTAAGGAGACCTGGAGATATTTTCAGCTGTTTTTGTGGCAACCAAAACCGATTATTTTTCAATGGACGTCGGACCATCTCCATCTGTGATCTTGATGACCAAAATAGGTATTTTAAGGCATAGCGTGATTTTTTTCCTACCCCCAACTGAGTGTTTGTGCATAAACCTAACCAGAACTTAAGCACAGTGTTCTGACAAGACAAGGTCAGTTCACTGTTCTGTCTTTTAGTGCATTCACTAAAAAATGCAAAAAAACCCCAAAACAAAACGGTGTCAATAACGTCTTTTCAAATCATTTAGGGATCTTGAACTTCCAGAGACTTGAATTTCACTGCAGCATCTGTATGGAGCCATTATACGTTATCTTTTACTTGTTTTTTTACTTTTAAAACTGTTTTTTTTCTTGTAAATCTACATAAATGTTTTGGGGACCGTGAAACTTTCCCACAACATTGGGGTGCACAGATAATAACCAAATTTTCCTTTTTTGGTTAACTTATCCTTTAAAGTTTTCCAACTTCCATAAGTAAGTTTACTCTGCATGCTTTGCGTGTACAATTCGCTGTATGTTCACTTAAGTGATAAATATTATTCCTCAAAAATGCTTTTGAGTAAACTAATGAGAAAGGTTGATTGAAGCAACCAATTTAATGTTTTGCTGTGTCAGCTGGAACAAACAAAAAGCTTCTTTCTGGGCTTCTCAGTTTTGCGCCTGCGGCTTCATTGCATCCCTTCGTGCCTGCATGCAGCACATGCAGAGGATCGACCCATCTACACGGCAGCAAACATAATTGGGAAGATGTTTGCTTTGATAAGGGGCCTCCTGCTGCTTCACTGTCTCCCAGGAACAAAGCAATCACATAACTTTGTCTGGTGCGCCTATTTTGATCTTGGCTGTACACACATCCCTTTGAGATTTATCCCCAGGCACTACACAACCTCTGTAATTAACCCTTATTAAACAATGGAAAGATCAGCAGAACTGCAGTGAAACCTATCTTCCCATACTAATGTGTGTGGCTCTGTTTTGTTTTACAGTTGACTTGAAGCTTGTTCTGTGAAGGCAGCGTGAGTAAGGACTCACACTGGACTATTTGGATATACAGATTCTGCTTGTCGGTCTTTGTGCATCCATGAGTAATTATAACTGATCTCATTTTTTCACAGTGTTCATTTATTTGTTTTTTTGGCAGCTCTATAACTCTGGTCTTGCTTTATGTTTGAATATACAGTAAGAACCACATTCTCCTTCCAGACACTTGCCCTTCCAGCCTGGCTCCAAAGAGTCAGTATGTGTCTCGGCTCTGTCTGCCGGAGCTAATGACAACAAGACCGGACCGCCTCGGCCTGGAAACGACGTGGACCACTAGGTCAAAGGAGCTGTCGCTCGGCCTGACAGCAGCGGGTGTTCCACCCTTGAGCTTGAGCTAAATTGACGGTTCGGTGGAGAGTGAGAAAGAAAGAAGGGAGAATGAAAGGAGTGAAAGATGGAGATTTAGTGATAGAGTACGTAAGACAGATGGATGAAAAGAAGGGAAATGATGGATGAAAGTGCGAGAGAGAAGCAGTAGAGAAAACAAGTAAATAATAAATAAAACATTAAGGAACGATTAGGTTGTTGTAAATGATAACATTATAGATTGGTGACTCTGCAGTTCTCTTAGGGGATACCTCTGCCAATTATACACATTAAAATGTGTTAACAAGTCTTAGGGAGTACTACTGCATATGGAAACAAGTAGTGTAGAATATTTTGTTGCTCCAGAGGAAGTTGCATGTAACCTGGTTAATTGCCCCGAACTGTGACTGATGTCACTCAGTGGTTACATTCAATGTCGGTAATGTAGGTACTAGGTTTAGGAAAGGAGGTAAAATGCACAGAATAAAAAATGGTGATTTCTCTGGTTCAGCTCTTCTGCTTCGGATTATTTAATTTAAACTGACTATAATGAGTCCAACAGTGTTAAAGGAGGATCAAAGTAAAGACCAAGGGGCTGATTTTAAAAACCTGCTGCCTACATTACCCAAATTCCAATTTAGCCAATGGTGGAGCACCAATGCATCCAGTCAAGTTTCAAATTCAAACACCCTGTACAGACTTGTGATCTATAGCACGACAAAGTTTGAAATATCAACAGGCAAAAACGGAAACAATTTAGCGGTGGACTGCTTTTTAAAGCCTGCCACTGACATTACCCACAATGCAACATGGCCAGTATGAGACTTTACTGGAGGAAATGTCAGATTACATGCAGCTTCCTCTGGAGCAACGAAACACTGTAAACTACTTTTTCAAGATACACAGTAGTATTCACCAAGAGCTGTAAACACACTCCGTATAAAATTGGTGGAATTACCCTTTAATTTAGATGGCCAAATCCACAATATAATCTGTTTTTGGTAGATGTTTTTACAGCCAATCATGCATGCTTCATAACTGTTACTGACAAGTGTTTTTCTGATCTGATTTGATCTGATTTTAAACTGGATTGCTATACACTGTGAGGTGTTCCTGTTATTTTGTGCACACCTCACCTCACCACACCTGAAGTGTTGTGATTGTGATGCTATGTTTAACCTGCAGCCTGAAAGCATGACCTCAGTGCAGTCTGTAGAGGGTATTAAGTCAATCTGAGCAGACGTGAGCGCCCCCTGGTGAAACTTTACAGCATTGCATTGGCAATAAAACAATGCTGAAGTCTGTGAACTTCTGGTGGAGAAAGAACTCAGCGTCTTTACTGAAGTAACATCACGGATATCAAAGTATTTTATTTTGTACAAGTAAAAGTCATCAACCAGAACTAAAGAAAAAATATTTGTGGTCAGTCAATGTACAGTTTTAGGGTGCCCATAGACACATAGTTTGTTTTGTTCGCATTTTTCCATTCTTGCATATTTTAAAACACATCTCATAACATATAAGCTCTTGAAATACTTTATGAACCAATGTACCAAAATAACAAATAAACTCCCGCTTTGTGAAGCACCGCGGGAACAGGACAGGAGGGGCCCATGTTGTGATCGGTTCCGGTCTGCGGTCAAATGGGACGATGCGGTCACTGGCTGGTCGGGCTGTACTCGTCGTTCACCCTGAGCCAAGTTTCTCGCCATGTGTGCCCCTCTATTGTGAGCAGGCAGCAGCTCCCTTTGCAGGGGGCCCAGCTGCTGCTGAAAGGGACGTCCTGGATCGTTCCCGTGGATCAGACCTCAAACTTGAGCCTGCTGAGTGTTTTGGTCTCTTCTCTGCTCTCTGTTGTCTGGCTCTCCGGTGTTTTTTTTACACTCACAAGTTACAGAGGATACTGCATGGTGAGTTTTCTATTCCCTCCTTGTTTCCTGTTTCCTACTTTAAACTACTTACTTTATCTAAAATATCCACTTTGTATTTTGATTCTTGATTAAGAATTTAATTAACTTTCAACTTCTTTTTCCATTAAGGGTCTCTCTCTTTCTCTCAGACTTTGCAGTCTACCTGCTAAAATGAGACTGACGTTTGAGACTCTGCCCATCAGGGAGAACCCTTGTGCTTCTCTGTCTGGTGTCACAGTTGCTCTATGTCTTATCACCCTCCTCCTGATGGCCCTCAGGGGCCGAAAGAGCCACCACCACTACTCCCAACTGGACCACACAAAATATCCCCCTCCTCCTGGCCCTACGCCGTGGCCCCTTGTCGGCAATCTGCTCCAGATGGGGGAACAGATTCATCTCTCTCTAACCAACTTGAGGCTCCAGTACGGTGATGTTTTCAAGGTATGTACAGTACAATGTGTTTTTTATAATTAGATATTAATTTCCTTCAATAATTTTTTCATTCCATTACTTCAGATGCGTCTGGGCTCTTTGACTGTTGTCGTCCTAAGTGGATACTCCACCATCAGACAGGCACTAGTTCGGCAGGGAGAAGCTTTTGCTGGCCGACCTGACCTGTTTACCTTTTCCGCTGTAGCCAATGGGACCAGTATGACCTTCAGTGAGAAATATGGTCCGGCCTGGATGCTCCATAAGAAACTGTGTAAGAATGCTCTCAGATCTTTCTCCCAGGCTGAACCCAGAGGATCTGGTGCCACCTGCCTGCTGGAGGAGCAGGTCTGTGCTGAAGCAGCTGAGATGGTTGAGGTTATTCGGGAACAGGCTGCTGCTAAAGGAGATAAGACAGGTGTAGATCCGGTGATGCCCCTGGTAACCTCAGTGGCAAATGTGGTTTGTGCCCTCTGTTTTGGGAAACGGTATGACTACAATGACAAGGAGTTCCTCACGATTGTTCATATCAACAATGAGGTCCTGAGGATCTTTGCAGCAGGAAACCTGGCCGATTTTTTCCCCGTGTTCCGCTACGTTCCGAGTCCGTCTCTTAGGAAGATGGTTCAGCACATCCGCAGGATGAATGGATTTATGGAGCGGAGCATTGAGGAGCACATCAGTACCTTTGATAAGGTAAGGAGGCTGCAGATACACTTGTAGAGCAGAATTTTGTTTAGATGCACAGTATGCAATTTCTACTGTGAAAAGTCTCTCAATGAAAACAAAACAAAAGACATTCGGAGCTCAGGATCATGTCTTCAATAAAACGATATCCGATCCAACAGATAGACACATATCTTCACAAATGAGGTAATTTTGTCAAGTCATGTAAAGTTTCACATTGTGACATATATTGTTTCATTGAATAAAAAGATGATGAAAGAGATTTTACACATTGTGTCTTTAAATGGAAGGAAATTGCAAAAGGAAATGAATTACTCATTCAACTTACTCACTCACTCAATTATTGACTGTCACTGAAGGTTGTGTTTTTAATTTTACTCAAAAAAGCCAAAGATGGATGCTGTTGTGAAGCAGCATGGTATCATGGGAGTTGCTGTTTTTATTGTTAAATCTCAAGGTCGATCTAACACGACTCAGGCATAAATGTACAAGGCAATCAGTCCTGTTTGTCAGCCACCCCTCCTTTAGTTTATCATCTACAGTTTTCTTGAAAATTATTACGACAAAGACCATGCAACATTGTTGCGTAACATTTTAATAATGTAAGTAAATAACTCAAGAAAATAAATAACAAAGGTGTAGTCGTTCACATTTTCATGTGAAAATGTTAATATTGTATATTTAACATTATATGTTTTTTGGACATGCAATGCAAAGATATTTAAAAGAACGAAGAACTTGCTTACCAAGACCAAGTCACAACAATGATCAGTTACATTTTGTAATAATGTGCTATATTGACTAATCAATCAATGGTTTGATGAATATTATCCTACCCTGAGGCAGTGTGTTGCACAGTATACAAACAGTAATGTGCTGAATGATGTAAGTGTTGTTATCCTTTAGATCTGTTCCACTAATTTGCCGCTGACTATTTAATCTGACATTGCACTCATGTAGTAGTAGCTGTGAGAGTGACTGTGGCCAAAAAACATAACAAACAAGTTCCCTGGGAGGTGCCTTTGTTCTTGTGCAGAGTGGCTAAAATGTTCGCACGCACACTAATTAGGGATTAGCATCCCATTGGAAGACACGCGTCATACCGTAACTGATTACGGTCTCATAATTTTAGCTTTAAAAACTTTCAACATCTATTTATATTCTATACCGCGTAATTGTTATAAAGATTGCTTGATGTTTCAGTGACAATACTGACAATGATTTAGGAAAGACAGCAATCATTTCTTATTTTATGTGTGTGTGATTGCAGAACTGTATCCGGGACATCACAGACGCTCTGATTGCACTTTGTGAGGACAGAGATGAAAGTAAGGACACGTCCATGCTCACCAACTCTCAGATCATTCACAGTGTCATTGACATCTTTGGAGCAGGTAAGACAAACTGGGAATTTAACACATATTAACATTTATCTCAGGAAATGACATTCAATTGATCATATTCACAAGTCTTTTTTCATTGCTGTATTTATATATTTTTTTAAGGATTTGACACCATCATTGCTGGTTTACAGTGGAGCCTTTTGTACCTGATCAAATTTCCTGACATCCAGGACAGAATACACCAGGAGATAGGTACTGTCTAATGTTTAAATGTGACCAATGTCTGCTTTATAGGCAAGGCTATTGGCAAGTTAATTTATATAGCACCGTTCAGACACAAGGCAAACCAAATTGCTTTACGTAGACATAGAGATACATAAAAAAGAAAAAAATGCATTTGAAAGACAATGAAAACAGAGTTTGAGTAAATCTCAGGTATTCAGGAAGCTCGTTCCACAGGTGGGGAGCAGATAAACTAAAAGCTCCTTCACCTTGCTTGGTTTTGATAATGGGAACACCAATTAATCCTGCCCTAACCAGCGGGGTCTAGATGTTTTGAAATGTACAAGATAGGACAAAGTCATTTTATCCCTATGCTAAATCATGAGGGTCATTCTTATATTGCAGAAAAGACAGTCGCTCACAAACAATGATTGTAGCTGGTGATTAATTATAAAGAAAATTCTAATTTCTAGTGTTTTTTTCAGTAGCAATTGAGTGTAGAAAGTGTCAGGTGTGCTCATAGAGTAGTTCTTTATATGCAAGATATGAAAAGAATACAGGGATCGATTCCAAATTAAATTTGTATACGTTAATGTATTTACCAAAAAAGTGACACTTTTACCATTAATGAACCATTTATTAATGATCTTAATAAAGTGTTACCTTATGTTTGAATATCACCAGTCACGTCTGTATATAATGGATAAAATGTGTCCTGTTCTTCTTTTAAATTCAAGATAATCTTATAACTGCCAGAATCTTATCTAAAGAGAAATGGGCCTGTGAAATGACTCATTCTTATAGCGCAGAGAAAGAGAGTTGCTCATCAGCTGCAACTTTAAAATGGTTATCCATATGACATTCATAGTTGAAGTACACCGTATTTATTAAGCATTTGCAAAGTATCCCAAATATCAGTTGCAGCTTTAGAACAGACAGCTTTTTTTGTTAACAGTAAAATAACTATTAAGCAAAGATTGGTTAACTATAAATTAACTATTTGTTATTATGTTTTTTATCCCAGGAAGCATTCAGACAAACTGATGTTTGCCCAATCTCTTCTGCCCATGTTGGACAAAATATGTCCTGTTGTACTTGTCGATAAATCATAAACGTACTCTGTATAGGGGTCTCTATATGGCTATGCCAGTGCTCACAGAGCAATAATGCCTGTATCTTATCCAAAGAGAAATAATTCATGCTATGCTAAATCGCGAGACACGAGAAACTTCTTTATTTAGAGCAGGTGTTGCTTCTTATACAGTAGCTCTTAATTTGCAGTATATGAAAAGAACACAGATCAATAACAAATGTATCTCATATGTTGAAATATGTACCAAAAACACTTCACACTCTTTAACACTTCATAATGAGCATCATACATAAATGGTAAGTTTATAGTATATTTAATTCAATGGTTATTTAACTGTTAACAAACAGTGTCATAAATCTTATATGTACTTTTTGATTAGAGACCAATTCTGCATGCGTCTTATTTAAAGCGAAATGATTCATGCTATGCTAAATCATTAGGGCCCATGCACTGACTCATTCTCCTAACGCAGAATAAGACAGTTACTCATTCATGATTACCACATCACTAATTAATCAGCAAAGAATGTAGGTACTGATTCATAATTAAAAACTATGACATTTTGTGGAGACCATGTTGCTTCACAAACAGTAGCTCTTAGTATCTGAGATACAAAACAGATACAGAGATCAGTAACAAGTTCGGCTACTATAGTCTCTCCTGCAAGGAGTAGTTTACTTGTATTATTCACTTCAGGAACTATGTGAGGAGAAAGTAACAAGACAAGATAAATGAGCCTGTGGATTATTTGTTTGAGTTGTTTAAGGCTGCTGGACTGCATATTTCTTTCCAAAGGATGGGACTTGCATGCATGCAAAACTGTATTTTATCGAATGCCTCACCTTAGTGCCGCTCTCCGCTCAGCTAACAGCCTCATACCTCATCAACTCTCAACAACAACCTTATTCTGAATTTGATGCCAGCAACACGTTTCAAACAATATGAAACAGGAGCAAAAAGAAGATGTGAAATAATCAAAAGACACCTGTCGGATATGAAAATAGCTCAAAAGGCGTTCACGAGCACTTTGTAAACCATATGATTGTATAAAGGATGTTACGACATGAGGTCAGGAACACAGTTTCCAATTGATTGTATTCTGCTGTTATTTACATTTTACACAGTGTCCTGAGTTTTGTGGAATCCATGTCGTAATAAAAACCCGACAATGGCAAACCTGAGTGCCCTTTCCGGACAGACAGAATCTGTCAGCCACCAGAGAACCTCACAAAAGATCGGTCCAATTTGCTGACGCCAGAGCTACTTTTGTGGGTTGACAGAATTGGTGCTGTCTGTTCTTCTATTCAGAGGCACGTTGCATTTTCAGAGAGAGTGGGTGTGAGGGAGAGAGAGAGAGGGAGACACAAGGAGGAGACGGGATGAATCAGAGAGGGATGAGAGAGGGCGGAACAAACAGCCAGAGAAAGAAAGAAAGGTTAGAGAGTTGTCCCAGACTGACACAAAGGCCGTAACACGCAAGGCCTTGGACACACATAGCTTGAATTTCTCCACTTACTCATCACTTCAATTAATTCTAAATTAGGCTGTTATTGCTTACAATGCACCCACCACTTTACTGGAAAATGTATTAATGAATGACAACATTTTAAATAACTTGCATCCTTTGTCACTGTAATTACTTGTTTTAAGTACAACACAGATACAGCACAGATCTCTGCCGTTTTAACCACTAATGAACTGAAGTGCAGCTCAGCTCTACAGACAGAGAAGTCAAGAATGAAAATAGCTAATGATGTAATTATGTCACAAACCTACTTATAACTTAATAGTGATGTGTTGTCTTTGCAGACCCAAACTTCAAGGTTTGCTAGACAAACAGACTTAACCTGCATCCTCATTCAGGGGCTGATTCAGAGGAATGCAATGATTCTGTACCTATACTGTTGTCTAAAATAACACTTAGGCTGATATTTTTGTTGTTGTTTGTTTTTGCTGCTCTCCATCTCCTCTTTGGAGTCAGGGAAACAAAGAGACATTCATTTTAAAGATAATTGAACTGTTTCAAAGTAATTCAGTCCTTTGTAAAACTGATATCCAGTAGTAACAAAGGTGCAATATGTGATTATACAAATTCATGAAACAACTTTTGATATACCCTTCATTCACATAAAAAAAGTTAAACTAATAATAAAAATAAATATTAAAAATAACGAAACTACTGCTTCAGAAGCCTTTCAACCATCACCATATACAATTGAGATGAAGAAAGTTTTTCAGCACTTACATAGCATCACAAATTGATGGTAGGAATGGCAGTAAATCGTGAATTTGCCAGTGCAAAATTGGCGTGACACATCAGATAAGCATTGACCACTAACCAATGAATTTCTAATTGAGTTTGGTGTGTTTTTGTCTTTCCTAGACGACCACATTGGCGCAGCCAGACTGCCCAGGTTCTCAGATAAGCCCAATATGCCTTTCACAGAGGCATTCATATATGAAGTGTTTCGTCATGCTTCATATGTCCCTTTCACCATTCCTCACTGGTAAGCCAGTAGTTTTGATTACATTATATTCATGTTTACAGTCTTTTCTATTGTTTTTTTAAAACCTCTGTCTGTGTTTTCCCATTCAGTACCACGAGAAACATCATCCTGAATGGATATTTCATTCCCAAAGATACATGTGTGTTCATTAACCAGTATCAGGTTAATCATGATGTGTGAGTTGCCACAAACAATCCTCACCATATTATGATTTCAGCCTGTTTCTGTAAGGAGGGAATTGTGTCGGTCTCTTTCAAAATCTTCTCTTTCATCGATAAATATTTGTTTTCTGCTTTTGTTCCAGAGATCTTTGGGGCAACCCAGACACATTTCGCCCTGAGCGCTTCCTGGGATCATCAGGCATCCTCAACAAGGAGCTGACGGAGAAAGTTCTCATCTTCGGCATGGGGAAGAGACGCTGTCTTGGCGATGGATTTGCACGTTTGGAGATGTTTGTCTTCCTCACCACGCTGCTCCACAGGCTGCGGATTGAAAATGTTCCAGGGCAGGAATTGGATCTTAGCACAGACTTTGGTCTGACTATGAAACCACGTCCATACAGGATTACCGTCTCCTCAAGGTTTTAGACCACCAAAAAACAAATGATGCTGAATTATTATTATTATTATTATGATGATGATTATTATTATTATTATTATTATTATTGGCCTTCATATTTGGCTATTCTTAAGATATAGTACCTCATATCATTGTTAACAGACTGGAGTTTCTGTTTTGGCAAATGTGGTCACAAAAGGGAAATATACTGTATGTACAAATGTATTTCTTAGATTTTAGAAATTGTCTAGAAATAGGGTTGAATATTAATATATAACTTCATGATTAAATTCAACACCATATTAACAACAGTCTAGGGTCATTCAAAGTGCTTCAGTGCTTGTACTTTGAAAGGCTCCCTCCTCCTTCCTGTCCCACCACATTAAAAATGAAACTAAATTTAAAGCAGCGCCTCATTAAAAGCTTTTATCTCAAGCTATTAGTTCCAGTTAAACACTGAGGGAGGGAGACAGAGGCTGTTTCAGATTGGAGATCAGCGCTACAGGCGTCAAACTGTGTTCATACAGGGTTCATCCTCGCTCTGTTGGTCCTCTCCTCCTTCTCCTTGCTTCAACTTTTTTCCTATCTCCTCTTCATCAGTGGGGTTCCTTTCATCCTCCCGCCCCCTCATGTCCTCGCCTTCTTCCTGCCCTCATCTTTTTCTTCCATAGCTCCTCCTTTTTTTGTAGCTTTACGATTTTCCTCGGCCGTCAGTACTGTGACCTCGCACACTCTCAGATTAGTCACATCTTTGAGGGAGGTAAAGAGGACAACGAAGTGTTGAGTCAGGCGTTTCTAATTTTGTAAGCTAAAGAAGCATGGCAGAATGTGTATGACTTAGAGAGGAGTCAAGCAGAATTACTTTGTGGAACTTCATCCTTAAATGGAAAGTTTGAAAGTTATCTTCGCAACAGTATTTTCTCTCAAACTTTAATCCATCCTAGGAAAGTCTGCCAAGGGATTGTGATCTTTTCTTGCAGAATCCTACCTGTAGATAACATTTATAGACACAGTCATCTAGTGTGTTGCTCAAAGCACAGCATTACACTAGAGTGTTGAAATTAATTTTGAAATCCCTGGAACTTTTTGTGTGTGTGGTATTTTAGTTTCTTCTTTCCTCTGTAAACATATTTATAACTGTAAACATGTCAAATGACCTCTTTACATTTTTAATTTAAATGTCATTGTTTCAGTCATTGATGTCAACAGACCTCGTTGGATTTTCTTATAAAGAAAATAACAGATGAAGTGACACCAATCACACACAATTTGTTGTCCACAGTATAAGCACTAAAATGTTGAATATTTTCAGGTAAAACAGTAGTTTGAATGTCACTTCTAACAATTTCTTTGTATAATGAATATCATAATATCTTGTTATTTGAAAATAAAACATAAAAAGCTCATCTTCTGTGTTGCATCTGTAATATTTTTTACTATTTATTTTTATTTTTAGGCCAAATGGGTCAAGATCCCTCAGATTGCCCTCAGTGACTTCCAACCGTGCAACACCATCTCATGACAGCAGGCCTTCACTGTATTAAAGGCATCATTCCTTTTGTGTGGTCATGTATACAAACCATTTTCAGCGGTTAATTGGTTTAATTAACAAAACACACCAGGAGGATGAGACCTCAGCCCCCTCATCAACCCTGTTCCCTCGCCACGTACTCCCTGCCGCTCTCTGTGTCTTTGTCTCTCACTTTGTTCTAGTCCACGGAGCTCACAGCATGATTTAAACCATGGCTGCCATTAAAGAAAAACAAATCACAGAGAACATGTGCTGAGTGGCCTCTGATCTAAAGCAGCCACTAAAACACAGCACGCAAAGGAATCATAGTGGACAAAGAGAAGCACTTGTGGGGCCCAAAGTATTGATTAAAAATGCTGAACAATTAAGATTGGGCCCAACTGCAGACAGAACACAGTCTACTTATAGAACAGTTGTCCCCCTTCAGCGCAGCTAACATGCCACCCTTGAGGCATTGACTCTTCTGTGACTGTTCAAGTCTAAGCCACAGCCTATAACAAGACATAGATCTGTTGATGAAGATGAGTTCGGCCAAAAATGATAATTAAGTCATTATCTACTCACTCCCATGCGCGTGGATAGTCAGGGGAAGTTTTGTTGTCACCAAGTTTTGTAGTCTTCAGCAAAACAGCATTGCAGTATTCTTCTAAACAACTGAAGTAGAGACTTGTTTTAAAACGTTAAAAACAACTGAAAAATCATAAAATGGCTCTATATCAGCGTAATCCAAGTCTCCAGGGGTGCCAAATTTATCTGAAAAGATGTGCAACTGTGCGTTTCGTGTGCAAAGCAAATAACATCTTTTCAAATCAATTTGGGATCTCAGGGTTTCTGAAGAATTGGATTATGACAAGCTGTATGGAGCTATTTTATGTTTTATTTACAGTTGTTTTTTTACATTTTGTAATCCGATTACTTTTTTCAGGTAACAAGAAAAGTAATGAATTACAATTGCAATTGCAATTAGATTACTATTACTTTTACCGCAAGCAGGCTGTGTTACTGCGTTACTTAACCGTGATTTTGTAGTGATCAACAAGAGACAACATTGGAGCGCGGGAGAGAGTGGGACTATGCAGAGTTTAATGCTTGGAAGTACCGACATTAGTTTGAGTTTGACTCTGTAAAAGGTGACAAAAACATCAGCGTCCGCTGTACGCTCTGCGTGGGAGTAAAACTTTTATCTACAGCGAGAAATTCCACCTCAAATCTGAGCAAGCACCTAGCAAGCCGGCACATAATGTGAAACTCACTGAAGAAACCCCGGATCCCCCCACTGAAAATGACCGCTGTGGCTACCACATCCAATTCCACCGGGCGAACCTCTGAGGGCCCCTCTTCTGCTAAACAGGTGAAAATAGACTTAAGAGCGATAGGTCCTAGTGCCGCTGAACTGAAGAAGCTTGTCGCTGCGAGGACATAAAAAATAAAGCAATCAGTAAAGTAACTGGATTACTTTCTGGGGAAAGTAATCAGTAACTAATTACTATTTCCAAGTAACTTGACCAACACTGGTTGTTTATGAGAATGCATCAAAGAGGCTGGTTAGCACAGGCCGTCTTCAAAAGCTGTTCAGTATTTTGAAAACTACATGAGTGGTAGAAAACCACATGTTGAAGTTCATAGTCTTTTTTCTTTTTTTTTCTTATACAAAATTGAGTCCTTCAGGGGTCTATATTGGGTCCTGTCTTATTTACAATATACATCAATAATGTGTTGTAATGTTCCTCCAACGTATTTCTTTATGCAGACGACATCATTATGTATAGTTTTGCTTCGTTGTTAGAAAGGATGAAGTTTTACTACCCTCTACCCTTTTCAGACAAAGATTCCACAATAACGTTGTAGCGAAGGCTTGCCTCCCCATAACAGGGTTCCAGTGTGTCATTGGAGCATTTTTTTAATGTGGGAGAAGATAAGGATGAAGATTCGGTAGGACAGACATGGTGACAGCAACTTCTCCATGTATAAAATAATAATAATAATAATAAAAATGTATAAAAAACATTTTTTCCCTCATCTAGCCTGCAAAGACACTATTTGCTACCACATTACTGGTGTTTGGTCTTGTTCAAAGGGTTGAAATTTGAGACAATTCTCTTTTATTTGATTAGTGAAGGGCCTGTCAAATTGTCAGACTGTGAACACCATCATTTACAGACGTCGATTTGCCTCTTGTGTCTCTGTCACTTTCTCTGCTAGCAGATCAGAGGCAGAATGAAACAGTCCCCTCATTCCTCCTCTGTGACTTTCATACAGACAGAAAGGTGAACTACTGGCACAATATTCCCACCTTGAAAAGGCAGTGCGAATGGGGCTATAGAAAGAAATGCTGTTTTTCTTTTAGTGCAAAGAAGAAACCAATCAAAACAACATTTTCACCAGTAATTGATTATATGCAAATTGTTCTTTTTTGAAAATGTTTCAGTCTCTCTCTACATTATGATTTGTGTCTGATTCAGGTTTTCTTACACATCACTGCATCTTGTACAAGAAAGTTGCAGAATTAAACATCAGTACATCTTTCCTTATAAGGCCATTTTGCATGAACTGCCCACCCCAGTTTATGCTCTCACCTGACTCCTAAAACTATTAGCTGCTACAACCTTCAGACATGTGGACTGTCTTTGGTGAAAGTGCTTTTCAAATGTTTTGTGGACAATGAAATTCCACCAGACTTTCCAGGCATGAGGCTGAGTATATAAAGATTTGTATTTTTGGGCGACAAAAATCAGCTTGTTTCTGCAGCACATTTTAAATTTTCTCACAGTTGCCTTTGCCTTCTATTACCATAAAGCGCTAATTTTAGTAAACCACAACAACGAGATGGGGCTTTTGCGTGTGTGAGTGTCCATTCCCAGCCATGCAATATGACCCCGTAACAGTATGTGAACGGATCATGGGCCCTGAAAACTTAACTGCTCAGGCTCTAATGGGCTACAAACTTGATGGTGTTTCCTACATACAATAGGAGTGCAAACTGAATGACCGACTGACTTCCTATTTGCCTCTTCAGTTACACGTGGGGCCCTGTATACTGTGGGGGCCTCATTCTAAAGATGCTGGCAGGCAGCACCCATTAACAAACTGCACGCAATCCCCTCAGTGCAGTCAGTGGCGGTGATGCCACCCAAGTGTGTGCATGTAACAAAGTACTGTACCAAAGTACAACAACAAGGTCTGAAAGCTTTCGTTACCTTTCATCTTACAATTTTACTGTTGTTAACTTTATTTCCAGATGTTTTGATTTTGACTGTTAATGATAAACTAAAAGGTGAAGTGTTCCTGTATGCTTTGTGAAAACTTGCCTATTCCTTCTGCTAAATAACCTATTTAAAAACCCTATTCAATTAGCTGGAAAGTTCATTGTCACAAAGAAAACACCATTAAAAGTTGACCCATTAATGACATGTTGATCTCACGGGGCATCCATGATAACAAGACACACTGCTGGAGATTACTTGGGCTCAACCTTAAACATCTACAGCAGTAAAATGCAACATACACAACAATGCAACAGTAATATGAATGCAAAAACATCTGGGAATATTTTCTTGAAGAATGAGTACTTTTACTTCAGTGGAATATTTTTTACAGTGTGGTATTAATATTTCTGCTTAAGTAAAGGATTGGAATAACTCGCCAAGATTGGGTAGGATTACTTCATGCAAATATGCATTTTTTTTGTAATGATTAATGGAATACATTTAATTATAAATAAATTATGTAATCCACATATTTTTTGGATCACCTCAAAATCAAACTTTGAAAATATTGTTCTGTTAACATCTTAAAACATTTCCGTTGCTAACTACAATGGCACTCTGTAGAGTGCATACCTCTGCCAAGGCCCAACCGTCCCCTTTGTACAGCCCCGATATTAAAGGGGACTGGCCTCGGAGGAGGAATGTGCTCTAATGAGTGCCATTGTAGTTTCAAATTTAAACTCTGTTGACTATGGTCTATTATTATGTGTAATATGATTATGTAATCCCAACTACATGCAATAAATTACTATCCAACCCTGACCACTGCCCATCCCTACTGTCTATATCATTCGTAATCGTGTACAGTACAATGCACTAAAGACACAAGACAAGCCACTCAAAGACACGCTCCAAGTTCAACACTTTACTCCACTATTATACACAACTTGGAACATTTACAGTACAGTTCATATTATGTCCTCGTCCTCCACCGTCAGTCCTGACCTCAGCTTCATGATCACCTGTCAGAAAAGACAACAAGTTAATTTCAGTCGTCATTTAGGACCGGCTGTAACAAATGACAGTCACTCACCTCTTTCAGCTGTGCAATCTCTTTGCTGTCCACATTTCTCTGAACATTGTTGGTTATGGCCTTCACTCGTGTCGCGTAACTGGAAGGTTCAGGTGTTATTACGGACTTTGTTGGCTTTCAACTACATGACAAGATCATTCTCTCTTTATCTCTTACATGAGAGATGTGAGCGTCTCTTCGAGGTTGCATTCAGAGGGAGAGATGTTGACGATCATGAGGGTTTTGGCATTTCCACCCAGAGAGTCCTGCATCACCTGAGAGAGATGAAGAGTAAGAATACGACTAATGATTATTTCCATTGACTCATTTGTTGCATTTACGTGATTAATCATTCAATTGTTGGTAAAAAAAATTGTGAAAAGTCACAAATTGCTAACAACACCCCAAAACACAAAGAGTCTTCATTTACTGTCATGAATGTCAAAGAGGAGCAGCAAATGCTGACATTTTAGAAACTAGAACCAGCAAATGTTTGGCAAAGTATACTGCTCAGAGTTATTACCTGTGTCAGCTTGCTATTCCTGTATGGAACATGTGGCAGATCAGAGGATAAGGCTGAGATCACATCACCCAGAGCGCTCAGAGACTTGTTAATGGAGTTGGCCTCCTGCAGACAGGAGGAGAGGAGAATTTAAAAAGGGCCAAGAGAGATACTGCTGGATATCAGTTCCTAACATATGGGCAAACCTTAAGCTGGTGGTCCTTGGCCCCAGTCTTGGCTGCTCTCTCGCTGCCTGCCAGGTCCACCAGGCTCAGCTTCCCGGTGCTCACACTCCCATTGGTCAGGTTCCTGCTCTCCACCGTGATGCCCACGATCAGATGGGAGCGGGAACTCTCCACATTCATCTCTTAGGAAACAAAAAGGCCCTGACTGGATTTTGAATTTTGATTCATGTGAATTGTTGATGTTCAGCTTTTCTCTTAAATAAACACAGATGTTGACAATATCCCTAATTTTAGAGTCACATAAAACAGCGGGGGAAAAAAGCAAATCCTCAAATTTGAGATTATTCAGTCCAAGTTTTGTCAAACTACAGATATGTTAAATCCTCTCAGGTGCACCTGATCAGACCATGAATCCCTGCCCAGATTTAAGGGAGGTTTGAGGAGAAAGTTTCTGTGTTTCTTCTCCATTGTTGCTTTGTTTTCATAGAGGATGGAGATTTGGTCGTGCTGTTTTCGCAGATTTGTTTGTTAGTTTAGTTTAAGTAGTTTTTCTTAGTGTAGGGAG
This sequence comes from Diplodus sargus, assembly GCA_903131615.1. Lineage (NCBI taxonomy): Eukaryota > Metazoa > Chordata > Actinopteri > Spariformes > Sparidae > Diplodus > Diplodus sargus. The sequence goes on along the minus strand of CAEMYA010000002.1, from coordinate 2,397,475 downwards.
GGAAGTTCTGGATCCTGCGGCCCACTGTGTGTCCCTCATCCTTTAATTTTATTTTGGCTTCCAAACTCCATAGTTCTGGATAATTTTTGTTATTATTTGTGAATAAAGGTCTTTTCTTTTTATAAACCTGAACTCAGGAAAGGTGCCCTCTTTATATGTTGCTGGTCAAAAAGTAGAGCCAACTGCGTGTTTTGTTTTTGCTCTAACATTTTTTTTCCCGTCCCAACCTAACTATATCTTGGGCACAGCATTGTCATAACAAAAAAAATTTAAACTGAAATGTCAAAATGTAAAAAAAAAAAAAAATTAGACTGTCTGTGGTTTTCAGAAACATACAATAGCAACATCTCTCCTGGCGATTCAGTTGGAATATTTGACATTTCTCTCTTGATAATTGACTTAAATGAGAAAACAATTGTTATAGATTACATTATTGGTGATTGACTAATCAATTAATCATCTAATTGTTTAAGTTCTAGTCAAGTTGTTAACACTGCTATTCTTTATTGTTTTGTACCAGCCCTCCTTCAACACATGAAAAAATTAAAATGTGACAGTTGGCAGTTTCTGCAAAGCACTGATGTGTTCGCATTCGTATGTGTCACACACCCGAGTACCATATTAACTTTTCTAAAAATGTGTCATACCATGCTCACATAACATTTTTACCACCTGACTGTCATATCTAGCGCTGGAGGGGACGCTGGTTGACTTATAAACAAGCAGGCTGGCATGTCATGCACCCCAGTTCGAGACATTTGTAAGCGTGATACCACTGGATATTTTCATGCAGAATTTCCAGCAGAGTTTGTGGTGACACAAAAGAAGTTGGGACATCTCCAACCTTGTTTGCGGCATAATGTTATGACAAGATAACATTTAAAACTGAACCTAAAGAAATGTAAACTTGTCACAAAGACAAATGTAAAGTTCAAACACACTGTAGTTTGCTGAAACATTTATTCTGGTGATTAGGTTGTTTTTTTTTCCAGCTATTTGTCATTATCCAGTGTCATCACGCTGTATTCGTAATTGGTATAAATAACTTTGTCGTTCTCAGTGCCCGCAGCTCCCTGTGAATCCTGTACGGACTCTGCTGACCTGAGCGCATCTATAAAACAATGTTGCTGATTCACCGTTTGGCTCCTCACCACTCAGTCCAGTAATGATGTACCTAGCTGCTGCCCCCTCACACTGACTGTAACTAACACGATTAATCCAAACCATTTAGCAGGGCTCTGTTTGAACTGGGTGGCACTGCACGGTATACAGGACTCACTGGTGGCTGAGATGTGTCGGTTGGCGCAGGCCTGCTGGAACAGAGCGTAGAGCTCCTGGGCACTGGAAGCCTCCTTTGTCTCTGCTCCTTGTGCGAACACAACCCCCTTTCTGGTCCTCTTGATCTCCACCCGCCTGGACGGACCATGGGACTGGGACTGTGCATGGGCCTCACCAGCCGGGCTCACAAAGAGGTCCTGCAGCCTGTCGTTGTACAGCTCCAGCATATAGGCCGAAACCTGAGGTTAAAGGACGAGGAAGCACAGGGACAGACGAGAGAAGAAAGACGATGTCGATATCGATATCCTTCTTCTTATTGTACTTCGGTGATATACTCTTTGTTACCTTGAAGTCAAATTTATTGCTGTTCTCCCGCATGAGATCAAATATGGCATTAAAAGATCTCGGCATGATCCCGGGCTTCTTCTGTTCCTTGTCCCCCACCATGGTGAAGGTCTTCCCTGAGCCCGTCTGGCCGTAAGAAAAGATGCAGACGTTGTAGCCATCGATGGTTGATTGGATCAGCCTGCAAGGGAAGTATATGTGAGACCACTGAGCTGACAGCATTTACACATCTGTACTATGATAACAGTTGCTTCATTAGTGTCTTGTCAAACGGGGGCACTTGTTACCTGAAACGGTATTTCTGCTGTTGCCAGACTTAAAATAACCTCAAATGGGTGAAGTATTGATGAAGGGGTTACACAAAAGTTTCTGTCTACGGTTAATTGTACTTTTACTTGAGGTTCAGTTGGAATAATTGAAAATTGGATAATTGTACAATAAAATATCAAAATCTACTCTGTAACTTTATAGTGGACCAAATGATTTACATTTAGGACCCACTGTACAGTATATGTGTCAGGGTATATTTGTGAGAGTAGGTCCCTGATCTGGGACCGTGTGCCCTCTCACCTGTGGGTGTCATGAAACAGGTCATCCTGAGAGGCTTCAGCACTGAACACCTTGTCAAACTGAAACTCGCGCTGCCCTCGCGGTGTTTCCACGGTGACGGAGTAATCATCTATTTTCTCCACGGCGATTGCTCCACCCTGTGCCACCTCGTTTCTGTTCACAGGTCGAATCCGACAAAACACTCTGATTTTACCTGAGGGGAAAAATAACACATGAAGGCCTCACTTTTTTCATTCGAAGACGTTTAGTGCTAATGTGTACCTTTCATGTCTTCCACCATGTTGTAGTACTTCTTCCTCATCGTCCTCTCTGACGTGTAGTTCTCAATGATTTTCTTTTTCTCTTCTTTAACTTGTTTTAGCTGGAGAGAAGAGAATTATGACACTCAACTATGAGATTATACTATAGATTATTGAAACTAATAGTAATACAAAACTTTTGTCTTAATGCATGTGGGTTCTTGGAAACATGGAAAGTAAATGGATTAGCAACAATATGTTAAAGGTGTTTATTTACAGATGATAATGAATGCTGTTATGACAGCTGAATGCAACCAAAACCAAAATGTTGACCTTTCTGCTGAGGACTGACCTGATCCTGCAGTAGAAGAAGCTGCTGACCAACACTCTTCACTCCCTCTGTGGTTTGGATTGTCCCTTGTCCCAAGATGTCCTCCAGCTCCGAGACTGCATCACAGTCTGAATGAGGCACACATTACAAATACTGATATCAGTGAAGCATCTTACACTTACTCACACTTACACACACCAAACTCTTATTCCTTATTCCTACGAAAAGATTTGTAAATTTTCTTTCCCCTTTTTTTATGGCTTCTGACAGTATTTTCTGATTTATGGAGCGATACAAAGAGAAACAAATAATGAATTAGTTTTTAATTAGATAATAAAAATACTATTTCAGACAATTACTACACACAAACTAATTGTATAATGGTAGAAACCAACGGGGAAAGTTTCATGATGGTATCCATTAGTCAAATGTATTCACTTGTAATGTCTCCTCTTAATAGTTAAATGGCTGTTGGTTTCATAATAATGTGAATGTACTATATAACTAATTTATTATTGCTGCAATCAATTATCTATTATATTTATTTTACCATTTATTTCAGGACTTTCTCCAGTTTTGATGCAGTCCAAAGCCAACTGACAGACTTCAAACCCCCTCACTGTTTCTTGTAGTAATGTCAAACTTGACTCATATTCATCCAACCTGAGAAGTAGAAGAAAACCACAGTTCAGACAATAAAAGGAATGAAGCTAAAATGAGAATGAGTTCACTTTGATTCTGTGGCTTTTTCAACCAAAAGGAGGTCATTGATTGTTCCCATGATCTCTAACCCGTCCTGGTCAGTGCTCTTATCCTCTCTGCCATTATGTTCTTCTTTGGATGTCTGTAGACTGTCCAGTTTGTCTCTGGCTTCGATCAGTGCAACACGATTCTCCTCAATCATCTGGTCCAGAAGAGCTCTGGTTTCAGCCACTGCACTGCAGACTGCATGAGCCTGGAAAACCAAACAGAGCAGTCCAGGGTTTTTTTTGTAATCTGTAATGCAACCCATTGGATTAAAAAACAAGTAACTGTTTTTTGATACTTTGGGATTATTTTTTTAAAAATTCATCAAAAATATTGCACCTTACTACAAATATGGAGACAGCTACAAAGATTTGAGTTCAAGTAAAGTTCCTTTTTTATGGAATGCTGTTTCTTAGTTGTGAGTTGTTGTTTCTGCTGTTTATTTAATCAAAACAGACAACAAACAGAAGGACTGCCCTCTTGTAATGCAAGAGGAGCACTTCTGAAAACGTTCATCTTCCATTTTCGACAGAAATAAAAAAGGACATTTAAAAGAAAACTCTATGATCCACAAATCATCAGTCAAAATGCAAATTAATCCATTACTGTAAATGGACAAACCTGCAGAAAATCAGAAGTATATTCTTTAGTATGTTCACCACAAAGTGAGGCAGTTTTCTAGGAAACCGAGGATGTCAGACAGATTATCATAAAAAAAGATAAAAGTTTTAAAAGACATGTACAAAACGTTACAGTGTAATCCCTGACAGTGTAACCATAATACACGCATTTTACAAATGCAATCTCGGCTGATTATGCACGTTCATATATATCTATCTATATATATATATATATATATATATATATATATATATATATATATATATATATACATACATATATATAGGAAGTAAAAGCATGTAAGGTATTACTCTATTACTGGTAGTTTCACTTGTGATTGAATAATATTCCAGTAATGTAACTGTAAGCATACTTGAGTACAAAATTCCTGCAGAATTTCCACCACTGACTGTTACTATCTGCCCCTAGTCTTAAACGGTCAATAAAAACACTGTGATGTGGAGGGAGAAAAAAAGTATTTCCTGCCAGAAATAGCAAAACACCATCAGCAAAACACAGCATATTTAAAACAATATGATGCACAGCACAGATAGTTTAACAGCTGAGCAGCACCTTGTGTATGACGGTGGGCAGCAGCACGCTGCAGGGAGGCTGAGGGACCGGGGGGCCAGGGCTCCCCTCTGCCTCCAGCAGCTCAGTGATCTCTCTCTCCCTCTGGTACAAGCTCTCTTTCAGCTCCTCCAGACGGGCTTTAGCCCCCTCCAGTGGCTGATCTGACTCATTGCAGGCCTGCGGGACGAACCACCTCAAAGGGTCAGTACACCCAAATTTTCACATTTGTACTTACCTGTCAAATAACATTAACATTGCACGCTCATGACCTGACTTTCATATCAGGAGGTGGGGTGGGGGAAAAAGGCTGCCAAGCCAGACAAGTTGAATCAGTTCAAGACTGTTTTCAATATTTGCAAGTCTGAAACCTCTGGGTATTTTTAAGGAGACCCCTGGGATGATTCCAGCCATGCTTGTGGGACAAAAGCTGGATATTTTTGAGGTGAAGTTGGAACATCTCCAGCCATGTTTGTGGCAAAGCAGGTGTTTCAAGCCAAACATGATCTTGTCCTAACCCCAACCAAGTGGGGTTACAGATCCGCCTAACGAGCATAAATGTTTTCATGGCATAAATTGGACCTATAGAACAACATATTTGCAGCATAAAGAAATGTTAAGTTTCAACTTATTTTTGGTTTGCAGAAACATACAAACCTCTTATTAATTCTGACAATCGGACTGCAAATTGTCTTATCTGCCAATATTTCAGATACCACTTGTGAAACCTCTGCTACTCCAAATATGTGTTTCAATAGATAGCCTATCCCTGTCTTTGTAATAAGATCTTATCTACATGTTGCTCCTGACATTGTGTTGCTTTGGTTGCTCTGTTGATGTTTATAATCTTCGACTGCCATGGTAACAAACAAATTCCAACCCACCACAGTGTGTTGCTGTGCTGAAAGCTCTTTGTCCTCTGAACTTTCACTTTCCACAGCAGCTTCCTCCTGCGCCTGTGATGACACCATCAACATTTCTTGAACCTTCCCCACTTCCTGTCGGGCCATTTGCAGCTCCCGAAGTGCTGTTCAGCATCACAGGGCATTAACAAAGGTGATAAATGCAAAGATCTGTGATATATAAGTCAGACATGCATCTCCGTTAATCACACGCAGACTCACTGGAGGCCTGGTGGCTGTGCAGGACATCTAGCCTGTTGGAGAACAGTTCCAGCATTTTGCTCTAGAAGGAAAACAGGAACAGAGGTGGTCCAACAATGATGTAAAGACTTAAAAATAGTTTCCTGTTATACTGAAATATGGCCACAAGGGTGTGCTCCAGTTCAGAGGATGGCACAAGAGTTCATGAATCTTTGCCAACCTTTTCTCTGTGCCACTGCAGGACCTCCTCTTTGCTCCTCCTCCTCTCAGCTCGCTGCTCCTCCAGTAGCTGCTCATTCTGGGCAGTCAAGGCCTGCAAGGAAGCAGGAACAATAGACACATAAATCTGGTGATGACTGGTGAATTTCTCCCAGAAGAGAGAGAGTTTGGGTGCATTGTTGGACCAATGAGAGCTGCAGGAGTTCATGGGATCTGGTTGGGTTTTTAAAATAAGAGACTGTATGGAGGGAGACAACTGAAGACCACTGACCCCGACTCTCCTCTCCCATTCAGCGTTCTTCTTCTCCACCTTCTCCTGGTAGAGGTCCAGGATTCTCCTCAGAGTGTTCAACTTGTTCTGGTAATGAGACCTCATCCTCTGCACAGTCCACTCCTGACCACACAATAAGATCTGTATCACTGTTATGTGTTAGGGCTCTCTGTTAGTCCCATGACCACACACACACACACACACACACAGACACACACACACACACACACACACACACACACACACACGTGCCTCCTCACTTGGTTCTCCCGTGCTGCGATATGAAAGTTCTCCTCCAGCTTCTGCACCATCTCCTGGTGCCTTCTCTTCATCGCCTCCATGTCCTCGGCTATCTGTTTTGGAGTAAATACAACACACAACAAAAAGGCCTCACATTCATGAAATAACACCCTGGTAGCATATACTGATCGAATGCCTGGCAGGGTCACACCAGCAGCATCAGGGCAGCCATGTGAGTGTGAGGGAGAACTCAACACAGAGTCGGACAGAGTCTTCATTGTGCATCGACTGGACACAGCTGCGAGTCACACGTCTGAAAAAGATTCTCTGTTTTATGAGGTAGAGTAAAGGTTATTTTATTATTGCTGTATTTTATTGGTTAGTTAATCTTTAAATGTGCTTGCTTGATGATAATGTTTTCATTGAAGCACAATGCTTCTTCTCATGCTCAGCATGTACCTGAGTGACACAGAGTTCCGCTGACTCATAGGGGATGTAGATCTTGACCTCCTGCGACCTCTCGGCTTCTGCCGCCTGATGTGCATCGCTGCTGTCTGACAGCTGAGATTCTGATGAGCCTGAAGAAGAAACGTGCTCTAAATCACATTTAATCGTCTTCAGCTCAGAGCAGGCATGCAGTGAAAGACATGGTCAGTTACCGCGACCTCCACGGCTTGTAGGTAACTGCAGTATCGTCATCCCTCCCTTCTACGCACACACACTACGCATGCACACACACACACACACACACACACACACACACACACACTGTCATCCCTCCTCCACATATTTCTTCATCATTTTACACACCTAGTTTGACCTCTTGTCCAGGGTGTTTTCTGCGATCGGCCCCGATCCAGCGTCTGAACGCGGCCCGGCTCCTCATCCACAGAGTTTTGTGATGAATGACGGCTTGAACAATGAAGCAAACGTTGGGAAACAGCAAAACAAAACACTGAAACACATATTCTTCTATTATCTATTTTGCAAGTGAATGTGTCATGTGATTAAAATTGCACCACACGCCCATTTATAATAACAATAACCAGTTGCAACTTAAAGCTAGGATCTGTAATGTTGTTCAGAAACACATTTTGTTATACTGGGTAAAATCATCAGAATATTGGGGGGTTCACAGACTTATTTTACTGGTTAGTAGTTTTGTGATGTCCAACACATGGTGATAGTTCGTCTCTCTCCATAGTTCATATCATTTCACAAATAACTACTGTCACAATCATATCATAAAACAGTAACAATTACAGACAGGTGAATAAGCTAAACAGAACATGACAATATGTATCATATATATGGATACTTTAATCGTTAATATAAATATATATATAAAATATGCTCCGAATATTCAGGCATTCTTTGTTAGAAAAAGAAAATCCCCTCAAAAATTCCAGCAATCCAAAGAATTATCTGGCGATCATTTAACTGAAGAGACCTGCAAATATCCACTTCTGTTATCATGTTAGTGCACAAGTGAATGTCAGACTAAATGAATGGTTGTGTTGGGTGGTGGAGCTCAAACGCCCCTCCAGCTCGACTGTTTGTGTGTTTGTGTGCTTTATTAAGCTCTGATTTTAACCGATCGCTCTCAGAAGTGAACAAACCAACCACACCAATCATAAAACAGCTGGACAAAGTCAAGATGAACTCATTCAACATCTTCTGTCACCAGTTTTTCTTTGTCTTGCGTGTTTGTTTATAATGCATTTATCATTCTCATTGCACTTACATGGGCGCAGTCTTCAAATAAAACACATAAATCTCAGTGAAATCATTTAAATTTTATTACTTGGATTTAAAACACGAGTTACATCTTTATGGTGAGTGATTATCATGCAGTTTATTGTCTATTTACATTACCGAATGTGACACTCAGAACATGAATCATTTCACTAGTTGCACGCGTTTTATCACAGCAGTTAGTCCCTGTTTATTTTCATTTGTAAGTGAGTATATCAGTGCAGCCAGGCTTATCTAGAATATTGACACATTGCATAAAAAGCCTCCCCTCTGTCTCGCACATTCCCATCCCACCCGCTCCCCCTCTTTGTTTCCTCAAACAGGAATGTGGGCGTGTCGTCATGCTGCTACTTTCCTCCCAGAAACACCTTTCAGTGGAGAAACAGAAATTATGTCAGGAATTTATCAGAAAAAGGGGTTTGAAAAAAAACAAACGCTCAGGTTATCTGCTGTCAGGGGACGAATCCAAAAGGCTTAATTTGATTTGCTTTCTGCAAGGAACTGTGAAAGTTGACAACTCTGTAATTGCATGTGTGTGGCGGGGAGGGGGCTTTACTGGCCTGACCTGCCGTGCTGTCCTCATACTGGTCAAACTGTGTGGTGTGAATTATTGGACGCGGCCTTTCCTCTGTCAGCTCAGGTACACTGCCCGGTAAATCCAGAACCTGGGCTGTCACCGGGACCCGTCCAGGCCGCAATGACACCACGGGGTCCTCGATGCAGGTAGACCTGTTGGTTGTCTCCCAGGCGCCTGAGAAAAATGTTACATGCATGATGACAAAATCATATTCGGCTACTCTGCCATCAAAATGACTTTGAAGCTGCTATTTTAAGGCAGAATATGTTCCTTTAAAGTCACTGTTTTAGACACAATGCTAAATGAAGCTGCGGCAGGAGAACAGATAGCTTCATGGTAATAAAAACATCTGGACAGAAGATGGTGGAGCTAACAGTGACATAACGAAGGCATGAAGCCAGTCTTTATATATCTCATAAGAACTCCCAGTCCTCTGCATGCATGCCATGTGGATTCACATGCACGCATGTCAAGCATTACTGCAACAGTTATCGTGACACCAGCTGTTTTCCTTCTGACAGTAAAGATGCTTTAAGTCCGCACATGGCGGTCTTTTAGCATGTGTGCTTGCAAGTCAGGTTCTCGTGCACCCGTCTGGCGTTCACAACCAGATCTCCATCCGGACCTGCCAGGAACAATGTGCTGTGTTTGTTCTGCACTGACTGCTCCACTGATTCACAACGAAGGCAGCCAAGCAGCTCAAATATCTAAACCTTGTCACCCGTTCATCACTTAGAGCAGCCTCTTCTACAGCAGAAAATCTGACATCTGATACAGAAAGCAACACAGGGATGCTGATGAATATAAGTCATTGCAACTGTGCATGTGATACTAAGTTGTTTGTGTGTTTTACACCTACGCTGCTTGCCTGCAGGAGCCACAGCGTGATGTCTCCCCACTTTCTTTCCCAGGAAGGTCAGTGCATAAGATCCATTCTCAGCTCCAGAAGGGTTCATATACATTCTGTTGAAGAGTGTGTGTGGGCTGTCGCTACTGTTCTCGTGTCTGGGTCAAAATCTGTGTGGAAAAAAAAAAAGGTTTAAATTATTTCAAAGCCACAAAGATCCCAGAAAGATGAACTATTTTAATTCATGTGCAACTGAAAATCCCAAAATATTTTTAATCTATACGATGAACTCAGGTTCAACTCTCAAACTATCTGCAGATGTCAAAAAGCGCACACAGCAGATTCACCCCGGGAGTGTAATCCTCTTGTCAGCCTCTCCAAGACTCTCTAAGCTACCAGCTTCTCCACAGGAAAAACTGAAAATCCCCAAATTTGACTGTGTGTCTATTTTTTGTTTTTCAAATTCTCTGATTTCACGGTGCTACATAAGGACAAATCTTCTACTTGACAGGGATTGGCACATAGTTGTTTTACTAAATAGAGTCATTCGAATAGAGAGAGACTTTTACTGAGTATTTCCATTTTCTGTGGCTTTATACCTCCATCTCACTACATTTTGGAGAAAATATTGTATTTTTTGCTTACTTATTTAATAACTTTACAGCTTGTATGAATAAAGCTCTTGCAATAAATGGTGGCCCTGAGGGTTAAAACACAACTCTCAAAAACACATTTCTCATTTTTAAAACAGGAAAGTTTATTTTCTACAATGTTGTGTTTCGAAATGTTGCTGTGTTTTCTGAAATGTCATTGTGTTTTGACCCTCAGGGGCACCAAATAAAGAGCAACTTAATATTAATTTATTTTATCAGATCAAAAATAGCTGAATATCGAATCCAGTATCGGTCGACACAGAGAATTATGAGTATATATGTGCACACATACGAATCTAGATATGTGCAATTAACTTTGTACTATCAATTTTGACATTTAAGTCCATTTGATATCAAATAATTTAAGAATTTTACTCAAACACTACTCATAAGAGTTACTTCCACCTTTACCAAAATAATACTTTAGCACAAGATCTTAACTTTTACTCAAGTGTGAGTTTGAGGTACTTTTGAAAATACTGCTGAAAACTGAAATTTGTGACGGCTAACACTGCCACGAATCTGAACTACAAACAGAAATACACATATGAATTATGAGAAAGCGAAAAGGAAGTCTTGGTGATAGAATGACTACCTGGTCCAGGAGCAGATGCGATCCCCTCAGTGTGATTCAGTGCAGTTTGTGTGCCGCTATGCTGACCAGGACGCGTTGGTCCTGATCTCTAAGGGGAACCAAACTCTCAACAGTCTTTAAATATTAAACCTGCAGAGATGGAGTTTCACCATGCAGGTACTGGCCTGAACCCCACAGAGCCTGCTGGTAAAAAGATGCCCCAAACAGTCCTCAGGTTTCCCGTGTGTAAGTTAGAGATTGTAACTAGATGCTCTCTCACACATTCATACACACACTCGCTTCAGTCAGTCTTTCTTGTTTGTTTATTTTGCTGGAGACCCTGACACACCCCCAGACTGGGTCACCCAGGTGAACTACGCTGAAGTAGTATCAGGAAGTTATCTTTATGCAGGGTTGTTGTGATGACGAAACATATTTGCTACAGTATCCGTCCGTATACCTCCTAAAGAATTAGACCAAATTCCTTTTAATGGTCGTTGCTGCTGACGATTAACGATGTTGCACTCTCCCTGCCCTGTTGTTCTTGGCCTGACCCTTCTATGAGGATGTCCTTTCTTTTGTGACTCATTTGGAACATTTGGACCACAGCTTGAGCATCTGTTTAACACACCGTACTTAGAGGTAAATCCTCCCATGATGCCACTTTAATGAAAATTCCGCTTTGCGCCCACCTTCCTTTATCAGAATCCAAATCCTACCCCGACGATATTCCTTTGTGGATGAATACAGTGTCACTTTATCAAATATGACAACTTCAAACTGATAAAAAATAGCATTGTTAAACATGTCAGTCTAAAACTAATATCACATAATGGTCCAGTGCTGAGTCGATCCAGTCTATTCAATTCTAAGTTTAAAAGCCTCATCAAGCTAAACTTTTTGATTCCTGTTTATTTTAATGCTTTTTTTCTTACCAAGTTACTTATTTATGTATAGTTGACAAACCAAATAATGTGCATTAATTACAACAAATAATGTGCATTAACCCATATTTCAACTTTAGAATTATTTATTACACTGTGTATATATAGATATGTTTCTAGTAGAATGTATATTTCTTATATTTTATTTTTTATTCTTTTTTTATCCTTCTTGCTTGTATATAGTTTTTATTTTTCTGCATATTTTCTTAGACTTGAATGGGAGCAGCTGTAATGCAAGCAATTTCCCCGTGGGGATAAATAAAGCATTCCTGATTCTACTACTTGTGTGAACTTTGGTTTAATTTATCAACCTAGCACGCACTAATTTCACTGTGGTATTTTTTTAAAGCTGGAATCTTAAATCTGACCAATCTGTATTTGAATGTTTCCCATAAAAAGTAGTAGTACTAGTAGTAGTGGTGGTAATAGCTTATAACTGGTATACATTTACTTAGTGCTTGATGCATTTAATTGCTTAATATAATAATTTAAGTTCTATATTCTAACCTTCCTTTAAAAAGGTGTACTTCAAAATAGATGTCAATAAGTAAAAGAACAACAACAGATACAGAAATTCAACAATACTTAAAGTTGTATTTGTGTGTGCTTTTAAAAAGTGTATTTGTGTTAAATGTCAATTGCACATACGCAATTTGTCAATTTGACACACTTATAAAAGTAAATTAGTGTACTAATAGAAAGTATACTATTTTCATGTCCTTTGAACAACACTGTCAGAATGCTGTCTTGAAGTGTACTTTCATTTCCCCTTATTATAGGTTTATTTTAGTAGATAAACAAGCAGTATACTTTAAAGTTCTTTTTAAAAGTATACACATTTCATACTTTTAATTTATACTCATAGTAGTTATTGTAAATAAGTGTACTTAAGAAGTATAAGTATGCTATTTACATGTCGTTTGTAATACACTGTCCGTATGGTAAGATTTGACATATGCATGCAGCTTGTTAACTAAACAGTGGATTGGTGCTCAGCTCAGGGTCAGCGGATGTTCAGATTCAGGCATCCGGGTTGGAATGGAACTGAAAAAAGTAAACAAGTGTATCCCTTTTTTAACACACATATAAACTCATCACACAAAAAAGTGTTGTCATTCAGCACACACATATATGACAAAGGTTTTTATGGACGTCATTAAGGGCCTGTGAAGTCTTGATGTTCTGTCTATTATCCACAGTGTGATGAAACAGTATGACTGGGCTCGTACATGAAGTCATCAGTCAGATGTGTCATTATCCGCTCGGCTGTTAAGCTCAGCTGTGTACAAGCAGCAGCCTCTGTTGAGGCACGCAGGCTGCAGGCTGCGTCAGGCTCTGGCTGTGCTGCCATGACAACATGGCACACCTTAAAGACACTCATGACCTCATCAGAGTCTTATGAGGTATGCTGAGGTGGTCTTTGCTCAGTCTTTCCTACAGGTATTGTGACACTCAGGACATTCTCTTTCCTCTGATTGATTCACAGTGGTCATGGATTCATGACTGTTTCTAGCAACCTCCTGATAACATTTTTTGCAAGAGGAGAGATAACAGCAGGGAAGACATCAAAGTATTCCTTATGCTGGATCACCGCAGTGAATATATCAACTGTGGGAAAAAACCTGTGTTCATGGTTAGTTAGAACTACACAAATAATGTGTTGCTAAGACATATCATACTTACCTGAGCTTACACCAAACACATCCATAGAAGCAAATGAATCAATAATTGCAATCAGTCATTATCTACTCACCCAATCTCAAATTGATTTGAAAAGACATTATTTACACGCTTGATGCATAGTCCAGCTTGTGCATCCACTTCAGAGTGCATGCTAACACTTTTAGTTTAGCAGCTACAATGAAGATTTAGGCTTAAATAAGGGTGAAAATAAAGTTTTGTTTTTTTTCTCAAATCAGTTTGGGATCTCTCAGCTTTTAGAGGTTGACAGCTGAGAAGCTGTATGGACCTTTTCTTTCTTTTCACGTTTTTTTTTTTTACTCTTCAAAGCAAGTCTTCAACAATTCCGTTTTGCTGCGAGGCTCCAGAAATGTTTTGTGGACTGAGAAACATCCCCAGACGTTCAATTCGTAATGACAGAGTTCTTATTTTTGGGTGAACTTGTCCTTTAACACCAAACAAAAAGCGTTCAGTTTGTAAAACCATCAACATTCAACATCCAAACACACCATGACCCCCAGCATGTTCATGTTCATGTGGGGCAGCGTGTTGGCTAAAACACATAACAGTTTCCTGGGGTTACCATGGGGAGAAATTTCACCACACAACAACACAACTGATTTTTCAATAAATAGCTTTCCAGTCACACCAAATTTCTGCAATCCTTCCACTATTTAGTGAGCCTAGCTTGTAAATCAAAATGTCAAGAAAGCCCAAATTCAAGTTTGGGAAAATGATAGACTAGAACGTAGGCTATTACCATAAATGTAAATTCCTGTGCAGTGTGTGAATGTTACGTTGAAACCCCGCTATGAGCACAAAACCATAAAAGGACAATAAGGTGAGGGATTTTAAACTTCCCCCTAATTCCCACATGTATCGTTGGTTATAGCGACTTTCACTGAGATTCCCCCTTTAATGAAAAATCACGACCTGAAACTTGAACAACACATGTTTTCAAGTATAAGCAGCGTGCCTGTTTTCAATCAGCTGCAGGAGAAGAGGAGGAGAAGAGGTTCTCCAATGAAGGCAAACCTCTTCCTCTTTTTTTTACGCACGGCTTTGGACGCAGCTCCGTTACGCACTGCACGGGTGTGTGTGCGGCAGCCAGGCAGCGCCTCAGTCCAATGGCAGCTGCGGAGAGGAGGATGGGGCTGGACCGGTTACTAGGTGGGGTTTATCATGTGTATAAATAAACTCCCTCTGCTGCTACAACGCCCCTGGAAAATCAGTGAGACAAACTTCTTCCTTCTAAAAGCCACACGGTAAGTGTTTCTTACTTTTCCTTCTTAAATCTGTTCCCCGGATCTTAGTTGTGGGAGTTTAGGAAAGTTTGGTGCGAGATGCGCCAGCTTTAGGTGCGCTCTCCTTCAAGGCATTGGTGCAATCTCTGAGGGTGTGGTTGGGAAGACAGCGGATGACTTGTGGACTTTTGATCAATTAAATATCTGACGAGTGTAAAGTGTGCCACTTGTTTAGATACGAATGAAACTTTCAAGTATCTAAATTATAGTTCACGCATGTGTAAATCCTTGGTAGAGTTAAGCGTGGGTGTGGCCAGGGAGTCTCCACATGCTTTCCATTGTGGAAAACCACTTAACAGTAAATATGCAGAAGCTTGCAGGGGTGGATGAAGGAAAAACAAACATCTTTCTCTCTCATTTAATGGATAAGATCTCTGTCAGAGCAAAAGACTCAGTAACGAGTGGTCACTTCATGTTTGAATAAAATGTCTTCAGTGGAGTTTTATTGTATCCCACGATCCTCCTCTCTTTCTCGCACCAGACTTGCACACTACTTTTCCACTCTGGTTACATGTTTGGATCGCATCAGTGCTCACAACTCTTCCTCTCTTCTCCACAGACAGACTCCAGCGTCCAACCATGTCTTTCATCCAGGCCTTCATGCAGCAGACGGTCTATCTGGGCTTGCCCGATGACTCAGTACGTAACTCTGTGGTTCTGTTCCAGTTGCCAGGGCCAACAACCCTG
>CAEMYA010000002.1:2369421-2381891 GCA_903131615.1 Diplodus sargus | reverse complement strand
TTTTTCCCTTTTTTTTTCTCTCTCTTCCTGTGGTACAGTATGTCCGGGTGGAAAAATTTCATCAGAGTTTACAACAAGGCTGAGAGAGAAGCGTAGAGGAGAGCGGGGCAAAGGAATGAATGAGTGGGCAGGAAAAAGGAGTGCAGCTGAGCAGACAGATAAGATGATAAGTGCTATTAAAGAGAGAGGCAGCTTGTACTGTAACGATTATATGCGAGGAGAGGGATGACCATGCTAAGTCTTGTGAGTGTGTGACTCATAGAGGCAGGAATCTGAGCCCCTCCCTATATAAACTCTGCAAACAGAACAAAACGCTACTTCTGCTTTCCCCTGTTTCTTAAAGTGAACAGCGGGAAAGTTGCACAAGGTTATCCTGCATGATCTCACTCTGCTCTCTCCGACTCCTGTTATCTTTGAGTTCAGTCCAACAGGGGCGTTTACAGGCATTTTAAAGAGCACTGTCATGATTGTCTGGGGCACGGAGTGCCTCCACGACAGCTCCAACAGATGGAAAAAGAAGAAAAAGAAGTCTAGAAAGTATTTTATAAGCAAGAGAATAGATGCAGGCAATGTGTAGGAAAAGAAGAGGCTGTAACTCTCAACTATTTACCAAACACACCATAATCCGTGTTGTGTCTCCCAGGTCCTGAAGAACGAGGGCACGGTGACCGCAGCACCCAATTTCAGCCCCAGTGGCGATGCAGCGGTCTTGGAAAAGGCCATCAAGACGAAAGGTGAGGTACAGATGCACAGAGGGACGCTTTGGAGCGTGTGAGAACATGTCTTGGTTTTGCAATGTGTGTCTTTTGAAGATGTGTGACATGCAGGCGTTTGCTGGCAGAGTGTCAGCACCATCTGCTGGACATCACGCACCACTACTGCCAACACGGTGTGTGTGGGACAAAGTCCAACTCCTCACTTTGGATCATTCCAATCCAAATCACTCAGAATTTAGAGCTCTTCCAAGGTCATCTCATGGATTTTCTCTCGGAAAAAATATGTATACACTTGCAAAGTCCTGTGGCTGTAATCCAAACACTTTTTAGATATGATTTTTTAAAGTTTGGCCCACTGAATTCAGTTAAATCATTTTGGTGATTCCTTGCACTGTACGTTATTCTCAGCCTTACCAATCTGTTATTATTTACTGGATTGCAGTGAAATGTGTCCTGAACATCCAAGGAACTCTAAGGACAATTTCAACCCAAACCAGTGAAAAATAACAGTTGGTAAGGGGTTAAAATACACTTACAAAGATTTATCAAAATTATGAAAGTAAACTCAGTGAGAATTACTTCAAAAATATGGAAAACAGCTGCAGGATATTGCAAGGTTTTGTGAATTTAAAGGAGTTTTTACACGATTATTTTTTCAAGGAAATCAGTGACATGAAGTGGGAGGTCCTCATGAGTTGGCACGGAGTGATCCTTTTGTCCGGGTCCTCACACTGAAGCGCTGAATTTCAAATAACTCTTAAGAGCTTAAATCTCCACTGCATTATATATTAGTCACTGTCATAAAGATACAAAATAATATGATGACTTAGCCTAACAATATGTCCTTCGTGCAGGCGTGGACGAGAACACCATCATTGAAATTCTGGTGAAAAGGAGCAACGAGCAGAGACAGCAGATCAAAGGGGCTTACCAGCAGGCCAGTGGCAAGGTAAAAGTACTGTTCACTCTGATTTAGGTAGACATGTTTTACATTTTTGTTTTACATTTAACACTATATGGTGTCATCGTAGACTCTGGAATCAGCACTGAAGAGCGCTCTGAAGGGAGACCTGGAGGATGTGGTGCTGGCTCTGCTGAAAACACCGGCCCAGTACGATGCCCATCTGCTCAAACAGGCCATGAAGGTACACACTCTCACAAACAGGCACACCCGCACAAGCACAGTCGAGACAAATTCTTCATCTCGTCGTCATCTGTTATTTCTGGATTGTAATGATATCCGCCCATTTCCTCATATTCACATGTTGTTTTTTACTATAAAAGGAGTGGGAAGGTGTGTTTTGTTTGTGTTGGGCCTGTGAAGAATAAGTGATCTTTCTGTATCAGTCTACATATATATATCCATACATCCTCCTTTTCAGGGACTCGGTACAGACGAGGAGACCCTGATTGAGGTCATGGCCTCCAGAAACAACAGAGAGATTGTGGAAATTAAGAAAGTCTACAAGGAAGGTGCGTGCCAACAAGCTTTCAGCAATCATTTTCAGTGTGTGGAAACCGAAGTGATACAGCATGTGACAGAGGAAAATGACATCCTCTGGGATATAAGAGAGTGCTTGTTTAAACCAGATTTTCACATTTCAAATATGATTTGATATCCTTGATGTTAAAGTTGTGATGTCCTTTCTAAGAATACAAGAAGGACCTGGAAGATGACATCAAGAGTGACACTAGTGGAGATTTCAGGTCTGCCCTCCTTGAACTCTGCAAGGTACGTGTGTGTCCGTGCTCACTTTTTGTCTCACAGTGAGCGTTTCATGCTGTACTCACTGAGGATTCTATGACGTGAAGTGTGGCTCAGACGTTTATTCACTCGCAGCACCAGGATGCATTAAGTTCTGGGACAACATGACACTCCCTGCTGTCGCTGCCACAGTGACAGTGGTTCATAAAAACTAAACACACACACTCCCTCCACACACACATGGTAACATATAGAGTTAACAATATGGCCTTTTTTGTCTTCGTATTTGGGCATGTACCAGGGCAAATGCACAGTATAAACTCAACATGTTGAACATCCCCTTACATTTTAAAGCTGCTACAAGGAACATGTAGTTCCAGGCATTAAGAATAACCAGAATTATAATTCAGAAACAGCCAATCCTCTCGCTTATGGTTTCATTTGCTTATGTAGGTCATATAGAAACATCGGTACAACGCTGAAACTGTTTAATCTACTTTTAAATGTTTCTTGTTGTATGTTTAAATGAAGGCAAAAGCTGTATTTTGATAATTCAGCTGTGAAATGCAAATGTTGATAAATCAATGCACATTGTATATTTTAAAAGTTGACTTTACTTCATTACTTTACCAAACTATTACCTCAGAATTACCAAGTAAAGCAGCCTATAAAATTAAGTTGCACAAGCTAAAAAGTTTCAACAACTTACAATGATAAGTCTACTTTACTTAGTGATTTTGAGGTAATCGGTTACCTCGATCTTTTTAAAGTAAAGTCACTTTGTCAGATTGTATTAAATTGTATTACACAGTCCACCATCTATAGGATAAATGATTATTTTATTAAGCAACATTTAACATATGTTTCTACTTTTGTAGTTTAAAAAACTATGTGAAAATTATGTGATTGAGAATTCCAAGACTGATAAAATACCAATAATTATTACATAATATACGCATCATATCATATAATTTATGGTGACATGAAATATAAATGAGGACTGCTCTAAAACAGAAAAAAGATTAATGACATCATGGTGTGCGTCCTGTTTGATGTTCATCTCTATTTCAGCTTATTTTAAGTTTTTAATGTTCTGTTCCTCGCAGGCCGGCAGGACTGAAGGAGTTTGCGAGCAGCTGATTGACAGTGATGCCAGGGCTCTGTACGAGGCCGGCGAGGGCAGGAAGGGCAAAGACTGCTCTGTCTTCATTGAGATCCTCACCACCAGGAGCGCCCCTCATCTCCGGAAAGGTAACATGGCTCGCTGGCTCGTTCAGTAAAATCTGCTCATTTAATTTCAATCAAATACATTTCTTGTTCCTGCCAGCTCTGACATCATACTTCTCCTCCTTTAGTATTTGAGAGGTACTCAAAGTACAGCAAAGTGGACGTGGCCAAAGCGATCGACCTGGAGATGAAGGGAGATATTGAGAGCCTCCTCACAGCAGTAGGTAAAGGCACAAACGTTGACTCTAACTTTATCACCTCAGCCTTCATCTGTTGATTTACTTACAGACTTAAACTTGAACTTTTCTTTTAACAACCACAGTGAAGTGTGCTGGAAGCAGGCCTGCGTACTTCGCTGAGAGGCTCTACTTGTCCATGAAGGTATAGTATATCTAGTCCACTACTCACCAAATATCAAAATGTACAATGCTTCTGTGTCTGTTTCCCCAACGACTCTTTTCTGCCCATCAGGGTAAAAGTCCCCGCAAAAATGTCCTGACCCGCATCATGGTGTCCCGCTCTGAAATCGACATGAAACGGATCAGGGATGAGTACAAGAAAACCTACAGCAAAACACTCCAGCAGGAAATTCTGGTGAGCAAACGTCTGACCACTGAGAATGACAAAAAACTCGGCCGACAGTCAGAATTGCTCCGTTCTTTGTGGTATTAATATTATGTCTATTATTCCCTTCAGGATGACACTAAAGGAGACTATGAGAAGATTCTGCTCGCTCTCTGTGGGGAGAACTAAGAGTCAATCAATGGGATCAAGGCTTGTATAACTGAAGATCCAGCAGCAAGTCCAGCTGTGGAAAATCAAATATTATCTATTGACACATATTGTGCCCTATGCTTTTGGGGAGAAGTGACGAGACTGTCTCTGTGACTGTCATCGAGTTTAGGAAAAATTTAGAGCGATAAGCAAAAAATACACCAGATGGAATCTGCACTGCTTCAACAGATAGATGAAAGTTATTCCTTTTCATTCCAGCACTTGTATTCCAGCATAGATCTGACAGCAGTATGCCAGCGGTCCATTAAGCTTTGCCCCCATTAGATTCTTGTATCTGGTGCTCGAAGAGAGGCTGATGTCATTGATCACAGTGCAGCTGCTAACAGATGTATACAGGTCAACATGTGAGAAATTATATTTAGTGGCAGCAGAAGGCCTACCATTGAAGGAGCTCGGACATCTTGCAAATAAAAGCTTTTTATATGAAGTCTTCTATGAGTTGTCTTGGTTTCTTTGCACTTGCACACATCAGACAGATATGAACTAACTGGCTGTGAGGTATGTTCTCAAATATTTAAGCACTAATGATGTTAATACTGACAATTAAATACAAAAAACACATTAAAAAAAACATCATGAGTCACAGGCAACTGCATATTTTGTCTCAAAACTAGGGGTGGTTATTGGCAAGAACCTCACGATACGATACGTATCACGATTCTTTGGTCACGATACAATACGTATCACGATATTGCGATATAAATAAAGATGAAAACACAAGTACCTGTATATGTACATCAGATGATATTGATCAGAGGACATATTGAGTCAAAACTATTTCATTCAAAATAGCCTCTCCATTTGATTAATTCCCATGAAATTTCCAGGCAGTAATATTCTCTTTGTCCAGCTCGTTGTTCTTGCTGTCTCTCTTAACTTTGAAGCCAAAGTGCTTCCAAACGTCAACTTTAAATTGCGGAGGCGTTGTAAACTTGCCATCCATTTTGCAAAGACCTCAGCCACTCTCTCTACTACAGAAATACACCCGCCGCACAGCAGAGTTGCTCTTTGGCGATATATCGATATTTGGAGTTGAAAAATCGATATTGTATTGGGCGGCAAAGTATCGCGATATATTGCCGTATCGATATTTTTGCCCACCCCTACTCAAAATCAACTGCAAATCCATCCATCCATTGTATGTAACCGCTTTATCCCTTTTATGGGGTTGCGGGGTTTTTTGCCGGAGCCAATCCCAGCCGTCTCTAGGCGAGGGCAGTGTCGCCAGCTCATCGCAGGGTCCTCACTGATGGCAGAGGCCGCCATGCAAGGTGAGAACTGCATATCAGGAGCAATTTGGGGTTCAGTACTTTGCTCAAGGACACTTTGACATGCAGTGTCCAATCTGGACTCAGGGATATTTTGATGGCATTTCTCCCTATTTTCAGAATATTTACACAGCAATTATCAATGAATCAATCAGATTATACGTTAAGAAAATACTCATTAGCTGCAGTTCTATACAAAATACTTCAAAATTAGCCCCACCTTAACCAACTATACATGTAAAGTCCTTCTTTTAGGTTAATGCATGAGTAATAATAACCAAGTAATATAATATATGATAGTATTAACACAAACACTAGTCACCTTTTTTCTGCAGGTTACGTTTACTGCCTACTTTTAATATCTACATACTTTAAGGATATAGGCCTACATACTTCATACTACTAGCTGGGGTTTAGGGTTGCCAGGTTGGGTAATACAATAATTGTTATGTTGTTTGAATTGCTATGTATTACATATAAAGTACTATATAATGTATAAAGATCACAGATAGACAGAAAGCAGGTGTTTGGGTTATACAGTACAAATATAAAACAAGCACGACCCCTTCTGTGTTTCTCATCCGCACAAGGGGGATCGGTGTCCCAGAACCTGGCAACCTCTTAGCTCACGCAGACCACAACTATAAACAAGCGGTGCAGCTTCTCCGGTGTGCTAACGCTAGGCTAACCAACTTTCTTTCCCAGTATGCCTCAAGATTTATCTCATTACAGATACGGAGCTATATTTCTCATTGAAACAAACCCCTAAATAGTACTGACATGTTGTATAAATGTGCTTTAAAGCTGTTTGTTCACTTAGCTTAACATGAGAGCATGCTAGCTGGCTAACGGTAGCTAGTCGGTCAGTTTGACAGCAAACTTAGCTAACTCTTAACTGTTATAGCTGTCAGCGAAATGTCAGCGGCTCAACGTCACGTTTGTGCTTTTATTTAAACTCAGTGATAAAACACGAGTATATACAACATGTTTATGTACATGTAAGTGATTTGACTTTGAGAAGCTAACCATAGCCAGGTAACGTTACTGATAACTGAGCCGGGCAGAGAAGCAGTTAAACAGCAGCAGAGACACATCCTTTTAAGGCTGCCTGCAGGAGCGCTGACTGTCTTCAGTCATCTCAGCATTATCATAGCTCTAACACAAATAAAACTGAGCCTCACACCCTCTCTTCTCTTTTCCTTTCAGGTAAGTTGGTTCAAGTGGGTCAGCCTCTCCATTAGAAGTCATTCCCAACAACCAGAATTGAAGACAATGACCTGACCAATGGACCACAACAGTGTCAGCTCAGAAAACAAGAGGATCCCTTTCTGTGTAGATCATGAATGACAAACTAGTCTTCTTGGGCCTGCTTTACTTTGTCCAGGGCATTCCCTATGGTCTCCAATCTTCCCTGCTTCCCGTCTACCTGCGTGGAGCTGGTCATTCCCTCACCCGTATTGGATTCACCAAGATCCTCTACTTCCCCTGGGTCCTCAAAGTGCTCTGGGCCCCTTTGGTGGACCGGGTGGGCACCAAGCGTCGCTGGCTGGTGGCGACAGTCTCTGGTCTGGCTCTGACATGCCTCTCCAGTGCTGCCCTGGCCCCAGAAGCACATATCTGGGGAGTAGCAGGGACCCTGTTAGCCATGAACAGTTTGGCCTCAGTACAGGATATTGCAGTCGACGGGGCCGCTGTGGGGTTGTTGAAAGGTCGTGGGGAGCTGGGGCTGGGCAACACAGCCCAAGTCGTGGGCTATAAAGCTGGATCGGTGTTTGCCGGAGGTGGGCTGCTGGCCGTGATCGACGTGGCTGGATGGAGCTGGATGTTCATGTTGCTGACGTTTGTGTATGCAGGCGTGGCCCTGTTTGTGTGGGGGGCCCCTGTGCTGGACGACGAGACTGTGAGGGGCCAGCAGGCTGATGGCAGCAGGAGAGGAGGGCAGGGAGCAGACGCTATGAGGCCATGGAGGGTGTGGAGAAAGCTGCTGGCAGTGCCCGGCACCCCTTGGACGGTTCTGTATGTGTTGACATACAAACTAGGTGAGTTTGATTAATTAAAAAAAAAATGTTGTACTGTAATAAATAGACTTATGAATAAGCCCCAGTTCATTTTTAGTTTTATATCTTTATTAATACTTATAGTATGTCTGAATCTTTCCTAACAAAACTTTTATATGTTTGAGGGTTAAATCTAATGAACGTTTTTGTCATTGATTTGTCAATTATATTCTTTTTAAATTGTTTGATTTAGGGTTGCCCAATGAATCACAATATAACCAAATCGCAAGAACTTACATTTTTATTAAAGGTTAAAATTGTGACAAAACAGCATCATATTGAAGTGCTGTTGTAAGAAAACGTGTTTGATACAGATTGACCTCAACAAATGTCACATCATCATTATGTTCGTAGGGTTTTCAGTAAAAAATTTAATTCTGGTGCAAAAATGATCATTCTGCTAATCATGAATCACAAAATCTGTCAAAATAACTGCAATATGAATTTTTTACCATGTCATACAGGCCTAGTTTAAACTATAAAAATATTACAAAAAAAGGCCAGAGCATTTCTCAAGATGACGCCTTTAAATGTCTTGTTTTGTCAGAACAGCAGTGAAACACTACAATTCTCAGCTTACAATTACACAGAGAAACTAGCATCAAGTCATCACATTGGAGAGGGTGGCACCGGAAAATGGTAGGAGACTCTGATTGATAAATGACTAAAAACAATGAATCCTTTTCGAGCTGCAACAAATAATCAATGATTTGGCAACTACTAATTTAATTACAAACTGCTTTGAAAATCTATTTGATGATTTATAGCTTCTTGGAGCTTCTTAAATGTAAATGTTGTCTGGTTTCTTCTTTTCTCGTCTATGACAATAGACAGAACATTTTTCAAGCGTGGACAGACCAACACATTTGGGGATGTATGCCTGGCCATTTTACAGACTAAACAATTAACCGATTTATCAAGAAAAAAATTTGACAGATTAACCAACAATAATGTTTAATAGAATTTCAGCCCCAGTTGTTTGATCTACGAATTTAAACTAGTAAAGGAAGATGAGAAAGAAACGCACAGAAGAAAATGGTAATAGGAGCACTCCCAGCCCAATTTTTCAGCTTATCAGACAAAAAATGTGTCCCCAAAGCAATAAAAAGTTATATTCCCTGAAATTATCCCACAGAGAACCATGTCTTAGCTGTATTTGTTCCTTCAAGAATGTCCCACAACTCGCCACTAGATGTCTCTGTTGATGTATTCATGAGGACTGAATCAGTGTACAGAGGAAGTTGGGAAGTTATCGTTGCCAGATAGTTTATTGTGTCTCACAGGTCCTGTGTGTGCATTTGAAAATACGGGCCCTGCTGAGATAAAGCAGTCATTTTTAATGCCACAGTTACAAAAGTATAAACCTAAGGCAGTTGAACGAGAAGACAATGTTAGTTTGAGTGCATGTTGAGCCCTTGCAGTCAGTTTTGCGTGTGAACCAGTTAGTTGCAACATAAAACTAAAATTTGAAAGTAGTTTTGGATCAGTCGAGCTGGTGTGTGTGGGAGAGAGAGTTGATATGACCAGAGTTTGGTGTTTGGTAGCAGAAGGGGATTATGTAAGGATTAGAGTGTCTTTGTGTCTGTTGCGTTCAGAAACTGAAATGGAAGACGACGCATCATGGTGATGTGTGTGTGTTTATGTGCGTGTGTATGTGGGTGGTGGGAATATAATTGTCTCTACACATTTGCATACAAGTCTTTACTTGTGTATGTGCTAGTAAACCTATTCTTTTGTTTTATATTGTGCGTGTGCACATGTGTGTGTTTTTGAGCGAGCGTTAAGAGTGGTTCAGTAATCGGATGAGCCCCAGCAGACGACACAAACTAGACAAAATATGAAGGCTGGCTGGACCCCTTAATCTGTCTAGCGAGAAACCCCCTGCCCCCCCCAAACACTCTCAGTTGTGCACACACACTCACTATCGGCTGATGATCGTGATTACAGCGAGAATCAATCAAAGTGTTTTCAGTGTTGAGATCGAGCTCCGTCTTGTCACGTGTTAGTATTTCCTGTTGTACTACTCGATATACTAAATATTTCCCACCTTTACAGTA
This sequence comes from Diplodus sargus, assembly GCA_903131615.1. Classification (NCBI taxonomy): domain Eukaryota; kingdom Metazoa; phylum Chordata; class Actinopteri; order Spariformes; family Sparidae; genus Diplodus; species Diplodus sargus. Next base: position 2,372,066 of record CAEMYA010000002.1, on the reverse strand, counting down.
AAAAAAAAACAGGATTGTGTAATGTTTTAGATTAGGCCTGGATGTGCCAGCATAATTGCCTATTTAGACAGTATTGTTTTTGTTCAAGGGGTGTGTGGGTATGTTTGTGTGAGACTGGTGATCTGCCTGTCTGAACCCCCCCCGCGCGTGACACCAACACACACATATACAAGCACAGACCCCGTTCCCTCATCTATCCCTAATGAACTCTGAGTTTGTGCCAACACAGTGGCCAATCATGAAGAGCCTCGTGTCTGAACTGTGACCCTTGTGCCATCTGAGGCTACAAGCTTGATGGGAGAAATGTCTGGGTAGACTCGCAGGGACGGATGGAGGGCAGGAGGGGGAGGAATGTAGGCAATTTTAGTGAAAATATGAAGGCAAAAGGCCAGGAAAGGCACAAACTAGGACAGTTTATAAATGCAGTTATAACAAAATCTCATAGAGTAATAATTAAAAATGTCCTATCCTTACCATCATTTTAGATATTGTAAACATACTTGTTACTATAATCGGAGAGTTTGAGGAATAGAATAATTTTATTGCACTTTTGTCATTTCAAGTGGTCAAGTCGGTTTTATTATTTGCTCCAAGCGGACAGTTTGTGCCTCAGTAAGTATTAAAAACACGCAGAAAGCATAAAAAACTTACCATATAACATAGAAACATACAGCAGTTGACACAAACACATGCTCAGGGTGGTTTACACCTATTAACAGTTAAGAATTGTCCCGAGTTGTGTAAGCCCCTTTGAAACAGGCTTTAGATAAACAGTGCAGTTTGTAATTTCTGCAGCTTGGTGTTTCTCAATCAAACAAAACAAAAGACGGAAGTAGCGATGGGATCATGGGAGTTGTTGTCTCCATTGTGAAAATTTCCCTCCATTGCTGATGAAAATGCATCTGGCATAACTCAGGTAGAAATGTTCATGGACGAGGTAATATTTTAAAGTTTTTTTCATCATATGTTTGTTCACATTTTTTCTGAGTGGCTTATCGTCATTTTTCACATTTCTGACTTGAAACTATGTGAGTCCAGATCATGGCAAATAATTTCTAAATGTGAAGGTTTGATCTACATCTTCAAATAGAAGTCTGCTAGATTTGCAACAGACCAAATTAACCCGTGTTTTGTCCTAGATGTGAACATTTCATACAGATGAGATCGTGCAGTATTTCCTGAGAAATTAATGAAAATGTTAAAAATGCCTTATATTGCAATGGTAAAGAAATTGTGAAAACAATGTCTAGATCTGCACCAAATTAAACCTCCTTCCATGTTTTGTTGAAATCTTTTCAGTAGTTTTCAGTAGCCTTTCGACATTAACTTTTTTTTTTAATCTACTTATTCTGCTATGTAACGTAGCACACATTGGATTTACTCTCTCTCTAGAGAGGGGTGGTCAGTTGGTTACAATCTGTAATGACACTGCTAGATGCCTGTAAGTCCTACATACTGGACCTTTTAAGGGTCAAATTACCAAACAGTAAGTTATCCAAAGTGATCCACCCCAACCAGCTACAACATTAATTGTAATGTTACAATAAAAATAATCAACTAATATTTTATATGACGTGATAGGATGAGCCTAATGAGTACTTTTATTTCTGATACTTGTCATTTTTGTTTGCAACAAAAATGTGAAACTGGAGGCTGTGGAGAAAACTGGAGAACTTGAGGGGCCAGGCAGTTAAACTTAAAACTTCAAGAATTTTGAAATGGAGAGGGCCTCATTGAAGATTTAGACCAACAGCTGCAAGAAGAGCAGAAACTAAGGACGGAGTCAGAGAGAAGCAAGCCATTGAAATGGCTGAGGCACTTTTCTAAACATTGGAGGAGGCCTGAACCCTCACTGAGAAGGTGTCAGCTGAAAGCCAGATGCTGGCTGACAAACTGGAGGATAAAGAAAAGACACATGGAACTCTTGTTGGAGAGATTGTGGATCTTGCTAAGATGCTGGATGAAGAAATGGTTTCATCTGTCAGGGGGGATCAAGGACCTTTCCAGAAAAATTGAGGCCCTTCAGCTGAAGAACCAAGAGAAGATCACCACTATAAAGTTCTAAGAGGGAGAACTTGCATCTGGAAACTGAAGGGCTGAAACATTTACTTCAGGAGGAGGTCCTTTGCCAAGGTGAGGACTTCCCGCTGCAGCAGGAGGAGCGACGAGGGAGGAGAACAGCTGCCACCAACCTATTTCACCTGACACTATTTGTATTGCACAAATTTCTGAAGAAATGCATTAAACTAAAACAAATAAGTAGATCAATCAAAAGAAATAAAACAGTCAGCCTCTGCAGGGTCAATTATCTGACTGTATATGAACCCGGTAACCTCAAAATTCCTGTCAAATCCATACAGACTACTCTTGTGCTGAAAAAAATCTATGTTAGTTGTGGTGATATAATTAAATATAACTTGGAATTACACACCATGTTAGCACAGTATGAATTACAATAATTGTTCCTAAAACAAGATATGAACACAAAGACTTTCTGCTTTTTCCGTGTTTTAAAGCATTTAGTTGATAAACTGACTAAATAAACAAGTTAATTGATAGATTAAACAATTGTTTTATAATTGAGTTTGGCTTATTTATTATATCACTGTTGAACCATTACTAGCTTTTTTGTTGTGCCATTATGA
>CAEMYA010000002.1:2348173-2367774 GCA_903131615.1 Diplodus sargus | reverse complement strand
GGGGAGAAGAAGGACTGCAGGGAGGGAGGCTGAAGGAGGGGATGAATTAATGATCAACCACCACATGGTGCCCTGAGAGAGGAAAGAAGAAAAATGGCAATAGAAATAAACGCACATTTATCCATGCGGAGACAGATCTGATCTGTCTGGATGTTTAAAAGTCCGATCATATTTTTTTTAAATCAACTAAATCTGACATGAAAGGCTAAATCTAAATCCAAAGTTGAGTTTCTGTCTTCATAATCAAAAATCAACATATTGTGCTTTCGTGAATAGATAATTATTGATATTATTAAGCTGCTTTGTTTGTGTATTTACACAAATTACTGATGTTAACAAACTTTAAACAGCATCAGAAAAAAGGTATTATTTAACTATGTAATTATTGTGAAGAGTTCTGTGGGTTTTAACAGCATCTATGTCACTTTCAGACTTAAGAATCCTTTCATTTTGGTTGCATGACAACTGTTTGGTTTTGTTTTTTTTAAATACAAACTGCACCTCCAACTAGACTTACAATGCTGATAAAAGTAGATTTCACCACTGTGCTTTTTTTTTTTCTGTAACAAATGAAATGTACTGCGTTGTTGAAAAATGGATGTCCACAATAAACCCCCCAAGGTCAATATATAATAACATGAACATAGAGTATTGTAAGTGGCACCGAGCAGTATAACCACTTTCAATGTAATATTCATCGCCATCAACAGAACATGACTAATAGTCGTGGACATTGATGTCACAACCCACTTATAAGATGCTGAACCTCAATGTTTAGGAAAAGAGACTGACAAACAAACAAACAAATACTACTGTATGACTGTCTGTATTATAGGAGTGCATTTTAACAGACAGAATCAGCTTATACTGTATCATAATGCAAGTTCAACCATTAAGATATTGGAAATGAATGGGCGCTGTATCTGCTGTAAGACAGTGAATGGATATTAATTAATGATCAACCAGTATGTTTTTTTCAGGGCCGATACCAATTATTACAATAGTAATAAAGGAGGCTGATAACGTTTAGAATAACCAGTGATGTAAGTAATTACAGTTTACACTAGTACTCAGTTACTCTACTAAAGCACAATTTTGCTGATTGTTGGCCAGACCAATAACAGGCCTTTTTCCTAATATTAATACTACATAATTTCTTCGAAAACAAAGGTAGCAAACGCAAGCAGCCTAGAAATTGACAGGTTTGTTATGAGGAGAGGTCATGGTTCGTCTTTAATGTTTTTTCACTGCTCGTCTCAAGCTCTACTTGTCCAATGATCATTTTTACTTTCTACTATGCAAATCATTTTGTAAGCGGTTGTCAAATAGCAACAAAGACTGCTATTGAACATGACGTTATTGTCACGTGTCTACACCCGCCGCCATTTTCTCACGAGTGCCCAAACTAAACAGAGGTGAGAAGGAAGTGACATTGACTCATTCCTTATCTACTCACATCATCAGCACAGGAAAAAAATATGTGTTGAATTATTTTTTTTCCCACTAAGTGAGTTGCTATATATACTCGCTTGATGTGGCATTTTAGTTGCCCTGAACCGATTCTGATTGTTGAGCCATGGAGATGGTGGTTGTCTACGTAGTTATAGAGTGTTTTTTCCCTTGTGTCAAATACATAATAATATGCATAGGATGTTGTGAAAGTGTGTATAGGCAGAGATCTGTTTACTGTTTGGTCAGCAGGGCACCTTAGCTGCTGAAAAGTGTGTATGTGTGCGCGCGCACATGTGTCTGCGCTAGGACACTTGTGTGATTGTGTGCTCAAACATGTAGTATGTATGAAGCTGTCTGTTTACCATGCTCTCTGCAGGGATTGATAATGTTGTTCTGAAGGGGAACTAAGTGTCCTCAGTAATCTCTCCTGCTCTGCCAGCTCTTTTGTGTGAGCTGCAGCGTGGTCGTCAGGATTTGACCCCTCTGTCCTCATCCACCTCTCACCCTCATCTCACCCTTACCACACATGCCGTATATTCACTCATACACACGGGCCGTCTCTCCCATCCAATCAACATGGATAAAGGTTTGTTTGTTAAAGTTAGTGTTTAAAACTATTGTGATGAGATGCTGCTTTTGTCTTTTGCTCTGCTGACAATGTCAAACATGGTCAAACTGTTTTTTAATCAGTTGATTTACTGAGCCACAGGCTGCTATGTTTGTACTGCAAGAACAGAAACCCCTTTCTGTTTTTGTGTCATTAAAGGGAAGAGAACAAGTGCAGCACGCTGTTGGTGTACTCATGACACGAAACTGTTGCACCTGGGTAGAGTCATGCAGCTTAGACCAGAAAGCTCAACAATTTGCCTGTGTGAGGGTTTTTTTTTTCCAGTTTCAGAGGAAAACAACACAATTTCCATGTGCAGCACATGTTACCAAGATGGATCAGAGAGGAAGGGCTGTTATCTTACTAATATGGGCCATGAAATAAATGGGTAATTAACAGATATCAGTATCGGCTGTACAAAAAACATCTGTATTTTGAATGCCTACTAGTGTGTAGTAAAGCTCGATCTGAAAAAATCTGAAAAACAACAAATTGAGGATGTTGCCTCAAAGTTTTAAAGTATCTTTAACTGCTAGAATGAATAAAACTGCCCTGCTTTCCTTCTCTGTCACTTTCCCTTTTCTTAAGTGGTTTATTTAGCTCACAGAGTAAACCAAATAAAGGAACACTTGGTCCTTCACTTTATTAAAAAAAATAAGTATAATCACTACAACTTGTTATACATGGTCTTTATTGGACAGCGACAATAAACCACCCCTTCAGCAGTTACCAGATTTTATTTAACATGCTTCTTAAAACTTAGAAAAATGCAGTTTTGGAGGATATTGCCAAAAAGGTTGCCCCCATAAAAAAAATGAATATTAGTATCTTGATAATTTTTCAAGATTATTGTAGTTGTCTTTCAATTTTAAAGGTGGATTTTTGCACTTGGGTGAATCTGAATAAAAGGGAGAGTTGGTCGTAGTTTTAAAATCGTTCATTGTCACAACATCACAAACACTTGCCAAACAAGTGTGACCTAATCATGCTTGAGCTGGTCACGTGTACTGTGTTTGCCTCTATGTAGCTCACTTCACTTACCAGAATTTTGTTTATTCTGCCCCCAACTACAATCCTGTTAGCCGGTGTGTCTGTAAGCACACCTCTATCCCTGAGCTTTGTTCTCCTTCTTCTGTTCAATGTTGGGTGGCAGCTAGTGTTTAAGGTGCATTAATACCCCTTCTCCCAGTGGTTGGGTGGTTTAATTAAACATTTATCGAACATTTGTTTTATTTCTCGTGAGGAAGATTGTATTGAGATAATTGCCATTATTGTTTTATAGCCCAAAACACTGGAAAGACTAGGCTTTTTTTTATTAGACTTTTTTCTAAATGAGCAGTGCCAATTTGAAAACCAGTAAGAGACCAGAACAAAAACACAAAGACCTGATGTGAAATAACCAAGACTGTATATAATTGTGTATGCTTATAGAACGCCATTGTTCATAGCAAAAAGCAGATTTGTAAAATATGTTTTCAGGGCCTTTAGTATTAAACAGTCTTTTCCTACACTTCCTGGATTCTGCTTGCTTACAAGTATAGTATGTGACTGGAGTTGTCATGAAGACGCTTTAAATGACGAGGATGAATAAAACGCTGCACCCTCTCTTTTTTCTGTCACTTTGCCTCTTCGTGTTAAATTGTTTGGTCTGTCTCTAACGTAAACATGAATATAGACATTTTTATGAGCCTGCCATCCCTGCTCTTTTTCCTCTTCACTAACCTCCTAACAATGTCTCTGTTCATCTGTCCCCCCCCCCCCTTCTCTTCCTCCTCTGTCTCTCTCCATCCCTGGCTGCTCTCCTTTCTCTCCAGTCATGTTTTAGTCCCATCATTTTATTTTTTTTAATAAATGCACTATGCTCTATGTCTCTCGCCCTTCTTCACCGTCTTTTGTTTCTCTCACTTCTTTCTTTCATTCTTTACTTGTCCTTTTTCTGGTTATCACTGACTTTCTCTTAGTCCTCCACTTTACTCCCCACTCCATTTCCCTTCTCTCTCATCTTCTCCCCCCTTCGCTCTTGTTCCACCCTTTTTACTCCTTCCCCCCCTTGTTTAATCTTTGCGGATGTCTAATGAAATCCCTGCTGAAATGGACAATTGTTGCTTTGAGAATATTTATAGAAAGGAATAATCAGCCTGGCTGTGTTTGTCTGCATGCCCCCCCTCCCCCCCACTTTAAAGAAATAATTAGTTGAAGGCAGGACTGTGAAAGCTCTGAGCTTTGAGCTAAACAACAGGCAGACAGGATCGGGAGCACAGAACCATGGGTAAACAACCCAGGCATCATGGGTACTGCTGCTGCCAATGTTTACTTTATTATGACTAATATGCTTACCGCACAGTTGATGCAGCTCAAAACAGTTGAGGGTGACAGCGATTAAAATGTAAATAATGCACAGAGTGAGTGTGTTAGTGCAGCTCCTGCTGGGTGTGTAGAAGAGTAGTAATGTCATATGATATACCACAATGATCTGCTATCTTGTGTTTGACCAACTGCCGGTTTTAGGAGTAAAATGTGTAACTTTCCTGCGATTACCTTTCCAGATAGGAGTCACAATTTTAGTGCATGACATACATTTTTTATTTAAATTTTACTGGAAAAAATATATAAAATGTTTTATTTTGATTTTTGATCGCGGCATCATTGATTTTTGATGTTTTTGTTCATCTCTGTAGCACCACAGTGCTCATTACCTCCTCCAAGAAGGTTAGGGTTTCACCTGTTTCCGACTGTCTGTTGGTTCGTTCGTCAGCAGGATTACACAGAAACAAATAGACTGAGGTAGAACCTGTTGCTGCAGTCCAGATGAAGAGGTGGTTTCTGGAGATTTTATCTAACTTTTTTTTGCATTACAAGGTCAAGCTTTTTTGACATTTTTGTTAATTTCTCAGGGAGTGATCCATGGATCTTGATGAATAACATACACATATCGGTGGTTGGTATTTACAAAAGAGGACTGTTGGGCCTTGGTGAAAGTATGCATTCTACTGTGTGCCGTCCTAGTTTATAGTGGTTTCTGTGACATATTTTACCTTCATCAAAAAATGCAATTTACACTGAAACAAATGCTGATTTCCATCAATTGTGTTGCCCCTGAAGCTGTTATGTTACTTATTTTTGCAGTAAACATTCAGTTTATTGTTCAGCCTATTTGGAAATACATGCCATTATTAGAAAAACAAACACCGGAAACCAGCTAATTCACACTACCTGCTCTCCTTCATCTTTCTGGCTTATTTAATTTATACGATCAGCTATGGCGGGAACTAACAATTATGTTCATTGTTGATTAGAGAAGTGCTTCCAAAAACCCAAGATGATGTCCTCAATGTCTTGTTTTGTCCACAGTCCAAAGATATCCACTTCTATCCATACTGTCACAGAGGAGTAAAGAAACCAGAAAATATTCACATTTTTGAAAAAATACTTGAACTGATGAATCCATTTTAAAAGTGAACTAACAGACAACCAAGCGATTAATGGTCACAGCTCTACAATCAATGATCCCAATCTGTATCATCTCCAACAGTGAAACGTGAGTGACAGAAGTGAGAGACAAGTGTTTCCTACACAGAGAATGCACATTTCTTTCCCCACGTTTCTCCTCGGTTTTTGTCACACCGACGTTACAGCGGTGACACTCTCGTTCTGCTGCTGCGCTCCCTATCACTGGGAGCTTCTCAGCTTTCTCTTATTATTATTATTTTTTTATTTCAGTCCGTTTCATCTGTCTTTTTTCCTCTTTCTCTATTTTTGTTTGTCTCTTGGCTGACTGAGTGAGTGAGTCGTCGGTTGTGTTGCGTCGTCTTTGACAGCAGTCTGGGAGCCAAGCTGTCACTCACGCAGCTCCTTGGTCCCACTGTCTTTCTGAAGTCAGTCTCCATTAATATAATAATGGCGTGTAGTCGGCGCCACTGAATATTTTACTGTAATGTTCAGCAGAACATTACCCCCACACTCAACGCCACACAGAGAAAGTCTTACTGTGTGACAGAAACTTTTTATTTTGACTGAAAGGTCTTTGTGAGGTCTGTTTCATCTGTGGAAGTTTTTGTGTTTTTGTTGTGTTTTCCTTTTTGTGCTTTAGGAAAAGTGCTAGGCCCCCGTTTGATAAAGTGACTGAGGGTATTCTTTTTCTTGTCAGGCATCTATTATTGACACTTTCCAGGAATAGGCCTAGGTACGCGGTGTGTTGGTGCGCTGTATTCGATTCTGCAGTTGTTATCTCAGGAAAAGCATGTTGTTCAGTCTTGCAGGCTAAACAGTTTGGTACAACATCCTCATCGTATCTGACTGTGATTGAAAGAGGCGTGTGTATTCAGGAGGCGTCTCACGTATTTACTGTACATAAAAAAACAGCAATGCTTAGTCACAGGTGTACAGTGTTTTTTTATGTATATTTTTCTATTCCTTCCCCTGTTATATCTTTTTCTTCTTCTTCTGTCTCCCATCTACCTTTTAACCGTCTCTTTCTGTCCACCTCTCTCTACAGGTGAGCAGGGTGCAGTTACCATGTTTCCTCTTTTCCTATTGGATCATCACATGACCGCCAGGGAGCTCGGCTTCTGGAATGGCGTTATAGCCATGGGCTTCTCCATCTGTGGGTCGTCCCTCGGAGGCCTGCTGCTCGCTCAGTTCAGGTACACATCAGCGAAATGATCATTTTGGTTATCACTGGCTTCACAGTGACTTTTATTTGTATTGCAGCAGTATTTTGTGACTATGAAGGCATTTTGCAGTGTTTCAAAATTAATTGCCACTCAAGGGAAAATGCCCTGAAAAATATATAAAATGCCTGTGAAAGTCAAAGACTGCTCACTGTGAAAGTACACAGTTTTTGCATGTCACCAAATCCACATTCTTCCACTGAGTAGTACAATACTCTCAAGGCTGCAACTTAATTATGGATTAATTTGCTGGTTATTTCCTGAATTAATCAATCAATCATTCTGTTTAAAGAAATACTGAAAAACGCCAACATAGTCCAATAATACCTTGTTTTTGCCGACCAACAGTTACAAACCCAAAGATATTCAGTGTGCTGTCATGGAAGATTACAAAACTGAACAAATTTTCACGATGGAGAAGCTGGAGCCAGGTTATTTTCAGCATTTTTTTCCACAAGAAAACGCTTAAACTAGCAGTTCACCTGAAAAAGGAAAATTCAGTTACTATCTACTCAGGTTCATGCTAATGGAAAGTCAGGGGAACTTTTGTAGACTACAAAACATTTCTGGATCGCCACAGTAAAAGGCCATTATAGAATTCCCCTACAAATCCAAGTCTACAGAGGCCCCGAGGTTTGATTTGAATATTGATTTGAAAAGACGTTATGTACACCTTCAAAGTGTGAAGTAAAATATGGCTGAATTATTTTTGTGTGAGCTTATCCTTTAGTTTGTTTGACTTGTGTTTCTGCAGATGGACTAATCAATTCCTCAAAGAATCATTTCAGCTCTAATAATCACACATAAATGTGACCACATGACCTGTCGGATCTCTAGACAGGGTAAAACCTTCCAACGGAACATTTTTGGTCAGAAATAAAGCAGTCTGAAGCAGAAGAAAGATGTTGGCACCACGTTACCAAAAGAAAAATACAGTTAAAGTGGCATGTAAGAAGCAAGAGCGGAAAATGTCAAAGAATAACCGAACCCATGGTCTTCTTTAAAATTAGTCGTGAAGTTCTAGCAGTGGAAAAGAAATGCGGATTGACATGAACGTGTGTCTTTCTGCCTCACACTCATCCTCTTCCTGCTCCTCTTCCTCCTTCAAGCATTATGTGAACACTGACTTATTTCCTGCAGCTTTCTTCCTTCTCCTTTACCTCTTCCTCCTCACTCTGTGCCCGCTTGTGCTCCCGTGTGTGTGTGTGTGTGTGTGTGTGTGTGTTTCTGCCTGTCTGACTGTGTGTGTACAGTAATTTAAGTAAACATAGCCTTGTTTGAGAGCTCAGGGACCCCCTGCGTCTGGTGTGTGGTGTGAGAACAGCATGAGCAGCAAATCCACGCACACTCTCACACACTCACACACACACACATACCCCTCAGGGTTTGATCGCATAGACAACATTCAGCTCTAGTTGAATTTAATTCTCAGATTTACAGACAGATACTAAGATGTTCGACTTCCTGATAAATATATAAAAGTGGCTCCATTGCAGCAAATTAAATGAGATTCATTAAAATGATTAGATACAATGACCTGTTGGAACTTCTCCTTAAATATGATCTTTTTGTATATACAGCTTTAGAAGGCTAGTTGATGCAGGATTGTAATACTGACAATAATGCATTTCTATAATAAGCATACACAGTATCTGTCTTACAAATTGGATTGTACAGTATGTAACCTTTTAGATGTTCTCCCCTTCAGCGCATTGACACTGTGCCATTTGTGTGTGACTGGCCATCGTTGCATAAGGTTGTATGTCTGCCTATACTAAGATCACATCATAGCACCACCACGCCTATGGCCAGTGTGATGTAATGGGAACTATAAATAACAACAATGCCTTCACAGAGGATAGTATGTTAGTTTCCTGCAGCTTACTCTCAACAAAATATCCTTCCATATCTAGAAAATGTTAAGCTTTTTAGCAGAGCTGGCAAAAGTACACACATTCTTTGCTGAAGTAGTGGAACAGATACTTGTGTGGAAAAAAAGGCTCAAATAAAAGTAAGGGATTACAGGCTCTTAAAATTTTAAGATAAGTATAAAAGTCCCTCTGAAGGACAATTGTACCAGCCATTTCTGTGCTAAGCTCACTGAACCCCACGCCATATCAATATAATTCAACTACTATTTAGCTTGAAGGTGGGCCATTCCAAATTCCAGAACTTTTCCTTGCTCTTGGGTGTTTAGTGTTTTGTTCACCCCAGTGAAAAATAAGTTGCTCATCGCACCACAAAGATAGTTGATTGTTGAGTCTCATTCTCAGGACGTCAAATACCAACATTTTGGGTTGGTAAAGTGTCCTGAGCAGCAACAAACTGAGAAAATAAGAAAATCCATTCAGAGGGCTGCAGGGTCTTTGTAGATACAAGACATGAACATACCTTTGGATGACATGCACTGATAGATTGAAATCGGTCTCGTGATATTGGGAAGGTGGTGAGCAACGATGCAAAATAAAAATAATCGATAATTCCCCCTTAAAAAATGCTTTAAAATTCAAGTAACATGTCTGTTTTGAAAATGTATGGTTTAAAAAGTACAGATATTTGTTTTTTAAAATCTAAGGAGTAAAAGTAAATACCCAAGGGACTTCCGGTTTGGCTGATGGCGGAGTAAGACATACTGTAGAGTTGCTCCCCCAGATCTTGTAAAAATTACTCGCCTAGCAACTTGAAAACTTCCTATTTATTTAAGCAAGGCCCTGACGAGTAGGGGAAGAATCACCAAAGACCAGGGAAAAAAGAAAAAATGCCGAAAGCGCAAGAAAAAAACAACTCGACACCAAAAACTAGCAACTTCGCAACAGCTCAAGCTAACACTCGTAGCAGAGCGGCGGCAAGCCAGAGGAATCCCAGAACAAACATGGACTCCGGAGATATCATCAGTGCGATTAATGAGCTGAAAAATGATATCAAGGGGCACAATGAAGCTTCGAAAAAGAGGAAAATACAAGTGGGTGAAAGACTAATCTACTTCGAACATGATTATGCGTCAGAGATATTTAAAAAGCGCAAGGAATATAACGCGATCAAAGCCCTAAAACAAAAGGGGATCCGCTTCCAAACACCATACACAAGCATGCAAATTCACTGGGCCACGGGAGTCCGCACATACAGCACTGCACAGGAGGCACAGAGAGAGCTGAAGAAGTGCGGCTTTACTGTGGAAGAACCGGAGTCAACCGAAAGAAAGAGCCTCGCGGAGACACGGCTTTTGGAGCAGATGGGATGGCAACAGGCAGCTGGGCGCCGGGAGAAGGGGGCCGCCGCCGCCACCCAGAGAGTGAAGGAAAAACTCCAGGAGTTCCAGAGAGGACATACCGAGGACTCACTAACTTGCTCGCTTTGAAGAGTATACATGATAGGGTCACATTGTCTGAAATGTGCTTCCTTAAATGTAAAATGGCCTGAGTAACCCTGTAAAGAGAAGTACCGTAAATTACCAAATAAAAGCCGGCTTTCAATTAACCGCAGGGTCCCCTTTTACATGCCGGGTGCAGGTGTATATTTTGATAAATAACCGCCAGTTCCAAATAAATAAATAAATGCTGGGGCTGATTTATGGAAATCATGGAATGATTGACGATGGAAAGACTGACTTACTATCTCAGGATGAAAGCAGGGACCCTGGACCAGCAGTGGCATAGATGGACTATGTATATGAAAAAAGATGGTCAAACACTCAGCAGACCTAATGGACAGTGATAAAAGCTGCAACAAGAGTGGTGTGCCCCACCTTCACATTTTTTTTATTTTACTTTATTGTTCACCTCCCCAGGTTGGAGATTGCATCGTTGTCCACTTGATTTTGTTGTGTCAAAGAAAAAATGCAAAATAAATAAAAAGTTAGAAAAAAAAAATTAGATACCCAAGTGAAGTCCAAAAACTAAAGTAAAACTAAGTAGTATTTAACTAAGCATTTGTACTTTGCTACTTCCTAGCTCTGCTTTTTAGCCATCTTACATCAAGGGACCAGGATGATTTAGGATACAGTGTATCAGGTAGAGGAGCAATAAAGCTGAAGTTGTGCATTTTGCTCATGTGTTAGTTCCTGTGTTTGAGCTGTATGTTTCTGTGTGCCTTCCCATTTGTTGACACGGATCAGTTGCGCTGCCTCTTGTCAGTCTTTTTGTCCCCGTGTTGTGTTTTCAGCTGGCTCCCAGGTTTTCTCTTCTTGTAAAGTGACACTAGTAAACACAGAGCAAACCTCCAAAGGCAACATTTTTGTTGCGCTTTCAAAAGATGTCATTGTCATACTCTGGCTTTTGATCCTTCTCTCTTTCTCTTCTATCTGTCTTGTAAAGGACTTTTGCAAAGGCAGTAAAATGTTCACACACTAACAAAGACAGAAAACATCTTCCAAGTGTAGTGTAGATCGAAATTCTCTGGGAGTCACATGCAATGAAGCATTTAGTCTCATCAGTGTTAGCAGTGTTGCAATCCAATGTACTAAGTACATTTACTTACAAGTACTGTACTTTTGTCCAATTTGGATTTACTTGTACCTTCAATTTTCTCCTACTTTGTACTTCTACTCTGCTAAACTCTGATGGCAACTATTACTCAGTACTTCTCACTAAAAGTAATATCTGACACATAGTCAACAGTATATCCTGCACATACATGTAAATACATTTATAATGTACTTATACCTTTCATACTTAACTTCAATTAATCACCTACTTTAAGACTTCAACTCAAATACTATTTGTTCTCCCACTTTTACCAATAATATTTTAATACAATATCTTTACTTTCACTTAACTATGACTTTTGAGTTCATTGTGCGCCACTCTCTCGACTCTGCTCTCTGTGTTGTAGTTTCACCAAGGGCGGGACTCAGGCAGCTCCTCCACACACACACATGCACACACTCACGGCGACACTGAGCCAGGTGACATTAGAATACTGCGTTCCCCAAGGCTAAAAGGTGTTTATCCCCTGACAGCCGCATCATTCCACACAGAAAATCTAATAGAATGAATAAGAATGGAATTGCTTTCAATGCTGCACTCCACACCTTTAGTATCAAAAACTGGTTTAGATTTCCTGTTAAGGAATTAATGAGTCTCTGTATCTCTGTGCCAAACGACAAGCCGTTAACAATCCCCTCCATACATTAAGGCAGGCAAAAACATATCTTATTCGTGTCTGGCGGCTTTTGCAGAAGTCCACTCTCACTGTTTGTGCCGTGTAGCCTTCAGTTTCTACATCACACTTATCTATCCTGAAAATTGGACCAGGATTGGCTTCCAAACTATTTGTGAGGTCACAAATCATACTTTTATGTCCACCTCTTAAAAAAATCAGGTTTTCAGATGAGTACAGAGAAAATTTACACGTTCAGTAATGAATGTAAAAGCAGCCTTCTAGTCTGTTCTGGTCTCAAACATTCAGCCCTAGAAACAATGAGAAAAACACATTTTGGACTCAGATTTAAATGTTTATTTAATGGCAGCATTTGTTAATAAAGCATGTTAGATTTTATTTGTTGTTCTGTTGTCGTTGTGTTTTTAGTTTTATTTAGTTTATGTTGTGTTTATGTTATTCATTTAGGTTTTTTAACATTCCAATTCCAATGCCTGAATTTTAGTAAGAATTATAAGGTCATTGCTCTTTGAGAGGATGTACCTGGATTATTATGCCAGTATGATATTGTTATAATATTATATCATTAGCATAAAGTGGTCTTGAAATGACAATACTGTTTTAACCAACAGAAGTTGTTATCATGGCAGGCCTTGTGGGAAATGTCTGAGAACTACTCTCTCCCAATTAAGACCCATTTAATACAAGGCAACAGTCAACTATTTGAAACCGCAAATGATGCTGTAATCAACAGAACAGATGAATTATTAGCCAAAAGAACAGATAAATTATAAGTCACCTTGTTTGACATGTTATTGAAGCAGTGTTTCCAAATAAAGGCTGATGAATCAGAGTGGGGGAAAACTAATATTATAGTTTCCACAACCCTCGTTAAAATCCTTATTAGATTCTGTTCAAAATGGACCCATCCAGAATCAGATGAACACTTTTCCTTCCTTACCTGCTCCTGTCACACACTCACACACAGAGAAAGTGCTGTCCACTAGGCTGTGGTCCCACCTCTAAAAGCTCCGTTGGAAGGTTTATCCTCCCCACCATCAGAAACGGCTGAGTGGTCAGTGAATGACCCCCTTTACAACCGCAACTGGCAACCCGAGAACACGGCTATTCTTATCTGGGCCTGGCCCGTGTGAGGTGGCAGCCAGGCAGGTTCTCTTTCTCACACACACGCACACGCACAGACACAGACACGCACACATGCCTCAGCATCTCTTGAGAGTGCGTGATATGAAAGGCTGTCATTGAGACGGGAGGTAAAGGAGCAGCGGAGAGAAGAATGTCTTTAGCATGTGAATGATAAGGGATTGGTTTTCCAGTCGAGAGGTTCAGGAAAGACTGGGAGGAGAGAGGGGGGAGATGGTGAGGGGAGAAGATACAGAGAAAAGGGGAAGGAATGGGCAAGTTAAATAAGTAGAAATCAGTTTAATGCCTGTACTACTGGATATTTGTAGGGATGTCATAATGTTTTATCTCAGAATCACTTTTCCATCCAAGTTTCCATTACCAAAGGTCTTCAGCTTTCCTTTGAAAATAGTTTTGTCATTCTCTAATAATTTTCAAACTCTTAATCACACAAAGTTGAGTCTATTTCACCATGGAGTTTGAAAAAGACAAGGTGTTGGAGATGTATGTTGGAATAGGTTGGAACTTTTTTTTCATTTGTAGGTGCTGGAGCATTTTTTCTGTATTTGTCATTAAAGATGGGCAAATAATATGTTGATCAACATAAAATTAGGATCTGTTTTTAATGAAAGCGAAAATGCCAAATATGGTTAATGGCAATTTAATGGTTCCAGCTTCTCAAATCCTTCTCTTATAGGGTCTCTACTGAACACATTTTAGAAACGTACATGTATCAATCCGTTCTTTATTCGCCATTTGAAAGTGGATACATGACTGTACAAGAGTGATACCTTCCCTGTCTCTCTCGGTTGCTGTGATTTTTTAAAGTTGGTTAATGCTGCTGCACTCTGTATTTCTTTGTGAAGCACGTGGGTTTTTAAACGAAGGTCCAAAGATGTGACTTTCTGCATCTTCTCGAGTGCTTCGTCTTAGCGCCTCTCTCTGCTCTGCTAACATAAAAGTTAATTTTAAAATGAGTCCGCTAACATAAACTAACGACTGGCTTCCTGCACAACACAGAAGTTTCTCAGGGCCTTTTTAACATCACTGTCAGGGGACTATTACTGTTACTATACTGTTGGAATGTTGGTTGTACAAAACGAGACATTTGACTTTAGGAAATTGTGGCATTTTAATCAGTTTTCAGGAGAGTGAAATGAAACTTGACATGAAACTTTAAATCTCATCATGAACCAAAACTGTTGATTGTTTTACTCAGTGCACTTATCCAAGTAAATCAGATATCCTGCTTTGTGACAGGCCCCTTCTTCTTCAGAGCCTTTTTTTACACATAAATAATTACATGCCAAAAAAACATAAACAAACACACACGCAGTCCTTTGAGTGGCAGGCATCCTCTGAGTGATTGGCATTGTTAATCCCCGATGTCGCACAACAGTCTGAGCGTGTGTCTGTAGGTGTGTGTGTGTGTGTTAACAGTGATTAATTATCTTCCTCATGCTGGGGATCTCCTTAGGTTATTGATTACGTCACGAACCAAACCCACAGGGGGATGATTTTCTTGCACTAACAGGGAATCAATTAGTGTCTGGGGACTTGTTTACTTATGCACGTGCGTTCATGTTCCTCTGTACGCGCGCATGTGTGTGCGTGTAATTGTGTGTGACATGGAGATACTGCAGAATGTCTCCAAATTGAATGATTCTACCCTTAAGTCACTGTCACCACACATCTGCCCATCAATAATGCATGTGCCAGAAAGTTAGTGAAAATCTGTCTGATATCTGCTCTTGTTTCTTGGTCTCTCTGCAGCATCGGGGCTCTGATGCGACGTGTGTTCGTGTTGCGAACCATCAGCATGGTCTTCCAGAGCTCTCTACTCACTGTACTAGAACCATCACCACTCATGAAAGGTGAGAGACGGTCTTAAAAGCAGTCACACCAATTTAACACATTTTACCAATAACCATGATCCTGTGCAGTTTGAGTATGATGCCAGCAGATGATGGAAGGACAAGAACATCGGAATTAAAAAGTGAGCCTGTTAGTCTTGTACACGCACACTACATCTTATTTGAATTCTGCGCATTACTTATTCAAAGAAAATCTCCAAAATCCACACTGATGGTATTAATGATATTCACATGGTGGATCCATCTTCAATAAACAATGATATGACATACCAATTCCTCGGCGAGAGGGGGGAGAAGCTGTGGGAGAGACGGGAGGACGGGGAATACAGAAGCCACTCCAGTAACAGCTAATAACGGCTTTACTAATTGAGATATGAATATTGATAATACTAAAAATAATAATAATCGTATCTACATACATTTTGTGTGTCCCTATCACATCGCTTTCTATCCTCTTTGTTCATCATCCACACATCCACTCGATCACCAGTGGAACAGCCATTAGGAGCCACTGTTTGAATTTGCTCTTTAATGAGTCATAAACACTGAAAAATTGTAACACAGTGATTAAAAAGCAATAAATATCATGCTGCCATACGATAAACACAGCAGAACTACATCATAAAAGAGGACCAATCATCACAAAGACACTTTCACAACTTTGAGGTAAAGATAGTTTTGCATTGAATCAACAATTCTGAAAATCTCAACAAAACATTATGACATTCATTCATCTACTATTGTGTTGTGGTGACATAACGTGTGTGTGCTCATTCTTCTAATGGAGTGAGTCTGGCTGGCAGGTATGTAATTTGATATTAAAAGTTAGGTAACATCTGTACAACGGGATTTACAATAGACACTTACCTTCACAGTAAATCCTTCGGTAGAATAGCTGCCGCCTGTACTTGACTGGTCTTTGGTCAGGTGACCTGGAGTCTGCTGGTCCAACAAACAGCTGACCCAAAACTGGTTGTCAGTTCATCAGTTGCCTACAGCAGTGGTTTCCAAACCTCATGGGATCGCAAAGTAACATCAGTGTTCTTCAAATAAGTAATAGTAGGCCATCCCATACAGGTGAACATGATATCTCAGGAACACCTTGAGAGAATTTATTAAAATTTGGCACAAACATCCACTTCGACTTAAGGATGAACAGATCAGACTTTGTTTTCAAAGGTTGAAGGTCAAAGATCAGTGTGGTCACTGACGAGAATAAAAATATTTTTTTGGCCATAACCCAGTGATTCATGCTATTATTATGATGAGATTTCACACCAATGTCCTATGGGATAAATAACGAAATCCCTGAGGGCCAAAAGAGGAATTTTTTTCTGGTAAGCCACTTTGTATGTCTAATCTAAATAGTTTTCTCTCCTATGATTATGACTTGAGTACTGGTAAAAAAATAAAAAATAAAAAGTTTTGCCAGGATAATGTTTTACTTTCTTTTTTCATTTGTGAAACCAAGTGAAAAAAGAAGGCTCATTCTTCATTCAGTGTTAAAGACCTGTGTGAGTGGAGAAAATGTAACCTTACAAATCGATTTTTTTTATCTTGGCAAAACTTTTTCCACCACCAGTTCTCCACTCATAATCACAGGAGATAAAACAACTTAGATCAGACTTAGAAAATGGATCACAAAAAATGTCTTCACTTGCCCTCAGGTCAGCTTCCCCGTGACATCATAAAGTTCTGCAAAAACACTTTTCTGGCCTTAATTCAACACCATAACTCAGGAACCGGAGGGGAGATTGTGACCTAACAAGACAGCATACCTGTCAATATAGTGATCATTTCCATTTCACCAAAAACTCCACTTAATATCCTTGATAAATTAAAAGTACTAACTAAATATATCATGTTAGTCTGGACATAAATGGATATAAATTGTATCTTGACTTTTGAATGGAGGCAACCAGGGGCGGTCATTCTAGTCTTTGGAGTTAGCTTGTGCAACCTGTCAACTGACCATGTCGGGGAGGAAGAGGCTGTAATTGTTTAAATGTGGAGATAGCATCCAACACTTTCAGATTGTCTCTCCCCAGTGGCATTGATAGCCTTGCTCTTATTAGTACGCCCAAAAAGTTACAGAGAAGAATGAATGAGATTTCACACCAATGTCTTATGGCATAAGACATCAAATCTTGCTTACTTTTAACCTCTGTAGTCGATGTGGATGTTGGATTGTCAGAAATGGTCGGACCCAGCATCACAATCCCAAAAAAATTGGGAACCACTGGCCTGTAAGCTTTTGAACCAGATGTTGTGTATTCATAGAGAATAAGAGTGGATAACGCAAAGGACATTGATAGACAGGTGCTCTCTGTCTCTCCAGAGAGCCATTGAGTTATTAATGTCTGAATGACACATCTGATTGTGTTACACAGCCAGTCGCAAAGCTGTTGGGATTCAGATCTGCACCTTTCATCTCTGTCAGAGTTGTCTGTTCCTCTATCAAGCCTCTCAGTCTGAAAGTTGAGGCCTCTCCCCCTCCTTTGCTTTAAACCCAGAACAAAGATTTCAGGAAAACTCAACCAAGAAAAAAAACATTCAGTTTCAGATTTTTCAATATTACATGATAACCCTCCGCTTCCCACTCCTCCAGTCTGATCAGTCGGTGCATCTGTGTGACTCCAACAGTCTTGTGTCGCTGACTGAAGAATCGTATTCAGGAAAAACTCTGGCGGCTTGAGTGAATAATTCAGTGTTAGCGGGAGCAGAGACAGATAGGCTCTGTGGTTCCTCTGTGTTTCTCCACTAACACCGCTCTGCCACTTCCCCTCAGAGGATACACTACATGTGTTTTGGGGACGAGGGGGGTTGGTGGTGGTGGGAGAAGGGAGAGGAGACACTTCAGCAGCTTACCATTTCCCGCTGCTTTGTCTCAACACAGAACAATGTAGTGAGAAGTGTAGCAGTGCAGACAACAGTGTGAAATTTATACTTTTCTGCCTCTTTCAGGAAAACTTAAGCTGCACTCAGACGTGTTTTTGCTTGATGATTCTCGTGTGTGTTCGCTCCCTCAGGTATGGCCGTCCTGAGCATGAGTGTTCAACACTTCTTGGGCGGTCTCATCACCACGCTCACCTTCACTACCATGATGCATTGCACTCAAAGGGCTGAGGAAAGCATTCAGGTAAAACAGACTTTATTCATACCCGCCAAGACCCAGACTGCTGTTATTTAACAATTTGACTCTTGCTGTCAATTTCTCTTTGTCTTTGGTGTTAGGTCACCTCCTGTGGCCTAACAAACACACATCGCAATTTTTTGTTTCTTTTCTTCTTTCCTCCTTCCATTCTGTCCTATCCTCTGTTTTGGTTTAAGGGGCTATTATATAAGTTTAGGTCATTTCCGTTAGTTCTCAAAGGGGGGCCGGAGAGGCATGTCTTCAGCATACAGTACCACACCTATCGTCACCTGAGCCTGTCAGTTCTCATCAGCTGTTTCTACCTGGAGAATGTCATACCAAGTCTCTATTCAATGCTTCTTTTCTTCTTGTCCCCCCACCTCTCTTTCCTGTATTTTGCCCCCTCGCTGATATTGTCCCTCCTACCCCCTCACTCCAACTCTTTGTCATTCTGTAGCCCTATAAACGCTCCTGACTTTTTCCTCTCCTCTCTCGTTTTCTCCTCTTCGACATAACTCCTTTTGTCCCTGTCGTAACTGGGCCATCGTTGCCTGGAGGTGATCGCTGTTCACACAGCCATTCAGACGTCACTCAGTCAGTCTCTGAAGGTGACAAATTATCATTTAAATTGCTGTCACTCATAAAGTGGAGAAGAAAGGGGGGATCACAGGCTGTAGCACAGATATCTGGTTAGTAATAAAATAAATAACAGAGAAGAATCAATCACAACATGTGATGATGAGAAACACAGTTAATTTGAGAGGTTCTCATGACACATATACCGTTTGCTTTTTAGTTTGTCGGTGTGTGAATCAGTGTGTGTATGTGTGTGTGTGTGTGTGTGTGTGTGTGCGGGCACACAGGAGCATTAGCTCGCCTGTACTCGTTGTGTGTGTATATGTGTGTGTTATTGAAGGTAGTGCTATCCAGTGACAGAAAGCTGATAGTGTGAGTGCTTGTTAACGATCCCCAGGAGAAAGAAACCGAATCTGTTAAACAAGTTGCTCAGAATAAAGGCACTCCACTTAGCTGTGGTCACACAGGCTCTCAGAGCTCTCCACCTCAGCGTACAGACCACAGACTCAGCTGAGAGACTCACCACCACTTCTTCAACTCTCATCGAATTCATATCATTTTATTTAAAGGATTTGTTTACTAGTGAGAAGTATTCGGTACAAACTGACGTGATTGTGGTCCTAAAGAAATAGTCTTGTCGTAGAAGCTTATGGTAGCGTCCGTGGATAAGAATTAGAAGTATATGATAGAAGGATTTAAAGCTGCAACTCATTATCGATTAATCTGTAAATCTTTTTTCTTTTTAATTAAACTTACTGCAAGTAGTTTTTAACTCGTAATGACATACATAAGCGAACAAACTTAATGCCCGTCACCCGGTTGAAGTCTGAGGATTACATTTTTTTTAAGGAGTGCTGAGGAAGAATTGAAGAGTCTCACAACCTGAGGAAAGAAGCCGCTCTGTAGTCTGGTGTTCCAGCAGCCCATAAATCTGTATTGCCGGAGTATCTTAGTGATTTTATGCCCATGTAGTGCTGGTCTTCAACAGCTATTGAGGATATGCTCACAATATGGGATAGATTTTGACATAAAATATAATGTAAAAAAGA
>CAEMYA010000002.1:2326672-2347959 GCA_903131615.1 Diplodus sargus | reverse complement strand
CTATTGGCTTACATGTAACCTAAGAGTATGAACGGCACTCCAACATGGGAGCCTATGGCAACTAAAAGATACTATGTTTCACCATCATTATATAAGAGTTAATAATCTTACATAATCACAAATAGATATATTACTTCATGCCTGTGCATCCTGGAATTAGCTGTATTCAAAAAGATAAATAGAACTAATACACTCGCTTTTAAAACAAATGCACATGTTAGCCAGATGAAGATCTTCATTACAGGAACTGTGACATGATAATTCTAAGTGAACATGGGCCTATGCCAATGCAGTGTGAATTTATGATCCATCCATAAAACTTTATAAATGCGTGTATCTTTCAACACATGCAGTAACATATAAATATGTTATGGTAATCTTTAAACTCAATCAAATCAGTCACCAATTATTTATTGTAAATACACTCTCGAGGCCAACCTGCACTACCTTCCCACACCACAGAATCACTAGTTCAGACCTCAAATTTGCAGATTATTTGTAGCATTGCAGCTTTAGTTCTGAAATGACAAATAGAAAAGAAATTATGCAAAACAAACATTTTTAATCCTGTAGAAGAAGCTTATGTTGTAATTTGTGGATATACATTAGTGGAAGATAACAACACCCTTGTGTATTTGCTGCAGTGTCAGTATTTGACACTCAGAGTAAAAATAATCTTAGAATCTTCTTTATTTTGTACATGAAAATGTTTCAGAATAATGTATTTGTCAATGCAGGCTTTGAGTCTATATTGAGTCTATAAATTATGGAAAGATTCAATGTTTTTTTTTTTACAATGAAGTAAAGAACCCCGAGCCCAACGAATGAAGTTGTTTGGTCGATAGTCTAGGTGTCACTAGAGTCCGTCTGTTGTGTTGGAGTTACCTGTCTCACCTGATGCTGTGCTCTCAGACAGAGGGAGGAGGAGGCTGGGGGAGATTAGGTAATCTCTGTCCCTCTCTTTCTCTCTCTTACCCCGTCTTGAAAGCCTTAAGGCTGGGATCAGATACTCTTCTTCGTTTGGCCTCCATCCATCGTCTCAGGCTATGATCTCACGCTTTCTCTTTCAGGCTTCCAGTCTCTTCTAACCTTTTTCCACATCGTTCCCTTTTGCACTTTTTTTCCTCAAAAAGAATAACTTTTTTATTCTCATCTGTTGATACTGATTATTTTGTATTACAGGTTCAAAAACATGAGATGATAAGTAGTGCTACCCTCACCTCTCTACTTACCCGTGTACTGCTCCCTTTCACTTACAATGTCCCTTTATTTTCCAAACCCTCTCCTTCCTGCTTATCCTGTTTCTCACTTCCCTCTCCCTAACTTCCTCATCACACTCTCTCCCCATCATTCCTCCTCTCTTCTCCCCTCATTCCACCTCTCCACTCCTTCCTCTCACCATCAGGCGACTCACTACAGTTTCCTGGCGACTCTGGAGGTGCTGGGCAAGCTGACGTTCAGCGCTCTGGCCGGAGGCGTAGTGGATTGGTTCGGTTTCCAAGTTGCCTTCCTGTTCTTCCTCACGCTCTCCGCTGGGACGGCCCTGCATGTGTGGACGGCTACCTTCACTGGTGCTCTCAGGGAACACCAGCTCAAAGAACAGCCCAAGTGAGATCAGGATCAGGGTGAACAGTCCTGTTCCGGGGCGTCTGCTGGTGCTGAAAATGAGTTAAACCATCAGTATTCAGGCTGAAAAGTCCTTGGATCGCATTAAATGTTAACACTCATGACTTTAGCATATCTTTTCAGTAAAGACGTTTTTGAATACGTTTCTTGTTTTGCCATTTTTAAGGAGAAATCAGCCATGCAGTTAAGTACTATACTCTATTACAGAGTGTGTTTTTTGTCATTTCACTGGCAAAACTGGCCTTAAGTTTTATTTATTTTGCATTGGAAATGTCTGGAAAAGTCATAATATTTACAGTAGTGTGAGGAACGTTTGCATATGCTGTTAAGGAAAGGATGAGTATTGTTGTATTGAGTTTGGGAACTATAATCAAAGCCGTTTGTATCATCTGAGCCATTTTAATGTTATAATGAGCCAGCAATAAGAGCTGTAGCCAAAAGCAATATCGCTTCTTTGTGATGCTTGTTCTATCATATGGGACTGTATAAGAATATGTTAGTCATTCTCCTGAGTTCTATGGTTTACAATTAATCTCTACTACCTCGTATCAGCTCTGTATGGTACGATACACAGGAGGTGAATGTACAGTAGCTGCACCAAGTAGAAGATACATTCATTGCAACACACATTGACTATGTTATCTAAGCCACACTTAGCCAAAGTAGGTTTGTAGTTATTGCACACATTTCATTTTAGAAAAGGTAATGAAAAATACACTTCATCCGTTGAATGAAGAGCGTTTGTTCAGATTTTCAGAGTAAAACCCCCTTACCGGTTGCGAACAGGATACCCTGACAGCTTACTTCTTGTAGGAAACCTGAGCCTTACAAACTGCATGGTGCCATCTCGTCTCAGTTTTTCAATCAAAGATTCAGACCTGTCAATAAACTCTGAAAATATCTTTGTAAAACTTGAAAGACCAATAGATAATATTCACATGGTGGCCATCTTCCTTTGATGTAACACTCAGGGTAGGAAGCTCAAATGTCATACTGCTGTGTTGCAGATTGTCCTGTAAACGTAGGGAATCTGACAAATTACTATCATTTCACTGCTGCTCTGATAGGGTTACCGTGGTGATGCAATTGTCCCACCAGCTAATAAGCTCCTGATGACAGAGATATAACCAGGTACACTAGGCTTCTTACAAAAAATACACCCAGATCTGTGTTAGTTTGATTAAACTATTACACCACATTAAAAGCATTTAACTGGCGTGATACAGGTTGACTTTTATATGATGTAGTCCTGTCACAGGGAATGTGAATTATCATTAAGTATATTACCAGGTTCCCTATTAAAATTGGATATAAATTCAAAATACTGTCAAATAGGCGCTTTTGCATTTTGCCTTGACAACAAGACCTCTGCCATTGTCTTGTCGATCAACTCCTCTTACTCTTGTTACGTCAAAGGTGAAATGTGACTCCTGCTATTCCGTGCTGCAACTCTGCTGCTGGCGCTGCTGCTGTACAGAGGAGAAAGCTTCTGTTCATAAACGCTTGTGACAAAAGCAAAACAGTGATGGGGTGGTGGGTAAGTAATGTAATCGGTTTAAGCCCGAACAACGTGTAACACCGACTGCCACAGCAAGACTACCTGCTGATTAGAGAGCAACCGTAAAGACAATGGAAAGTGCAAATCTGGAGGGACAGTTTGCCACATTTCAAAGTAATTTATTAGCTTCTATTAATATTAGCATTCAGCCACTTCCTAGCTAACATTAACATTTGATAGTGTTACACAAGTCAGTAGGAAAGGCCTAACTATTTTAAAATATCAAGGCACATCTTGGACACGTTTATTTGAGCTTGGGTGTGAAACACAGTGATGTTAGTTAGGAAGAGGTTAAATGCTAACGTTGGCTGCTGGGTTATCAGATATGTTGTTTTATTCTAACTATGGCCCAATGTCCCTCCAAATTGTCACTGACATCTTTTCGGTTGCTCATCAATCATCCAGGTAATTTTACACCTGAAAACTGTTCAAGTTTACAAACTCTTTTGGCTTCATGCGCCGCTGGGCAGCTTTCACACACTTGAACGCAGCTCTGGCTCTGATAGTGTAACCAGCTGTTAATTTTTGAATCCAAGGTCAAACCGAATAAGTTTATACTACTTCTAACCTGAAACACAGCAGCGTAACGTTAACCCGTTTCCCACCCGA
This sequence comes from Diplodus sargus, assembly GCA_903131615.1. Lineage (NCBI taxonomy): Eukaryota > Metazoa > Chordata > Actinopteri > Spariformes > Sparidae > Diplodus > Diplodus sargus. The sequence continues at coordinate 2,344,166 of CAEMYA010000002.1, read as the reverse complement.
GCACGACATTTGAAGAAAATGGCCACCGTGTGAATATGGTCTATACCACTGGCAATGGCTGCTACCATTGTTTCACTTTACTTGTTTAAATATGACATATATGTACTATAAAAACATACCGTAACTCTCCATGGTACTGTATACTATATCAAATAATTTTCTCCAAGCTTAGAATATGAATGAAGCAGTAAGGTAGAATGTTATTGTATTGATAGAAATTAAGTCTTAATTGTGTCGGCAGGAGACGGGGATGGATCGAATGACATAACGGCATTAACCTCAGCCAAACTGAAAAGCTGAGTCAATTGCTGTCACCCACATAATAAATAAAGGGATGCCATACCACATCATCACCGGTTCATCCATGTAGCCAGATCCTCTGTCATGAGATTTGCACAAAAAATAAAGCTGCTGAGTGAATGTTCGAGTTTTGTGTTTTTGTTGTGTGTGACCAGCCTCGAACACATGTTGGACCCCTGGGGGGCAGCTCCTGTCAGGCCTTTGAGTGCGCTCCCACCTTTGAAAATCCACCGCTGCTCCGAACACAACAGTAGCTCTCTGCAGCGAACTGGCTGAGGGCTACAGGAGTGAATAGGGCCCGTGTCACAGGATCCACAACCCATAGAGCCCTAATGACACAACAAATGCTGTGAAGGAGGATTAGACCGGCTTACACGGCCCCTCAATACACCTCCACTTTACACTTTCTCACCCGGCCTCATTATATGGGCGTACTGTTTGTGTAGCAGGAGAGAGTGGGAAGGTTCGAGGAGAGGGGCTTATGTTTTATCCTCTCGCCATTGTCAGAGAAGAGTGAGCGTTGAGAGCCATAGGTCTGTTTGGTTTGATGTCATTTTAAGAGTCACATGAAACCACAAGCCAATGTAAACGAATGAGCGCTTTATGTGAGCGAAGGGGGTAGTTTTTCTCAACAGTCTGAGATCCTGTAAATCATCAAGAAGAGACACCCTCAGCTACTTTGTTCAGAGTTACATTAGATTGTACAAGCATACAGTTGACCAGCTAAATAGAGCTGAATTTGTCTAGACGCCACCTTGAATCTGAAATATGTGGACAATGCTCCAAGTTTCTTGCTTACATGCTGGAGACAAAATAACTTGCTTTATTTGTTAGTGTAGGTTCGGGATGTTGACCCAATACGAGACAGCAGTAAGCTATGGAGAAAGGGAAACCACAAGGGCCACTTAGTGGCTGTCAGGAGTTTTAGATTGAATCACATGGTCTTCATCTGCAGGTGGAGTTTGGCCATTAGATGCTGATACTCGTATTTCCACTTTTTTTCTGAGCATTTCAAAGATCCAGTGTGTAGGATTCAGTGGCATTTAGCAGTGACATTGAAGAATGCAACCAACAGAACATCCCACATCTCATTCAAATGTGGCGCCTGATCAGCTCAGTTCAGTTTCAGCTTACAGGTTTTACTTCCTCGCTAGGCAGTCTGTTGAATATGCGTACATTGGAAATACACAAGTAATATATAAAATAATAAAAACTGAACGTAAGAACAGTATTTACAGTACAAGGTTAAAAAAGAACTCTCACTTCCAACTTAAAATGAAGAGTGCCAATTAAGAAAAGAAGTTTGTCAGTTTTTTCTTGTGGTTCTGAGATCTCTACATCTCTGCATCACACCAAAACAATTGAGGCTAATTGAATTTCAGAAACTCAACAAAAACACAATCTTTGAAACACTGGGACGTTGGTTTTAAGAAAAGTAATTCTAATATAACACAAAACCAAAGGAGAAATGTGTAAACTGCAGGAGCATTATTTGCTAACTCTGTTTTAAAGCCTGTGTGCAGACGGCGGGGGGGGGTGAGGAAAGGTAGATGACTGGTCTGGATCCTACAGCGCTGATGAGAGTGAGACCTCCCACTGCGGTTGCCAGATTGGCAGAAACCCCCCGTGGAGAGAGTGCGTGTCTCGGGGGCCGACCTCCCTGCCGCCACTGTTGTGATAGATTGGTGGATTTGATGTTGCCTTACATGTCGGCGATTGACTTTGTGGAGTAATAACAGTCACGGGAATTGCATAAGACTTGTTGCCAAGCCCGAGAGAAGCCGTCTCACTCTTCCGGGCATGTGAAGCATAAAAATAAAAGTGTTGTTATCACAGCACAGGGATCAGGCAATTATTCAGTGATTTACTTTAATATAATTGAAGTAAATTCGGTGCACATGTCATGTTCACGCGTGAATACCTGAGATGTTATCATCAGAGTCAGATTCCCCACATAGAAGGCTAAGGATGGGTAATCTTTTATGTCAACAGCTATTCAGTTTCATTAACAATCAGGCCGGAGCACAAGTCTAGTCACACCACCAACTTTATACCCGTATCAGACGGGAGGCCCCACTAAAGGATCGGCTCCCTCATTCACCGTGTGCCAAGGCTGATCTGCTAATCACAACGTCACCAGATGCGCAACAATGCCACCCAAACAATAGGAAACACGGAAATAATAAGGCAGAGTTTATGAGCTATAAGAAAGGAGAGAGAGAGTTCACTCACAGTTGCATCTCTCGGCCGGTAGAGTTACCTCTGGGGAGAGAGGGAGGGAATGCAACATGTTTTAATCTCAGCAAACAAAGGTGTTGTATCGCTTTTTTCCCTCTATTGTCTCCGAGTGCCCCGGGAGGAGAGAGGTGTTGGCTTTTTGCGCTGCTTTTGTCCTGTGGCTGGCAGAATGGCCTTCTGGGAAACCTGAGTGGGCAGGTGGAGGAGCGGTGAGCAGCATCGGGTGACACGGTGTTTCCTCCACCGGTGTTTACTTTTTGTTTATTTGCAGAATGAGAGACATGGACACCTCTCTCTCTCTCCCTCCTTCTCTCACCTAAGCTCTTCTCTTCTCGTTCTTCCCACCGCTTTGTCCTCTGTCTTTGTTTTCCTTCCTCTGTTTTCTAAACTAACTTCATCACAGGCTGTACTTGTTTGTGTTGATGCTGCAGGACACTTTTATAGGAAAAAACACAAAGATTTTAGACTTTGTTGTCATTTGTCTTTAGGTGAAAACAGTATCCAAGAAAATGTTCTGCTATCTGATGTGATGAAAAAAGAAAAAGAAAGAAAGGATGGTATATAACAACCTGAGCAATTGTGAATTAAAGCTAATTTTGAGAGTAAAATGAATATTTCCAGATACCCGACAGCTCATGTACAAACTTATTAAAGGTGCTGTATGAGAACTCCAATCAAACCGGGGGCAGCATAGACCTATCACTAGTGCTGTGTGATATGGACAAAATCTTATATCTTGAAACAGCTAATTTTCTCTATAATATATATATATATATATATATATATATATATATATATATATATATAAATTAGGAGATGGCATCTGTAATTTCGTGGTGTCTGCGGTGCCTCTGGTCAACGATTCTTTCTGGCTCGTTTGGTGTGTTTTTTTCTTTTCGTCACTTTGTGGTTTGAGGTAACGTTAGTGCTTCGTCGCGTCATCTCCCTGTCTCCGTACTGTTTTTCATGCCGTGTCTTTAAGTGGTAGAAAAGATTAAATGTGCTCCAGTCGCTAGTAACAACTTGTTGGCGGCAAGTTTTGCAGATTTTGGTTCATTTATTGAATGTTTTAATCCAACATATTTACATATGGATACTTTAAAACATTAAATCCCTGTGTGAAGATTCTGGATTACTTTTTATTTACATTGTTTACTGTAAATATGCTTCAATAGCCAACATGCAAGCTTTAATCTTTAGTCAATCAGCCTAATATCAAGAATAATAAACACAAGCAGCTTCAAAATTCATGTTCAATCAATGCTTCATTCTGACTAATTATTCCACACCTATAGTAATACATTACACCATAGTAAACTGCCTTCCTATGTAAGTTTTTCTTTTTACTGACAAGCTTACTAAACTTTAAATATTTTTATAATGTTGAAAGGAAACCAAACTGTAAAGACCTTTGACAAAACAATCTTAAATCAATGTCCTGAGTATGATAATGGATGATGTGATAATGGCTCGTGAAGTTGCTTTAATGTTGTTAAGAGCTTTTATGTTTTACAGATATATATCTCTAGCAACAGCATTTTAACACCACACATGTGGCCAGTTTTTATAAAATAAATGTTCTTTATGGAAAATACTGCATCGTGGTACAACACTGAGACTCCATGGAAACCTGGATCCATGATTGTGGTATTCTGGTCATATAACTACAGTATAAACGGCTTCACAGTGGTCTAAGCGTCGTAATAATAAGCCTACTCACATTCAAACACACAAGCAAAAATAGATAGTCGGACAAAGAGAGGGTAATTGCAATGAGATGTCCAGTGATTTTAGAGAACGAGCAGCGGGTCATTTCTCATAATGCTGCAAAACGTCATGATTAAGTCAGCTAAAGAACTCACCAGCACATAATTTCAGATGAATAGATCAGATGAACATTTACAGGGTTTATCAAGGTTTGTTCTTCAAATGTGCAGTGGCTGGTACAGATGGACTACACAATCTGAAGAGAGGAATGATAACAGGTCGTATCTCCCAATATCTACAGCAGTAGAACGCCCCAAAAACATCAGCGAACATTTTTCTGCAAAACTTTAACTTTTCAAACTTTAAGAACATTTGGCTGATGACACTTACAAACTTTTACTTAAGTAACGATTTGAAAGCAACCGATTTTTCACATGTGACTGCAGCAGGGAAAGATGAAGAGGAAAAGAAACCAGAGACATGGCTGACCAGGATCTAAGGCGGACGTACAGGAAAGAGAGGCAGCCTTAATGCAGGACGGACAGAGGGGCAGTGAGGGTTCAGCTTGCTGTTAGCTAAGACACAACGACCGCGCCGTAACTCTAGCCCCAGGAGAGGCGAGCGCTGGTGTATTTTCTTCCATTGCAGGCCAGCAGATATCTTTACCTGGTGACAACACACACCTGTGTGTAGATCACCTGACCTGATGGCCACTGTGGGAACTGGCAGTGAGGTGTACTCAGTCAGCCTGTTTGCAGATTTAAAGATCTAAGTGGAAGAAGTCAGGGAGGTAAAATTGGCAGGAAACCAGCTCAGCTGAATCATTCAAGTTTATTCACTGTGTTTCTGTGCTTTCGTTAATCCAATCGCCAGAATAAATGTCAACTAAGTATACTTCTGCAAAACCATAAATAAGTTAAAACTCAAAATTCTTTATGATGCAGCTAGAAGTTTGTTTTAGTATTTCTCTCAAAGCATGAATACATACTGTTTTGGCAAAGAATACCTGATTTGGTAAAAATGTTCATGATTGGTTTTGGTCACCACCAAAAGACCTAAAGATTGTCCCACTTACTGTGAAAGAAGACGGTTTGGTTGCCACAAAAATGTCTGGGAATATCGCCAGGTCTCCTTAAAAACCTGGTTTTGAACCCACAAAAACGGCTGGAGATGCTCCGACTCCCTGTGAAATAAAAGCCTACTTTGGTTGCCACAGTAAAAGCTGGAGATGATCTGACCTTCTGTGAAAAATAGCCATCCTTGGTTGCCACATAAATGACTGTAAATGTGCCCAGGTCTCCTTAGAGAACAATCAGTTCTGTCAGCACAAAAACGGCTGGAGATGGTCCAACTTCTCGTGACCAATAGCGACTTTGATCACCACAAATACAGCTTAGATGTCCTCCCAGACTTGAACTGCGGTCGCCCTATTAGCAGCGCTGTGGCTTGTAATAACGACACCGTCTTCCCTCCACCTCGGATATGAAGGTCAGCTAAAAAGCATATACTGTGAACGAAACATTCCACGTTTGGTACAAATGTCAACCACATTTCTGTGTTTTTGCAGAAACATTGGCTGCTAACATTATATCCGGGTGCGTGGGCTGATGTTTGCCTTGTTTTATCTTGAGTTAGATGTGTTTTATGTCACAAATGCTCCTTGAAGGCTCTTTATTTGCCTGCATCGTGTTTTAAAAGTAAAACCATTTCTGACAAACGCACTGAATCTGCTAAATACATCCAGCACATGACCATTTATCTGCACTGTTATTTCAGGCTGTCTCATAATCATGTTTTGGAGAATTTTCTTTTGGGGAATTATTGGTATTTGAATACAGTTAATTTAAAAATAAATAAATAAATAAAAATCAAGCACATAATCCCCTGCACTTAATTTAGAAACAGTCATTTTTCCCATTTTGATGAGAGCCTGGGTAGAATTTTCAATTAGTTTCCACTGAGATGCCATGAGTTCACCTAAACAGCTTCTGAGCAATAACCACAAGCCCGGCCCCGCTGAATAACTTAACGTAAGAATAAATTGTATGTTCTGTACTCGTTTCATTAATAATACACAACTAATTTTCATACAGGATCTCTGCTCCCTGCCAACATAATCATAGTTGTCTATTTTTAGGCTCAGGCTTTTAATTGGCATGAATATTCCAATGAGAGACAAAGAAGCGCGTGTTGAAGACGGCGGCGTAAACAGTGTGTGATTCACTTAGAAAACGAGAGAAGGAGGCAAAGAGAGACACAGAGTTTCTCATGCAGGATCTTAAATGAGATGTGAGACGTGCTGAGAGGAAATCTTTATCGCCGCACTGTACTTTTGGGACGGAATCTGTGAGTCTGCAGTATCTGGATGTGTAAAGACCTGTTTTTTTTTGACAATTAAAGACATGAGGTCATTTTCCTGGCGCTCACATTCACAGGGTTATTTTAAGACTTCAACTGAAGTTATCAATTAGTATATCATCTAATAACCCATTTTCCTCTTGTTTGGGCATCATGGTCATTCATTTGCTCCTTTTTATATTTATAAAGAATTTAAATCATTCATCCACATCCAACAATTACAGCAGTTTTTTCCCACTTCTTGCCTTTATACTTGACTAAGCTTGACTTTGTTTTTCATCCCGTCCACCACCGAGATCAGAGAAATCCATGCTGTTTACACTCATATATTATATTTCTCATTACCACTCAGAGGTTGATGTAGCTTTTCCCAATTGCACACTAACAGAAAAATCTAATGCGATACGAAGATCAAGCCAGATATAACGGCATGACAAAATCTGATATTGCACGCTAAGCAACTTTTAGGTGGTGGGTAATTGAGAGGTGTAGGTGGGCAAGTGTGTGTGTATGTGTGTGTGTGTGTGTTGCAAGAGACGTGTTACTCTGTAGAAAAGATATCTTTTAACATTGCATCGGGGCACTTAAGGGAAGCGTTTCACTTCTTTATAAAACATCTCTTAAAGTCACGATTAGATGTCTTCATTAGTTGTCTTGGGTTAGATCAGCGAATGTGGGTAAATATCATTCAAATCAACTGTGGCTGCATTTCAGTGACAGATAGCCTGCAGCAATGACCTTAAGCTGTAAGGAAAAGTTCCTCAAAAATGGTGTCAGCTTGGTTCCTATATGGTGGAATAGAATATTTTACAAATGGGGATAGTGTTAGCATAAGTGCTGCTGGAGGCCTGGTACTAGCGAGCTGGGAGCTGGAAACAGGCTCAAGTCACTATAGGTTGCTAGGCTTCATTGTGTTTCCACTAGACTACATTTATTTTGGTCAAGAATGGTAACCGACATCATTGTCATTCGATGAAGAGTTACTGAGGAAATTGAATGCTAGCTAGGTTGCTAATTGACGGCTGGCAGGCACATTAGCTCGGTCAATTAGGGTGCAGTAATTTTACAGTTTATTCACACCACGAGTGCACTATACACATATACATTTAAAACAAATGTCTTTGATATCAAACACGGATGGTGCACCACAGCTAATAAGCTACAGTGGATTCCACCATTTTGGACTCCCCAGCTCTCCGTTCCCCTCAAGGTCAGCACTGTTACTGCGACTTGGAGCAAATTCACATGTTATACTTTAACTCTATACATTTCCACATAAAACAAACAAACAAACATTGAAATGATCTTAAGCGCATGTGTGGAAAAGCGTTTGCAGTGATGGGAGCTGCTCCGCGGTGAAACAGTCTCTGCTATCCAGTCCCCCAGTGATGGGCTGGGATGTGACAAGCTGCCAGCTCATATGGTGTTGAGCCTGAGTCACTTAGCTCTGCTCTGCCTCAGTCTCCAGGCTCAGACCCCTTCAGCCTATCCCCACTCTATCTCCCTCACTGCCAGTCCCACCACACACCCCCATCCTCACCCTTCCTCTACCCCAGCCTCATTTGGACCATTAGGGCCAAGACAGGAGAAGCCTCGTTCTTTCGCACACACCCCACTTCTTCTCTTTCGTTTTCTGTCATCTATTTTCCGACGCCTTCCCTCCACTCGTCCATCTCACTGCCCTCACATGCGGACAACCCGTCGGGACTAGTTGTTGACGGGGGAGTTAACAGCGCATTGTGATGGTGTTTAAAGGGTTCTGGCTCTATATGGCTGTCCTCTGGCTGGCTGACTCCATGCCTCCTGGTGATGGAGCCTTTTTAGGTCATTTCATCCATCCATCCGTCCCTCCATCCATCCATCCGTCCCTCCATCCCTCTGTCCATCCGTCCATCCATCCGTCCGTCAATCCATCCGTCTATGATCATCCATTTCTTTGCTCAGCAATAACAAGTAAAAAGGAAATGAAACAAATCTGTTTTTAACCATTCACTGAGGAGTTCTTGTTGGCAGACTGGATCCTATCATATTCCAGGCCTATATTGTGTTCAGTATCTCTTGGGAAAATCATTCTTTGGCAAACTTTGGCAGAGAACAAACTCTATTGTTTCTTAGAGTGCAGTCACACAAGGCAGCCTCATATTTCTCTTAATCCCGTATCAGACTATCTGTGGTATGAAACTGAGGCTTTGAATTAATGGGAAATGTCAAATTTGTCATGCTGGTATCACTAACAAAAGTTTCTGAGATCCTGTGTGACAATGGACTGAGACGACGCGCTGTAAGTCAGCGTACAGTGTTCATTCCTATTGCCGTACAATATCAGTGCAGGAGAGTGCTAACTTCTGTTTTATGTAATGGATCATTTCCTGACAATAAAAGGAAGTTTCGCAGGAAAAAAAGCTATGCAATCTAAGAGAAAGTCGAAAATGATTATTTTAGAGACACATAAAAGAAGTTACTGAGTTACAGACAAGGAGACTATCAAACAGGCAACCACAGTCTGAGTCTGTTACAACATTTGTAAGCTTGATACACTGGATATTTTTAAGGAGAGCTGGGGACCTTTCCAGCCATGTTTATGGTAACTAAAACCAGATATCTGGATTGGAAGTTGAGCCATCTCCAGTCGTGTTTGTTGTGACAGAAGCAGGTGTTTCAAAGGAGACCTCAGGATACTTCCAGCGATGTTTGTGGTGTCCAAAAAAAGCCAAAACACGATGTTTTCCTAACCCTAACCCTGACCAAGTGGTTTTTGTGTCTAATCCTAACCATAGTAGCCCAAGCACAACATTATGAAAAGAGAGAAATGGTTAGAGGAGAAATTATAAACAATTTCCACATTTTTGTCTCAGGTTCTCTGTGGAATTCTTTAATTGGAAGTAAACCATTTCAATTAATAATTTCATAAAAAAATTAGCACCAAATACAGAGTTTCTTCCATTAAATGTATTTGTAAATCAGTAGAAAATTACAGATTGGTCAGTGACACTAAGCTACAAACTATGACACTATTCTTATGCATCGAGTGTCAGTTCTGCCCTAGAAGGTCTCTGCGGTCAGGTTAGCAATTATAAATATGCAACGTCAGGTTGGACTTGGGCTCAAAAACATTTCAGAAAAAAATATTTTGGGTTAAGGGTACAATTTGTAAGTTACGTCCAGAATCTTAGCTTAAAATATTCAAGTGAGTGTGAAGAAACAAAACAACAGCGATGATATCATGTAAAAGACTGCTGTGTTGCAGAGATGTCTACTGAAGTTAGCATGCTAAACAGCTAGCCTTCCTGTCTCGAAATACCACTTTGTACCACAAGAGGTGATATCTCCAATAGCCCCCGTTGTTTCACCTGAGATATAAATGCCAGCTGTTAGCGTAATGAACGAAACAAAATAAACTCACAAAATGTCAAGAAATAAGACTCACTTACTTCTATTTCCTTGGTAAACAGAAAATAACTCCTGACTTCACAAAGTAAGCTGTCAAAATCTTCCAGCTCTCCAAACAAAATCCAGGGCCACAGGCTCCTGGGTCAATCGAGCCATGAGCTAACGGCAAATAGCTACAGCCAAGTATAGTTATCAGAGAGCAGAAGTTGTCAGTTACTCCTGTGATTTGCTGCCCCCTATGTTTTCAGAGCCACATCCAAATCTGGCCATGTACCTCAGTTACACGGTAAAAGCCTGCGTGGTCTCACAACACTGTTGTTTAAATGATGAAATAAGAGTGCAGGCTTAGTTTTTTATAGCAATATGAGACAATCTCACAATTCCCAATTACCTGGCAGTTTCCAAAAATGTGCGTGCGTATACAATGGGTGTGTTGATGTGGAGAAAACACGAAGTGACGAGGTGATGGAGCGAAGAGGAGAGGAAGGGTGGAGATCCATGGAGGAAGGGAGGAGAGGATGAGCGGTCCAGAGGACAGAGGGGGAGATACAGGACCATTACTACACTGTTTGACATCATCAGGGATTCAGCCTCGGGCCAGAGCGACTAATGGGGGTCTCTCCCTCTCTCCCTCTCTCTCTCTCCCTCTCTCCCTCTCTCTCTCTCTATCTCTCTTTCTCTCTCTCTCTCTCCCTCACTAACACACACACACACACACACACACACACACACGATCACATTCAAAATGCACACTACATGTACAGATATGAATTCATGCACGCTTCAGCGCTCAGAGCTGTACAACATGTGAATACACATGTGCAGAAACTATGCACGCAGACAGCTGAGCCGCCATGCCCAATCCAATAAGGTTTCCACGCAGAGTTTAAAATACCAAAAAAGCTGAATCTATACTTCCTGTTGCTACCTCAAACTGCATCTTGATTTCGGCGCAAAGCCGTACTGTACATACCGTTTTGATTCGTTGCATTCGAATGCACAGTATGGTGCTATACATCTCATTTTCCTCTTGCTTCACGGTTAAGCTAATCTTGTCAAATCATTCATGTAAGTGTTGATGTGTCATGTGTGAGACAAAAGGGGAACAGTTTAGCCCCTCTATCTCACCCTGTACCTTGAAAGCCACACCGCTTGTGCATCTCCGCAGTCTTTGAGGGAAAAAAGGCTTACAGTGCCACGCTGCCGAGAAAAGCCAACTCATCCCCACCAGCATTTGTTGTGCTCCGCTTAATCTAATTCAACTGCTAAAACCCCTGTGACAGCAGCTCCTGTGCTTCAAGCACTAAATCATAGTCTTAACAGGGGAACAGCAGCAAAAATAAAGATGAGAGGGAGAATAAGCAGAGCGGAGACAGAGGAGGTAATGCATCCAGATAAAAAGAGATGGATGTGGGAGAGAGAAAGAGAGAGAGAGAGAGAGAGAGAGAGAGATAGGAGAGAAAGGCCCTGGTGGATGTGAGAGGTGGGACCATCGGAGGGGCAGTGTGTTGACTGATGTAGACAGCTGGACATGGATTTTTTAATCTGTCCAAATAGGATCTGCCCAATGTAGGCTTTTCTCCTGAGCAGCAGGCCCAGCACTGGGGTTGTGACAGCCAGACGACAGCATGGGACCACAGCACTCAGAGATGACACCACTGCTGCCGTTGTGTGCGTGTGTGTCTGAAAGAGAGCAATATGTGCATCTGTGTGAAGAAGAAGAGGGAGAAAGTCTAACAACAAGACAAGCAGTCAAAATGTCTGCAAGTGTCGCCGGCAGTAGTGTCAGATAAACTTTGTAGTTTTCATTTTGGATTTCCATCTGATGCCAAACACGAGCTGTGATGCAGTGTTGTTGTGGATGGGCTGCGTTCAGGTGACGGCTGTGATGTAACTCACACACAGCAGTTGGGTTTCTATCCAAATATAGCCACACATTTAACTAAACTCGTGCCAAAGTTTGAATTAATGTTAACAGATGTTTAGATGCTAATTCTCTACTTAGATGCCACAAAAATCAGTGCAGAAAAAGACAAGATTTGATTCAAAGAGCGCAGGGAAAACCAAAGTGTGAAGGAGATCATGGATTTTTTTGTTTTGGGGGGCGTCGCCAAATTATCGTTCGATTAAAAAAAAAGAAAAATCAAGTGGTTTCCAAAAAGACACAATATCAGAAATCATTTAACCAACATTAATAGCAAAGATTAATTCATACATGTTTCCTTTTATTAACCAACAGTGATGAAAGTCTACCCACTGTCAGCTACTAATGTACTATTGACACATATAGGTCAGTTATCTGCATTATTATATTAAGAGTACAGACATTATTCTGAGCCACAATGGATCATCGTAAAACTTACTGAGCAGAGACTCTGACACACCCTCCACCCCAGAGAGCACTGGAGAAACTGCAGAGGGTGAGGAAACCAAACTAGACATGTGCCATGCCACAACTGCTGACTTGTTTATAGATGGTATTATGGGCCGCCATGCAGTTTAATATGCAGACAGAGTACGATATATATACAGTCCATGTATAGTAAGTGCTGTGTCTCTATCAGCTAAGGGGTCCTTGGCCTTTGAAGACCCCTGGTAACACACACTGTATCAAGTGTCTTAGGAACCATAATAATCTGTCCTCCCTCTTCCTCCCATCTTATTAAAACACTTTCCAAAGGTATTTAGAATAATTTGTCTGATTCCAAATCACATCTCAAAGTTGTCGTTTTTCTATTGAACTTTCACAGAGGTTCTAATAACTGCTTGCTGGGCAGAGTCTTTCAAAATGTTTGTTAGCAGTACATTGATATGTAACGGAACAGCCTCAGCTGCATGCTTTAAAGGGGCACTGCGTAGTTTTGAAAGAAACCTAAGAAAGAAATTTGAACTAATGGTTTATTTCTTCCACAGCTAAACAGACAAGCTGTTCTCAGAGGAAAACGAAGTCCTCGGGACACTGTTTGAAGCTAGAAAGGTGGCAGGGTCCGCCAAATGTAAATAACGTAAAACACACATGAAGTTGTGTTGTCCTTTAAGGTCAGTTTGTTTATTCTGTCTATTCATACAAAAGAAAACAAAGAGAGTTTGTTTATTTAGTTTGTTTAAGCATAAAACAATCAGTCAGCGAAGATCTGTCTCTTCTGATTAAAAGTTCCGCTCCAAAACTAAAAAGTGCATCTTAAATTGTAACTAAAAAATATATATATAATAATAATTTTACCCATCTGCAAATATTTATCTTACCAAGACAGTGCTCTGCTTGTATTATCAGTGTAAGGATATAACATGATTTTAGGCATAAATGTCCAAAGCCACTTCATTTATATACTTTTCATGCAGAAGTCTCAAGAATGAAGTGAAATTGTTTAGAAATAAAGCTGTTGTGTTTACTGGTGTTATTATACAGTTGGATGTTAGTGTGTAACTTTGTATGAAATCTATTAAGGTGGAGATTTTCTCCAGGGTGTGTATACTTGTGCTTTTATGTGTGTGACTGAGTGTGGGTGTGTGCCGTGGAGTTGACAGGGTGTGTCAGCCTGGCCTTTAGTTGACTCTTTCAGACAGGCTCACAGGCTCTCGGGGCCCCGGGTCCCAGAGACGGTGATGGGAACACAGTTTAATTGGGGTAATCGCCGCGCTTTTAGGGACCTGCTTATTAAGAGAAACCCCTCACAATCACTCACTCACACACACCCTCGCCTCAACACGGGCAGACAGACAAGTAAAGTGACAGCTCTGCATCTCACCACCCAATGCCTTCCCCGATTCCCAAGACCCCGAATCAGCAGGCGGGGAAGCAGTGTATGATCATGAATGTGTGTGTGTGTGTGTGTCCATAACGATGACATGTCAGTAACACTAACAATGTTTAACAATACTTAAATGTGTCAGTGATACTGTGCCTATGCCTGGAGATGAAGACGGATGAAAAGGTGTGGTGGTGAGGCTGAATGCCCAGTCGTGGACCTTTTTCACAAACTTGGACATTTAAAAGTGAGTATACAAAAAATAAAAATCATTTATCATGGATCTATAGCTAATACCAGATATTCTTTCAGAAACAGAGGAAACAGAAGAGGCTGATCGTTCATTACATGTTTTTTAACAGCTCCCCTCTGAAATCCCAATGTTGGTGTAGGTGAAGCTTCATAGTCCACAAAACAGCTTCACAGCCAAACAGTGTTGCATTCTCCTAAAATAAAATGCCATAAAATAGGTCTATACAGCTCAGCCTGTCATCAGAAGCCCAGAGATCCCAAGTGAGTTTGAAAACACGTTATTTGCCCCCCTCCCCCACCGACATGTGGTCGGGCCTGTGCGCCCACTTCAGATGGGGTGCGTTGCTAACGTTTTTATTTTAGCACCTACAGTGAAGATTTCATCTTTTTAAAAAAGAGCATAAATGACAGCTTTTCAAATCAGTTTGGGATATCTGGGCCTCAGGAGCTTTATGCAAGTTAATGTTTTGGTTTTTTTCATTTATTATTATTATTTTTTTATGTTCAAAACAACTCCCGAACTCCATCAGATGTTTAGGGGGATGCTGCACTGATCTGCTGTGAGGCTCCAGAAACGTGACTGAACTATGACAAATCATCCGACTTTCCATCAACAGTGAGCAGATAATGACTGAATTTAAATCATAAAATCTGGGTGAATTTATCCTTTAAATCATATTACAGTAAATATGTATCTTACTGCCAGCAAATGGGCTGCCTTAGTGCAGTATTACTGCTCACTGAGCATGCTCAGTGTGATCTGAGCTTGTTTAAAAAAAAACAAAAAAAAACAACAGTTTAATTCATTGTCTGAGGCAACAATGACTGAGATTGTTTTATCTTGTCTCATCCTGTGTTATTGTTGTTGTAAGAGAGAGGGATGTGAGGATTAGACACTGTCTGACTCTGCCTAACCCCCAACTACAAGCACACACACACACACACACACACGCAAACTTTTCCCAACCCCCACACTTACATTTTTTTCTCATGTAATGAGAGGGAAATGCTGCTGTAATATGAACAAATCAGTTTGATGCTGCCTGACCTGCCAACAGGTATCAGATAAAGAATAAATCACCCAATAAAATGATACTATACTGCTTCTGCATCATGAATGCACAACCTGCCGATGAAAGATCACCAAAACTACTGTAATTAAGATAGCCTTAAAAAAAAAAAAAAATCCCATTAACAAATCAGTTTTATTCTCGCCTAAAATGAGTTTACCCAAACCTTCACTTCATTTTTTCATTTCATCCTCACATTCGGCTCTTTCCGGTTTCCTCCCTCCCTCCCCTCGTCCCATTATCCATGCATTCTTAACTTCATGAAACTCTTCATTACATCCTTTTGAGAGGAATTCAGTTTTCTGATTCCTGCTTCCCCACCTCGTTCGCTCATCCTAAGACAAAAGGCCTTTTATGTTTCATGGCGTTTTCTGCTGGTTTTACATGTCGGATTGTGGCCCCGGCCTGACTGAGGGTCAATACATATTGTTTATGAAAAACAAAAGGATGATGACGTGATGTCATGTCTAGACTCCATGCAAATGAACAAGGTTCTTAATAAACCTCTCGCGAGCGTGCTTACAGTATTTTTCAGAGCCACGTGACGACGCACATGCACCCAAACAAGCCACACGCACACACACACATACACGCGCGCGGGCACGCAGAGTGGCAGACAAAGTGGGAATGATTATGGTAATGATAATAATCATGGCTGTCATCACCGTCTCCTCCACCATGTTAAAAATTAATCTGAGTTAACGGTAATCCACGTCTCCTCATTAGATTACTGGTGTGGGGAGGGGAGACTCACAGGCCATCTGCACATCATTAACAGAGTCTCAGTGACAGCCCTCTCCTCCAATATCAACTTCCTCCATCCCTCCATCCTCCAGCCCCTTCATCTATCCGTCCATCTTTGTCTGCATCCCTGTTTATCCATCTCATCCCGCACCGCCGCCGTCGCTCACTCTCTTCCCTTCAGCCTTCTCTCCCCATTATTCAGTGTGTCAGCCGCGATTTGCGTCACGTTCACAACTCCAACCTGATGACGATTTGAGAGTCACGCTGATGTGAGGCTGTTTCCCAGGGGTGTCATTATCAGCTGCGTCATAAGTCCATTATCATTATTAATATCACGTCTCATTTCTTGTTGTGTCATTAGACATTGTCTCCGTCTGTTCCTCCTCCTCAAACAAACACCTTTGGCCAAACAAGTCCGACCAAAGCTTTGATTTCTGTCGAGAAATCATTCCTTGCAGAAAAGGCCAAAGGTCAGGGGTCAGCCAGAGTGCTCCAGTACAGCAGTACCGTCTGGAGCTGAACGAGGAGTCACTATCTTGCTCGAAGACTCTTTATATAGCCGATCTTTTTACATAACTGCCAGTCTCCTCCGCTGCAGAGCAGAAAATGAAAAAGAAGGGAACAGACAGAATAAACCTTGACACATTTATCATTGAATCTGGTTGCTCATGTCAGGGGAACGAGCACAGGCAGGCAGAAAAAAGAAACAGACGGAGATGCTGCGGGGCACAAACAAGCCAATGACAACGGAAGACAGAGAAATAGTCAGACAAATTGTTAAAGGAATAGTTGAACATTCACGTTTGTACATTAAATGTGAGGCTATCCCCCAGCAACTTCTCAGCTTAGCATAAAGACTGGAGACAAGGGGTGGCAGCTAGCCAGGCCCTCTCTGAAGTTAAACAATGTACCAACCTGCACCACTGAAGCTCCAGCCAGAAGAACAAGAGAACTAGAACGGCAGCGTGCTGGACAGTTCTGCAGGAAGTCACAGCACCGCATCCAGGAAGGAGTCCCACACATCACCCGCAGTAAGACATCAACCTATCATTTTCACTTTGGTATTTGTATGAATTAAACAAAGGATATATAACGTATTAATCAGTGAACTTCAGGGATACTGAGGGCAGATTGTGTTATCTTTGGACAGAGCTAGGCTGATCGTCTGCGGGCAGTAATGTCATGTTATGTACATCTTCTCATCTTACTCTTACTAATGCATACCTGCTGACATAAGGGTGTAAAAAAGAGAGACGTTTTCCTTAGTTCTGGTCTCCCCATAACAAACCCAACCCTTTTACGTTGGAAATTTCAAAGCTTGACTTACTTTAAAAAGTCACGAAACAAATAACCTAGAGAACTTGTCCTTAACCCAACCGAGAGGTTTTGGGGCCTTGTCTTAACCAAAGTGGCGTATGTCATACTCATTTTGTCAAGTCTGGCAGGGCATTGCATATAATGTATCATTGCTGACTTGACCGCGGATCTCTTCCCCGGCAAAACTGACCGCGCGCTAAGCTGCCGTATTTTAAAAGTTTGGAT
Organism: Diplodus sargus; assembly: GCA_903131615.1. Taxonomy (NCBI): domain Eukaryota; kingdom Metazoa; phylum Chordata; class Actinopteri; order Spariformes; family Sparidae; genus Diplodus; species Diplodus sargus. Next base: position 2,326,816 of record CAEMYA010000002.1, on the reverse strand, counting down.
TGAAAACGTGTTGGCAGTGACGAGGGGGGCCCGTCAGGCAGGGTTGTTTGTGCACGCTCACCTCTGCCTCGGGATGGGAGATCATTTACCACGACGCATGTCGCACACAGAATCTGAGAATCACCCATTTGATTGGGACTCGTG
>CAEMYA010000002.1:2321672-2324172 GCA_903131615.1 Diplodus sargus | reverse complement strand
TATGGAACACTTACACGTCTTTTCTCTCCCAGTTCCAGTCTATCCCTCTCTGTCTGTTGCCGTATTGTTACAACTTTTAAGTCGTTTCTTTCACTACGTCTACCCTGCGTGATATGCACTGATAGGTTGAAATCAGTCTTGTGAGGTTGGGAAAGCAGCGCGCAATGAAACAAAGTTAAGATAACTGATAATTCCCATCAAATGCATGTAAAAAATTAGGGAGGAAAAGTTAAACGTTGTCAAAAGAATAAACTGTGTTGTAATGTACAAAGTAATGTAAAGTACAGATACCTGAAGTATAGTAACAGTAAGTAAGTGTATTTGTACTTCCTACATCTGCAGACTGTGTGTGTGTGTGTGTGTGTGTGTGTGTGTGTGTGTGTGTGTGTGTGTGTGTGTGTGTGTGTGTGTGTGTTGGTGTGTATGTGTGTGTGTTTTTGTCTCTGTCAGCTGACTCTCCTCCCTGTGAGTCAATGAGACATCGATCACAGTGACAGCGGGACAGACATCAAGGACAAACTGCTTGTAGATCAATAGCTGCATGGCTGCACTCTGTGTGTGTGTGTGTGTGTGTGTGTGTGTGCGCGCGCGCATATGTATGTGTGTGTGTATAAAGCTTGTATTGCTTTTCTGCTATAGAAGAAAACCTTTCATAACTGCAGCTGAATAAGACATCACTGTATCTATCAAATATAGATTTCACTGCAATACAGAAGTTGGAGGTTGATTTGTGCTTCAGAGCGGCACTAAGTTTAGTCCATAAAAGTTGCTCTTCTCCGGAGTTACAGTAAGGTTGTGAGGTTTGTTTGTTTGTTTTCTGTAAAGCTGTCTTCCTCCCGCCGACTCCAGCCCCGTTTTGAGGTTAGTTTCTGTAAAGTTGTGCCTTTTGGCACCAAGCAGCGTTGTGGTTTGGGAGCTCGAAGCTTGGTTAAAGATAAACTTCAGGTCTGACTGAAGAGTTCACTCTTTCTCGCTCTCTTCCCCTCCCTCTGTCTCTCTCTCTGTTTCTTCCCCTCCCATCCCTCGCTCGGCCCCCAGAGTCACAACAAGAAGCAGCAAACAGCTTGTGCATCCCCCGTACCAGGAGAAAATGCCCCATTTTCATCTGTTTGAATCTGACATTTTTGGCACATTAAATATTGGACATTAATAAATTAAATGTAATGAACTGACATGAAAGAAGAAAAAAGTCCAATGGTACAATGCAAGAAAGTATAAAAGGCAAGAGTGCAAAAGAAAGAAGCAAAACAACAACTAAAAAGAAGGCTCAAACTTTTTTCTTTAATTCCAATTAACTATTGCCTTCTGTAGCCATCGGAGATTATTTTTCATGTTCATTTATTCAAACAAATATTGAATAATTTATCGTAGCGGGAATAACAACATGAGAAATCACAAGCACTTGGTGCCAATGGAGGGAAAGAGGCCTGTCTATGAGGAGTGTGGTTGAGGAGCGCTCTTAATAAGTGTGACTTATTGGTCATTTAATCTAATTAGACCTCCGCTGGGTGTTTTGTAACATTGAAATAATCATAACTGCTTGAAGGGAGTTGATGAGGCTGATCTGTGACCAGCAACTCATTTACTAGGTGATGATTAAAATGATCATCTACTCAGTTTTGTTTGGTGATCCCAGAAAATTCACTTCTTTCTATGTGTGTTGCTATATCGGCTTTAATGTCACACACTGCCATTGTGTGCAGCTGTGTTCATGCATTGTTAACACCTGTGGCCACTCTGAGGTCCAGTCTTCTCTGTGTCAGTGTGAGGATGTGTGTCACTGGCCTGTGTGCAGTATGTAGGTCGGTGTAAGTGACACCAGGGGTCACGCCCTATGCTTGTGTTGCATAACATGTTGACTTCCGCCGATCTCATAGCACTCCTCTCTCCACCCTGTCAGTCCACCTGCTACGCCTGGGATTCCTTCAAAACACACTTCCTGTTGGATGGCTCTGCCAAAACCTGAATTGAGGCAACAACCTTTTTTTTTTTTTTAGATTTAGATTAGTGGTGTTCAGAGTTTTAGTGTCCAAGACCAAAGGGCAAGACAAAATCTCAGGGCACACCTGTAGTCATACAACAACTATATTGCTCATGAAATATTTATTATTTTTTTATTGACTAAAGAATTCATTTGAAACAATAAAACATCACAAAAGCAGCAACACCCACATTTAATCCAGGCAGGTCCCAAAATTAAAGAAGAAAAGATCAGTTTCCCCATTTTATCCTTGTTTACACTGGCTGCCAATCGATGACTTAAATGTGTCACAATCTAATAATTCCCACCAACAGACCCTTTTGTGAACGGCAAAATGGTAGGGTTCCTTGGAATGTTTTTAAAGGGTTTAGGATATAGAATTTGCCTCTCTGTAAGGAATGAATTCATACAATGCCCTGACATGGCATAATTGTATATTACAATAATAATGTACAGTTGTGATAACCGGGAGGTGCCTCACAGTACACCAGTGATTTTGTCATACCATCTTCCTTTTTC
>CAEMYA010000002.1:2289437-2313720 GCA_903131615.1 Diplodus sargus | reverse complement strand
TGTGTGTGTGTGTGTGTGTGTGTGTGTGTGTGTGCGCGAGCGTGTGTGCATGCATGCATGCATGTGTGTGTCTTGTTTTTGTTAAGGGCATCAACATATTTCATTTGCATACATGTGTAAAAGAACTACCATGCATGTGCAGTAGGATTGTGTGCACATCTGCTTTATATCACCTGGGCAAGTGTGTGTGTGTGTGTGTGTGTGTGTGTGGGATGTACATAATCAGGTAACTGTCACTGATGTCACAGACCCAGACAGTGTGTGTTGCATCACTCTAACCCAATTATGTCCTGATGGCAGCACACAGAAGTACAGTAATGTTGCGAGTGTGTGACGTGGCACCGTCCTCGTCTTCCGAAGCAACAATAGAGATGTGATCACTCTGAGACTGTGCAGTGAAAGGTAGTGGGTCACTGAAGACAACAGTATCACCTTTCAACATCATCTATGCTGTCACTGTACTGCAGTATTTTGTATGAACTAATGAGCATTCACAGGCGAACTACAACATATTTCAAAAGAATTATCTTGATTTAAGAATTTTTTACAGAACTTAAGTGTAACACAGCTTGTAACAAACCTGAAAATGGAGGATCCATGTAGGATCCGAGCCTTTTGAAAAGATGTTGTTTCCACCCTTTTTTATAGCAGAAACCTTCCCTGAAGCTTGCTCTACATCTCACCTCCTGTAAATGCCAGTATTGGGCCCAGCTCTGGCAAAAATATATTCTGCAGGTATTTTCTATGGTTTTTTAGAGTTTAGTATTTCGAGGGAAAACAATAAAAAAAAAATGTTGAAGCCTTAACCTTTTAAGACTTTCTCATGTGATCAGGTATGCATGCACACTGATTTGGCTCACGTTGTAATGACAAAACATTGTCAAATTAAATGTCATGTATTGTCTCTTTCTGCCAATTTACTGTTGTACTTTTAAAAAGTGCAGCAGAAGTGATGAAAACAACAGTAAATCCCCCGCAGAAGTGGCTGATCATCACCCACTGAAGCTTCATGGGGTTGTGTCAATACAGAAAGTGTTGTAAAACCTTTCCACTGTCCGCGCTTCACCCTCCTCTCACCCTCCCTCCATCACTCTCCCACCTCTCCTTGCTCTTCTCACTTCACCTCTCACCTCGCCACTACATCTCCACACCTCCACTCCTCACTGCCCCTCTGCAAGCTCCCGTCCTCCTCCTTCTCCTCCTCCTCTCACCCCCCTCTCCCCTCCTATCTTCCCATCGCCTCCCTCTTCCCTTATCTCTCTCGTTAATAATTCAACAGCAAAGCACACATGAGTGGTCATCGTGGAGCTTCACATGGGGGATCTGGAGGACAAATGAACCATAAGGGTGGAGGAATTAAAAACTTCCCCACGGCTCCACTACAGGGCCGGAGGAATCTGCCGCCCGCCTGGCTGGCTGAAGCCCGTCTGTGCGTCCTTTCCCTCTCTTCCCCCCACCGCTAAATGTTAGCACGCCTTTTTCAGGATGGGGTGGGGGCATAGAGGGGCGCTTTAAATGCTAAGTATGCCCTGAGTGGGGAGGTGGCTGAGTGGGGGGACCGCCTGGTGACATTTTGTCTCTTCACACAGCTTGTTCTCCCATTAGAGAGCTGCAGACACACTCTTTGTGTCGGCGAGGACGCACTCATTTGTGGAGCTCAAAAGACAATGGGATGCAAACATAAAAATGTAAATTATAGATACTAACACATTCCACGACATTTACCCATGTAAATGTTGCAGCTAATGAATAAAGCCCCCTATTCAAATAAAATGGATATACATAATATACTCATTGTGTCCCCTATGTTTAATCCACAAGGGCAAAGGTGCAATTTTTACTTCACTTGATATCACTGCGTCCATTTTTAGTATTTTCATTAGTGATAATGTGGTAACCTATGAAATGTGATACTTATGTATTGTGTTTTTTTTTTTTTTGTATCTTAATAGTTATGTAGCGATAAAACGGCCTTTTCTTTGTGTTGGCCTTTTCGTACACTATCAATGCATCCACATCAGTTGGTGTTTAAGCAATACTGATTGAAATGTTTGCTGATGATTGGATTTTGAAATACTTAAATTCATAAAATGTTTTGAGTGAATCAAGAGTCTTCTTGAGTTTGGTGAAATCTTTGTTGGATGTACTGGATGAAGATATGATATCAACATGCTGTAGCTGTATATTGTTTAAGACCATCTATTCAGTCTGCAAGCATTTTTGTCTAGAATTGTTTCTGTTTCGTTGTCAATAGTCTGGCTCATAAAATGTGACTGTGGGTATAAGCCTGCGCTTGGTGACTCTTTCAGTCAGCATTCTCCTCCCTTTTGCTATTTATGTTATCAAAAATCCATGTCTCAATGGGAAAACCTGACAATGTCAAGGTACCCTGACCTGGTCGCTAATGGTAGACACAAACAATCTAGCAGTTTGTTTTCCTTTCTTGGGGGATTTAGCCATTTTAATGTCAGGCCTTGCCTCCATGCTGTATGTAAAAGTATATATATACATGTTGTAGCTTTGACTCAATTCCTCATTCTTATTTGAATGGCAAAGTATATTCTTGTTATAGTCGAGCTCTCTCTTAATTTGCAAGCATCTGTTTTTGTACTTATAATCCAAAGAAAATGTCCTAAATTGAAAATGTACATAATTTTTGACTACAATTAATAGAAGCATCTAGGGTTAGGGTTAGGTCCGGGTGAATTTAAACAGCAGCACCTATGTATTTCTATATAGTTTACAACATGAGCACCCTAAAGGACCAAAAGTCAAGGACGTTTTAATTATACCTGGACACAGCCATGGAGGAGAAGTCCCATTCATTCCTTTGAAGCTGATGAGTAGCGCATGAAGCCAAAGTGACTCAATTGTCTTCTGTGCAGCTTCTGCATTTGGGGCCCACAGCGCATGTGCACTAGAGACTTTCAGTTTAGCGTCCAACTGACTTAAAATGGAATTAAATAATTTAATTGTGTCAGTCTTCTAGACTTTGCAAATTTTATTGGACCGAATGGCTCAAATTCTGACAGGGAAATTAGTGATTTTGTAGGGGTTGTGACACTCAAACAAATGTATCCAGGCACTTTTTTCACAATATAAGCTTATAGGAAAAAGTCTTTTTGGGCCCCAGTGCATCATTTGATGATGTTATTATACAGTTTGGCCACTGAGAAAACTGGCTTCAAACCCTGGACCCTGGCTGCTTCAGATCAAGAGAGGCGTGTTTTCTATGATATGCTCCACTTCTTTGTATTTCTCAGAGTTCAAGTTGTGTCTGAAAAATAATTTGTTCTTTTTCTGTTGTCCCATGAGCAGAAAAAAGTCTGTTGTTTTGTTCTACAGGAGGTGTGTTGTGAGGTGAAGAAATTGACTTAGTGTGAAATCAATTATAAACAAGTCTCAAGATGTATGGAGACTGCACTGCTGTTGCTCTGGTACAGAGGTCTGACCCTTGTTTGGCACACAACAACATCACCTCTGGATCTTAGCGGGTAGAAACCTGCGGCTTAAAGTTGGAAAGTACATACAAAAGTACAGACGCTTGTAGTTTCTGAAAACAAGGGGAAATAAAAGTGATGGAAAGTGGAATTTGTTGACTCCTTTGTGTGTCCTGCCATCACTCGTAACATGTTTTTTCACCTCATCTTGGTCAGTTTGAATTTGCAATGCAGGGCAGCTTCTGGTTTTATTTTGTGTAGGAAAACAAAATGTTTATATGTTAACCTTTTCCTAAAGCTTACAGTAAATGAATGGAACAAGGGAGGAAGAAATGAGGGACAGGCCGACTGTCCCTTAGAGGAAGTGAAAGGACGAGGTGTGATTTGTTCCAACATCCTTTGGATTTCACCACAGCGATGGTCCTGTCAGTCAGACAGCCAAGAAGCGGGCATATGTCACCGCATAGTCGCTATGGCAATGACAAGCATGCTGATGAGTCAATGTGACACACGGAAATACAACAAACAGACTGCTGGCATACACACACACACACGCGCACACACACACACGACACACAGCTGAGTCAGTGAGGCTCTGCGAGACATGATAACACTGGACAACACAAACAAAAACAACACTGTGGCATATGAACAGTAACACACATACACATACACACACTACACACACTATTACAAAGTATTACAGAGTATGTACAGAGATATGTTGGACATTTCATCTTGTAGTTCATCAAATATGTCATAGCTTTAACAGATTTCAAACATATTATGATTATTTGAAATACACTGCTCAAAAACAATAAGGGAACTTCTCACATTATTAAATGTATATATATATATATACATATGATGCGCCATGCTCCGACATCCAACATCTGCTGCAGAACGGTCTGGACTGCCTGAGCTGCAATGGAGTAGATATGCAACACAGCAGAGCCAGTGGGAGCAGCTCTACTACCGTGGTGGATACGAGATGGACCAAACACATATCTGGTGGAATTCTTAGCAATACAATAATGAGCATGTTCCTTGGTAAATTCAACTGTAACTTTAATCTCAGTTAGGAAGTCTGGAGTTGATATTACAGGGAACACAGGTGATTTCCTCTAACATTTTGTAGTTAAATTGTTTATGAACGTTTTGCAGCTTTTCCTAGCTTGATCAAAATTGTGAATATCTGTGATTGCTGATGCAAATCAGTTATACATGAACGTGACTTTAAGGAGACAACAGTGGGATCACTGACTGTATCTGAATCAGAAATATGAGCACAGGTTTGATATTGCTTCCAAAGAAAGGCAGCACTGGTGAAGAGAAGAAGAAAAAAACACTCCTATTTCCTTGTTTTTGTCCTCATGGATTCATTGTGTGTAACAGCTATGCCAGTGTAGTTGTGTGTGTATGGATACAGTATTTCTAAATATTTGGCATCAGTAGCAGCAGGACTGATGACAATCTCACGGGTAATCTAAGACAAGACACCTGCACTATTGTAGTTGAGCTGTACAAGAGCCAAATCACTGTTTCCACCCCTGGCAGAGTGGCAGTGATAAAGAAAAGACACTTTTTTGTCAGTTTAGATCAAAAACAGCTTTTTTTGTAATCTGCTCCCAGAAAGGCAGATTTCATTGTAAATGAGAAAAATAACCACAACAACAACTCAGACAGCAATGGAAGTTTATAGTGCCAGATGCAATAAAGCAGTTTTGGGGTTTTTGTTCAAATGTTTACACTTTTGGTTTGCATCCAGCAATTTCCGATGGTGAGTGTGCGCCTGTCCTCATCAGAAAAATGACCATACAAGTTGACCATTGAAGTACCCCATATTTAAGTTTATTGTTTGGCGTTATATATAACAGCAACAAAGGAGGAACTCAGCTGACATAGTAAACACCTGGAGTCACTCTGGATTCTGCACTGATCCAAAGCCGTCTACATACTGCAGGAAAGCTCAGAGATGACTTTTTAACCTTTGGGATTTAAAAGTGGGTTTATCTCACTCCTGTTAATCAACCTGGCTTTGGCAGAGAACCATGGTGGTGACCTCCATTTTCAGATGTTTATGCTCTGTGATGTTAACTGGTGACTGGAGCTGGAGGGGTAATGTACTCAACTTCATGAACTGCAGAGAGAAGAGAGCGAAGCAATGTCTCTGGTGAGTGGGCTACTGAGTTCACAGAGAGTTGTCTTGAACTGAACCACACAGACAGACACACCCATGGTGGGTGCTGTTGATCACTGACATTTGTTTATTGCTGGTTACAGTAAAGTAATCTGGGTGTGTGTGGCAGATAAACACTGCATGAGTAACACAATTAAAGACAAATGTTCCTGCCATCAAACTAGCTTCACTGTTGATGTGTATACCATAAATCAACCACCACCGCTGATGAAAATCTATCTGATGCGGCTCAAATGTTCATAATGACATAATATATAATAAAGTGTTATTCACCTTGAACCCTATTCAAGAATTGACAGCTGTGGCTCAGGGGTAGAGCCAGGGTCTAGTTATTGGAAGGTCGCTGATTCGATTCCCCTGGTCTGCATGCCAAAGTGTTCTTGGGCAAGATACTGAACCCCAAACTGCTCCTGATGTGCTAGCTGGCTCCTTGCATGGCAGCCATCGCCATCAGTGTATGAATGTATAAATGTATGCTAAATGCCCTAAATGTAATGTAAATTTGGTCTTGTTTGCCAACTTCCCCAACTCGGAAGTAGCCGTGCTGATGTGATGAACTGCGCCGTTACTTTGAGTATCTTTTTCTAAACCTTGCAAAGAAGTTTTGTCCCCTAAATCTAATCAAACTGTGACCGTAAAATGAAGGTCGGGTACATCTGGTCATGTCTTTTTGAGAAGGGTGATATATGTCAATTTCGGAATCATTTGTAATCGACTTACTCAGTCGTTCAGGTATGAGGATGTGTGTTGCAGTGTGTGTGGTAAAGGGGCCCAGCTGTAGAGAGGCGAGACACTCTGAGCGTAGCCTTCAGCCCCCAAGGCAACAGAGCACGGTCTAAAATGAATAACCAGCCCAAAGCAGGAGGGAAGAAAGAAGAAGAGATAGGAAGAAAATAACAAAAAATAACACAGTATTGAATCTAGATATTTCACTTGTTTACACTTTTCAAATGCAGGTACCACTTAAATGAAGTATCGTAATATATCATGCAGAAATACTTGCCGTGGCTTGAAGACAAGCTTCATTTAAATTTTATGCCGTTTAAGTACAGTAGTACCTACTGTAAGGCTCAGAGAGAGAGATGGAGGGGAAGTGGGAGAGCTGCTCGGACCGCCAGGGAGAGAAAGAGGTGCACATACGAATGAGCATTACATGTAGGTTTGTCTAGACACTCAGGGCAGGACATCTCTGTGCACAAATGGAGCACTTTACAAGAGAGACCCACCCACCAGCCTCCTTTCTAACTCCCCCCATCCCAATCCACACACGCACATACATGCACGTACATTTCTCTTAGCAAAACACACATCTTCATCACCATGATCTGTCTGCTTTAGATTGTCTCCGCGGGCGACGGGGGGAAGGGAGAGAGGCAAGAACAGCAGCAGTAGCAAGCATTCTTCACTACCGCGCTTCTCAGCGGCTTTTCTGCTTCAGCATTATTTGTTTGTCATTTTTTGGGGGGGAGGGCGTCCGGCTCAGTGCAGAGTCCTCTGAGCTCTAAATGGTGTCAATAGTTGTTGGTGTGGAAGAGAGACTGACCTTAATTTATTGCTTCCTGTGTTCAAAGTTTAGATCAAAATCTATCGTTGCAATCCAGCCAGATAGAACTCAAGGATGTAAAATCAGATGACAGGAAGTGAATTAACAGTCAAAAAGTAGCACACTATTTAAAACCTGACCTTTATGATGGTGGAGGGGTTTCATTCCTAATTTTTCTACAAATCATCGAGCATGATTTATCATATTGTAGGAAGACATGTCCTTGTTTTATGATCTCCTACCAATCTCTTCCGTCTGTTAATGAAACCCTGGTTTAGTCCTTAACATCAAGAGCACAGTGCTCTTTTCAGTATAGCTTCCTTGTGGTTCTATGTGTCCTGTTGTGTATGCAGTATGTCGTGATTTTTATATACTTCTCTCTGCACATACTCACAACAATACATTTTTGTCAACATAGATACAAATCTTTTTTTTGTATTTCTATCTTGCCTAACACTTCCTTCTCAATTGTTTCACATTAAACCAATTCTTTAATGCAAATTGCTAAGTCCTTTGCAAACTATGTTGGCCTGGGTCAAAGTGACATTCAGTCTAAATGAGGTGTCCTATTAGATCGGCTCTAGTATCTGTATGTCTAATACCTGCATCGATCTACAAATATTTTCACTGCTGTCTCTGTGAATATAGGATTTATTTCAACACAACCAGAAGTGATATGCAAAGACAAACAAAGATGGCTTCAGGGAGTTTTATTTTTTTTCTGTCAAGTTTGAATAAAGCGTGTTTTGAGGATGAGCCTACAAGGCAATTAAGTTTCAGGTGTTATTTCAATAAAAGAGAGACACCTGAATTCAGTAGAAGTATGGTTGTGTTTTGTTCTGTTTAAAAAGAAAAGTGTGTGATCATAGTTTTCTTTCTTGACATTTTATGATTTTATTTTGTGTAATTATTAGACTAAAAGCTAAGGGAGCTTGTGAAGATGTGCCGGGGTTATCAAGCTGGTTATGGTGTGAAGGTGTGGGGGCAGATTTTCTTTCCTCTTTTTGACAATTGACAATTAAATGTCTTGTTTTGTCCACAACCCAAAGACATTCTGTTTACTGTCAGAAATGAGGAAAGAAACCAGAAATGATTCACATTTAGAGAATAGTGCCTTTTTCTTAAAAAAAGACTCTAATTGATTAATTGATTATCAAAATAGTTGGCAATTCATTTCATTGTTGACAACAAATGGATGAATGGTTTCAGCTCTGGGCAAGAAGTAATTATTTGAACCATTATCTGACATTTATTTGTGAATTTACACTAATTCAGGCTGCAGAGCTCAATTACTATATTTAAAAAGAATTATCATTTTTTTATAAATATTTTCTCACTTAGCAGCCAAAGGAGGTGGATCATGGTGCGATGATGTGTTTGCGTTGGGAGTAGGACTGATTTAACTGCAGGTTTAAATTACAGATGGTGTCATAATTGTTTGTGCATGTCGAGGTGTGCTCGTGCGTGCTTGCGTGTGTGCGAGCGTGCGCTCCCACCACTATGATTGGAGTTATCCATTATTGATGATGTCCTGATGAGATCAATCAAGCCAGAGTTTTCTCGTCTTTTTGGCTGCTGAAGCTGATAATGCCGTTATGACATACTAATCGTCATGTCATGAATATTTAAATCACAAGAAACACACATTCCATATTCATGACCTCTGTGTTTTTGTTGTGCTTTTTTATTTTTTACCCCCGTCTGGAGTCACCCCCCATCATGCATTTCTCTCTTCGCTCCTTCATTGTAGACTGTAATTATAGATCAGTTACTGTCTCCATCTTATTTTCTGCGAATCTGATTGTCAAAACTGGAAACCGTTCTTACAGAATAAAACAGATCCGTATTTTTACGCCTGCGCTCTCTTCTCAGTCGTGACCAGAAGTCCACAGAGAACCAAACCACATCTCTGTTGTGTCTCCATCTCCTCTGTTCTGCCACTGCATTGTTGTTTTATTTACCTCAGAGACAAACACCATATTTATTCATGACTCCTCACAAAGTGCTGGTAAAATAAACATTTGTTTCCTCCTAATGAAAAGCATGTTTCTGAAATGAGTTGTTTTGTTTCGCACTCGACCCCAAATAACTTGCATCGGATAAAACAAAAAAAACGTATGAAAATAAAAAGGCAATAATGCGATTGGTTACAGTGTAAATGCATTTGTTCCAGCAACTATCCTGTGGAGGCAGATCAGTAATAATTCATAAACAAAAGAGCTAACTGTGTTCATAATTCATAAGAGGAGAAACATATACACTCCAGTCATTGCTGTGGCTTGCTGGGTTGATGTGCGGCACAAGAAAGTGTCCTAAATGAGGAAGAGAGGCATCAGCACCGTTTTTTTAGAGTCAAAAGTGCACAAGAACCTGTTTTTTTTTATAAAAATCATTGCTGATAATCAGAAAACTTTTCTCATTTTTGTGTTTGTATTTTTTCAACACAAAATTAGAGCAATACTCTACAGTTAGTATTCATAGTATACAGGTGTGTGCTGCAGGTGTAAAGTGTGTGTGTGTGTGTGTGTGTGTGTGTGTGTGTGTGTGTGTGTGTGTGTGTGTGTGTGTGTGTGTGTGTGCTGGCTGCCATGAATGTTTCAGTGCTTAAATGGAGGCAGACATATTGAATCTTCACTTATCCTTAGGAGAGGCCCCTGGCGCCCACACACACACACACGCACGTGCACACATACCATATTTGGTATTTCTCAATCCATCATTTTTTAATGCTGTGTGAATATTCCCACACAGCACTTCTTTGCCTCGGTTGTGTGTGTGTGTGTGTGTGTGTGTGTGTGTGTGTGTGTGTGTGTGTGTGTGTGTGTGTGGCTTTCTGTATTTAAAAAGAAAAAACCCTACAAAGCTCTTCTAACTCCATTAAGATAAGGAACGATTAACGTATCATCATAATGCAGCATTTCATTTGAACCTATTTATATTTAGGTTTTTTCTGTCCTGACTTCTGGGACCATTTTGGCTAATTCATTAACCATTTTTTGTTGTTTGCCTCCACTCTTACTCTTATTATGCCTCTGACCGGCTAAACCACAGGTGAGGATAATGTAGAATTTGCACAGATCAGCGAAGTAAAAAATTAAAGACAGAACATGATTTTCAAAGTGGAAACATTTAAAAACAGTTGGCCATAGCATAAACCTACAGGATTGTTCCATGATCTGTGAAATTTCTACACTTCTCTATCTAACAAGGTTCGAACTAGCAGTGTCACATCATCCTGGGGTTAAGAGAAATTGTGGCAATCTAGTAGGCTACTTAGCTCAAGCTGACCTGAGAAAAATATGAGTAAAATTATAAACTCTCTCAACTTGGGAAGCAACATATTTTACCCCAATAACACTACAATAAATCCATGTGAAGCTGACAGGAGGAGAGCTAGTTAGCTGTAGCTAATGGGGCTAAAGTCCATACATGTTCAAGCCCGATTCTGATACCGAAACACAGGCAGAACAAACTGAACCACCTTCGCAACGAGACTGGAGCAGGACGTTTAAAAGCGGCAAGTCATCATTTTGTTATCTTCTATTTCAAACATTTCATAACGTCTTAACTCAACTTAACTTTCTTTATATCTCAGTAGCAACTGTATGTCTGCTGACTGACTGGAGTGTATATATTTCATAATAGATATATAAAAAAATATATTTATATAACGCTGGTTACATAGTGACGCACATAAGTTAGGGAAGTAAAGACCTGATCCCACACCAGGTGATTCATGGAGTGCAGGAGCAGTGTTTTCTGTGGGAGAGAGTAACTCCCTGAGCTGTGGACTTTGTCACTTCGCAGACCTTTTACATGCACAAAAATGCTACAGAACACCATAAAGGAAAGGCAAAAACACCATAAAGCATAATATGACCTCTTTAATATCTCAGCCCATGATGCACAGAACTTAATGAAAAAAGCTGGTGTATTTTGATGGTGAGTACAATTTGATGCAGGTTTAAAGGCATGTTATTGGGCAGTATGGAAGTCTACAGAGAGTTACTGTAGATTATCCATGATACAAATTCTCTTCTCTCTTCATCATATCTGTTGGAATCTGTCTTTATACGTTTGATAGTTGTCAATTCTTTACGTTATGTACATAGTCAAGTAGGACGCTTACCTATTATATGGAGTTGATGTAAAACATGTTATACTTGTAATGAAGTACTTGCTGAGAACAGCTTGGAGATAAACTACATCTATCTGATAATAATTTTAGCAACTAGCAGAGGTGTGGGGCTTGAGTCACATGACTTAACTCGAGTCGCAAATTTGAGGACTTGAGACTTACTTGAATAACACTGATGAAAGACTCGACTTGACTTTGACTTGGCATTCATAACTTGAGACTTGACATAGACTTGAAATAGATGACTCGAAAATCTTGGCTTTTCTTTCTTTCTTTCTTTTTGCGTATATTGAGAATTTAGTTTTGTTTGTGATACTTTGCCCTCTGCCACTGTATGACGCGCTGCGTGCAAGCCTGGCAGGTGGCGGGCGTGCCAGAGTGGCACTGTGGCGGACAGCATCAGAGGAGGAGAGGCAGCATGGAGGGAGCTCCGAAAATCATTCGAGATATTTCATCGACGAAAAGAGAACAGCAGTATGCAGCTCTAAAATAAGAGACACCAGCACAACCACATCAAATTTCATCCGTCACTCCAGGACCCACAAAGAGAGGGAGGTGACTGTGTGTCTTTAGCTAATGCTATGACATTTAAGGTGCTATTTAGCTATGTTAGGCTTGGCTTCAAAGAGATTGCGCATTGTGAGAACACATATCGTTAATGTAAACGACGGGGATGGGGGCTGAATGTGGGCACGTTACTAGCGTTACGTTAGCTAAGCTAACAGAGCTTAGCTGTGTGCTCATGGCTAAACGCAGGGTTTTCCCTTCCTATCTAAGGCAAAGGCAGGCTACCTGGGTGATTTGGGCCGCTGTCTTGGTTAAAGCGTGTGTGTGTTTCAGATATAGCATCTTCAGTGCGCACAAAGCCATTATTTTAAATATAGGCGCGCATTATGCACACTCACAACCCAACACGACACTGTATCGGCACACAGTCGGTGCGACACACTTGTTTTTTCGTGCATGTCCAGGATGGAGTTAATGTTTTTGATGTTGAAAATATTAATCAACCTTTCCATGACCACTATGTCTATTTACTTATTTAATGAGGAAACTGGTCGATCAGAATTGTGTGTGACATAACTTCTTGTGACTTGCTTGACCTTAGCAATCACTTGACTTGACTTGCTTGATTTTCATCACAGTAACTTGGGACTTGCTTGAGACTTGAAGGTTAAGACTTGAGACTTGCTTATGACTTGCACGTATGTGACTTACTCCCACCTCTGACTAGCAGTGACTCTAACCAAGAACAGAAACAGCATTTTGATTTTGCGACAGTTTACTCTCTCTTTGGGAAAGTTAAACTTGTTTTTGTGAGGGTTACAGGATGATGATGTAAAAAGTCAGTGTGGAGCCCTGCTGTCTAATGACTTTTTACTGCTGTGCTTCAACCGCTGATTATCACCCAGTCACGAAATCAGCAGGAGCCATATTATTGTCTTTTTGTTATTGCTTCAGTCTGCATCCACCAGACTTCTCTGCTTTGTTGGAATGTGTTCTGTGTAAGTCCTGACAGTTAGGGAAAGCAAAGCATAGGTTCCACTCAGAGGGCTGAAGTAGTGGCACTCTCTATACGGAGCTCTCGAGACTTCTTTAGAGCTCAACTGGCATTTACAAGTGGCTTTTATTCAGAAACACACACACGTTACACACTCACTCCTTAACTCTAATACCCATGCTGTTTTTGTGTAAGCTCTATCGTTGCCTTGGGTGCTGAAGCTTTATGCTGATGGATGGATGGATGGATGGATGGATGGATGGATGGATGGATGGATGAAGGCATTACATTACATGCCGACTGACCACAGAGGTGGAGACTGAAGCCTCGGGCCCAAGGCTGTCTCTCTGTCTCTGTCCGTCTCTCTTTCTCTCCATTTCTCTATCTATTTTCTCGTAAACTCCCTTCCACCCTACACCTTTTCTTTATCCTGATGAACCACTTTAACTCGTTCAGTCACTCTCTATATTCAAGGGTTTTAGTTGAAAACAAACTATGATTTTTCTCTGTTTGGTTTTTTCTTAGTTCCTCTCTAATTCTCTGGTTCTGTGGCTGCGGTCTGCAAAGATGCATGACTATCATCATAACACACACGCTCACTACACATGCACTCACACACACACATGCACTCACTCACACACGCACTCACTCACACACGCACTCACTCACACACACACACACACACACACACACACACACACACACACACACTCTCTCTCTCTCTCTCTCTCTCTCTCTCTCTCTCTCTCTCTCTCTCTTGCACCATCACCCCCTACTCTTGATAGGCCAGAGGGGGTTCCATTAGCCCCTACCACCTGCTGTGATACACCCACTCATCCTCTCCCCCTACACACACACACACACACACACACACACACACACACGCAGTGACTCGCATGCACTTGCACAGAAACCTACTGTCCTCACTGATTCACTATTTCTCTCTTTCTTATGTACATAAAACAACTACAGCTGCTCTGTATTTGCTGTAATTGTTTTGTGCATTTCTACGTTTTCGTGCAAAAGTTACTAGCAGCAGCAGCAGCAGCGCTCCAGTGCTTCAAGTATTTATGTGGTTCTCAACAACATCAGGGGAAATCACTCTGTTAGAAAAGTCGAAAAAATGTTGCTTTGATAATCTTATAAAATTAAAGTTGTAAAAGTCTGAGCAATAAAATGCTTGAAAACAATCTCTCTCTGGCTCCTTTTGGTGGTAAATTATTGATGCACCAACCTGCAAGTTATATTTTAATATTATAGCTGGTCTGGCTATAGCTTATACTGTCGGGTTGTTCTTGTTTAACAATGCACCATATTTTGTTGAGTGCAGCCAAAATTTTCATCCGAAACACATGACTAAAGAATCAATGTATGTAGAAAAGGAATACACCTTTTTTTTCCTTTATTTGATTTTTCTGTAACAAATACCTAATACCTTACCATGTCTCCCAATCTTCTGTCGTTCCATCCTTCGCCTTCCCTCTCTCCGTTTCTTCCTCATCCTTCCCACATTTAATTTCTCTACATTCCTCTCTCCCTCCCTCCCTCCCTCCCTCCTTCCCTCCCTCCTCTCTCTCTCTCTCTCTCCCATGCCCCTCCTCGGCTCAGCAGCCGTGGCGAAGACGGGGCGATGCGCTGCAATTACTCTAATTGGTTGTGACTTCTTCATTTACATGACAAGTGCGCGGCGGTCCTGGGAACCAACGGCCTGCTCTCTGCACCCTGTCGCAGCTCTGGTCAGCCCGCGACCGTGGTCCTGTGAGTTTGAGGAGGGGTGGAGGGAGACAAAGGGGGTCTGGAACTGGATGGTTCTGGGGTCTAGGAGTCTGGAGGTCCCACACCCATGGGAGTGGGTGGCATTAGAGGGGAGTCTGCAGGTTAATTGGAGGAGGAATTTTGGAGAAAGTTGAGGTGTGTGACGCCGTTGGAAGTTGTTGGTTCTAGCTTCCATCCTGTCAAAAACTGAAACGCTCTCAGAGATAAAACCAGAATCTGAGCCAGGAGTCCAAACGTCCCTGATTGAGGAGATTTTACACCGGGAGCGACAACTTTCGGGGGTTTCGGGGGCGGTGGGTGTGTTGGATGGACGCTGTAGAACAATATTGTCTGCTTCTCGACATTCCTCCTGCTCATCGTCACGGCGACGCTGCCACCCCTAACAGAGCAGCAATCTCAAACTGCGAAACTTCTCATTAGCGTGGCTGGAGTGCATGTATGTGTGTATTTGTGTGTGTGTGGGTGCTGTGCACTGTTAGTTTAAGCATTATGAGTGTTCTCAGCTGAGCTATTCTTATGCTAATTCAGGAGTTAGGTATTCATTCGGGTGGGCGGCTCTAATGTTTGCTTAGTAGATAAAAAGGGTTTTTAGTACCAGCTGAAGTTCACTTGTCAACACTAATCTCATTTAAACAGCCATTCTGCAGAGCAGGGAGGGCAAGAGGCTGCTGAAATGTACTCCACATTACTCAACAGGTTCGAATGGCGCATGGTACTCCTTACAAATAGAGCCACACATCTCCCTTTTATGTCTATGAAGATGTGTTTGTTTTAAACATGAAAATTATGAGGCTGCAAAAATGTCAATTTTGTCCAATTTATTTCCTCTGTCTGTCACTGATTGATATTTATGATACAAACAACTATTACCAATGAACAGGGCCAGACCACAAACAGCAGGGATGGGCAGCAACTATAAAAAGTCAAGAAAAATGCCATTGATCTTTGGAAATGAAGCAAGAACACCACAGCAACTCTCTCTTGGCACCATAGGTGACCCATATGGATGGGCGTGCACCTCATTACGTGCATGTGATGGCAGTTTTAGTCAAGTCAAAGTTACAAGACAAGTTACATGTTCAGACTAAATAAAACACTTTCAACATGGCATAAGTCTGAACTGAATGCTGTTAATTGTACAAAACGCTGCAGCAGCACATGTTTAAGTACACAGAGAGAAATTATAGTGTTGTTTGATCACTGTAATACCATATCGCTCAAACTAGTGCCGACACAGGTTTATGGACCAATGGAGTGATGGACCAACAGGAGACAGAGTAATGAAAAAGGAACTCTTCTGAGGCCACTGATGCCTCGAACTGTTCTTGGGCAAAATCCTGAACCCCAAATAGTTCCTGATGGCTCTTTCATCAGTGTGTGAGTGGATGTGTGAATGACTGAGCATAGACACATCTTGGGGCACTTTGGTTAGGAAGCGCTGTAGCACTCCTGATGAGCAGGTTGGCACTTTGCATGTCAGCCCCTGCCATCAGCACAGGCAGCTCAGCATAATACATCTCCAGTCCTGTTTGTGTCAACCACGCCAAGTATTTTAAGCCAAAGCCTGATGTTTTTCTAACCCTAGCCAAGTGTTTGTTTTTTTTTGTCAGTTAGATACCAACAAAAGCTTTTACTTTTAGAAATAGAACAACCTTGCAATTTAACATTTCCCACATCTGAAAATGTCAGGCCCTGTCCAGACATACATTAGTATTTCTCAAAAACAAACAATTTTTTTCATGCGCTGGAGCTTTTGTTCACATGTAAATGGTGTTTCATGTCACTAAAAACAAGCGTTTAGGAAAACTCCTCCCCGATACGCAGATAGTCCATTGTCAGTGTTTCCGTCTGTATGGGCAGTAATGGGAATGACTGACGCCAATGTTTGCTCCTTAATTGGGTCTTAGTGAGTGTAGCATCACTGGCAAATGTAACTGAATATTGTGATATTGGAATATTTGAGTTTTTACACAGATTAATTGGATGTTATATTGTCTGTGTTTTGAAAGACACGAAAGAACAATGATAACATAGATTATTATGATGGATAAGAGAGAAAATAAATGGCTGCTGACATGCTGCTGTTTAAATAAAACGTCCGTGAATGGTCATTTGATATGCGTATGGAGGAGGTTATTTCTGAGACAGTACTAAAACATTGTTTTTGCTCTGAACCCCATTTTACAAATACCTGTGTGTGTGTGTGTGTGTGGTGTAGACCTTATGTTCACGCTGTAACACATCAATCCAGTAAAGCTCTTGTAGTTCACCCCAGCATGTGTAAAACCCCACTTGTTATCTCCCCTCGGGTGATCTTTACGGGAGCTGACCTGACGTAAGGTCAATGATGTCAGTCTTGACCTCTGGTGACCCCTGTGGCGACCCTTGACCACTGAGAGTTCACACAAAGACAGCGTCTCCCCTCAGGGGTCAGCAAGAAGAAAACAAGTGACAGTGACGAAGAGTCAAACAGGTCTCACACTGGGTTTCCGTTTTCTGTGATCGTTGTATTGTTTTTAAACACTGAGCTTAGTTACAAAATGGTCAAATTAAACCTGTGTGTTTTAAAACATCAACACTCAGCTGTGTTACTGAGAAATGTAGGAAGGAGAGGACACATGAGATGAGGAGAAGAGAGGGAGAACGGGAAAAAAAGGAAGGTGCAGAGGGGGTAAAGTAACATTACCTGCATTAAAGAAAGTGCTCTTTAGCATGTGATCACATTGAATCTCCCCATGTGATGAATATCTAATTAGACCTTTTTCAATATACATTTTGAAATCCAATTAGTCCACACAAAAACGGAGCATTGCTCTCCCAAGGTGACAATAGATTAAAATAGATTGGCAATTTCAACTGATCCTTTAAAAGATGCTTCATCTTACTTTTTTTCTCATTACTGTCTGTACTATCGCTGTCAAATCAAGCACTCTAATCACAGGCGGGGAAATCACTATCACCACCATCAATACTAGTCCCAATTATCTACTCCTTACAGTGATAACCACTCCTGATTTTTAGCTAGATTAAAGTTACAATTTGCAAGTAATTTGGGATTTATGCTACTTCAGTCACCTTCGGTGTAATCTGCAGAAAGCTGTCAGTCTATGGAAATACAGGATGTTCAACAGAGCAGAAGATGGAGTTTTTTTGTGTAAATTCTTTGTTAAAACATGCTGACTTGTTCGTAGTTTGGTGTAAAAATTACACAAAGTGAATATTTGATTTTGTGAGCTGTTACATAAAGCTTAATTGATAAAAGTAAGACAAGACTTTTCTATAGGATGGTTTGTGTGTTACCTGAAAATATAGAAATAAATATAGGAACTTGCATCTTTATCATAGTGTTTATGTTTTGTTATTGTTTTTATTATTTTGTAGTCTGAAATTGGGTGGAAAGGCCCCTGTTCTGCACAGCATACTGTATATTGGGCCAATAAATTATTTGCCGAAAATTAGGACATTTATAGTATCAGCTGTTGGCCAACAATAAAACTGTAGATGAAACAGAGCCGATAATACGTAGTGAAATTGTTCCACTGATCCAACAACAACCACACAATCCAACGCAGTTGTTGCAGCTATGCACTTTTACTTGTTTGCAACCCACCAAAAAAAAGAGAAGAAGAAAAAGAAGAAGCCGAAACACAGCACGCTGTTTTGATGCTTGTGGCATCAAACTGTGCTGCACCATGGTAGGGCCATGCAGTGATAACAAGTAACTTTATTTATACAGCAGTTTACAATGTGTAGGCATAAAACACAGTGCAACAAAAGCCAGGGGAAAAATAAAATAGAAGCAGTAAGTCTGCTCAAACAGGTCTTGAGCTTTTTAAAAGTGTCCACAGTGTCTACAGATCTTGAGTGAAATGGGAGAGAGTTCCACAGTTTAGGAGCTGCACCCTATTAAGCCTCCCTTAGACTTAAACCTACAGTAGATTGAAGGAGTAACAGCAATCCCCATTCGGCAGACCTTCAAGAACTTCTGGTGACGTGGGGCTGCAGTAGATCTCTCATGTACCTGACCATGCAGAGCTCTATTAGTGATCACAAGAACATTGAATCCTATATTTGATGAAGTGCCAGTGGGGAGCCATTCAAATCGTTTTTACCTTTAAAAGCAACTCTCGCCAAAATGTGACCTAGGTTTTTTTGTGAATGTATATGAGTCAAACCTTTGTGTAAAAGCATGATTACACCAAAAGAGGCACTTTTGAGATTTCCCATATTTTCGTTTTCTGGTCAAACTAATTTTAAATGGTAGTGCTAGGGGCAAATTAGCGATAGCATCAAAATCTCTATTTTTAAAACACTAAGAAGGCTCGACACAACACGAAACTTTGCTCGTAGTATCACCAGGGTCTCTACACATGAACATGAGCATTGAGAAAACATTGTTTGTGTACATTGTACATTGTTTGTTTTACTAAAAAGAAGGTTTTTGGACAACTCACTTGAGCAGATGTTTCTTCTGCTCACCGCCGTCCTGGCAGCTGAGAAGTGTCGATCTCAGAATACAACATAACCTGGAGGATAGTTAAGGTGGAACGCTACTGTCTTCCGGCACCAACTATCCACGCGATATCTCACGTGATTTTCCGGCTTTTGATTTTAGTATTGTTTCTTAAATGAGGTTATTTTTTCAACTTTAAGGTCAATATTGTTTTTTGATAAAGAAAAAACAATGAATTATCCATCCATTTATATGGCACTAAGCTTTAGGAGCGCTCCACCTTAACTCACCTCCATGTTACATTGCATTTTGAGATCGACACTTCTCCACTGGCAGGTCGGCGGCGAGTGAAGGAAACATCTGCTAATGTGAGTTGTTTAAAAACCTTCTTTTTAGTGGTGATACTACCAGCAAAGTTTCATGTTGTGTTGAGCCTTCTTAGTGTTTTAAAAAAAAGCGATTTTGATGCTATTACTAATTTGCCCCTAGCACTCCCATTGAAAATGGGTTTGACCCGAAAACGAAAATATGGTAAAGCTTAAAAGTGCCTCTTTCGTCGTAATTATGCTTTTACACCAGGGTTTGACTCATAAAGCCTAGGTTGTATTTTGGCGAGAGTTTCACTTTAAGGACACATGTAAGTTCTGACTTTCTAAAACTCATGTGGGCCTTCATGTGGTTTGCCAGAGCTGAGTAAGCCTAGATGTGGCTGTCTGGGAAGGGAACTCAATGCTGCGTTGTAGGTGGGTGATAAGTAACGTCGTAGGCCACCTCCTCTGTTCAACGACGGCCATTCCAGTTTGACATGGATGGATTCCTTTTATTCCTCTTTCAAACCATCTGTCAAGATATTTACATTGTTGTCCTCAAAAGAATGTTTTTACTCCTAAAGATATAATTGAACAGCAGAGCATCTTCCCCTTGGCTGATACAACTTTCAAAAGCTGAAACACTCAAACCAACCCAGAATCCCTTGAACCAGAAAATCATTCCCAGGATATTTGGATCTTGATAGCTGTATGAACAGGCAAAGAAAATAAATGAATGAATACACTGAATTGAATTTTCTCTTTAAACCTTTCTTTTTATTCTTCTTCCGTCATTTTTGGCAGATCAGACGCTTCCCATCAGGTGGAACAACTTTGCACACGTCAAAAAAGTTACATTTTGACTAAATGCTTCGGGGCATACACACACACACACACACACACACCTTGTCCAATCACTTTATATAGCATACGACAGTTAAGTTGGGATTTCTAATGAGAATGATTTCAATCGGTTGAGGAAATACTGTTCATGTTACCACAGCTAATGATGAAACAAAGTTCATAGATCACCTGTGATATTAATTACTGTAGTGACACAAGATTTGTAGCACACGACTTCTGACAGATATTTTGATCTTCTCCTCCAGATGGTCGGTCCACTCGGCACAGAAGCCCCTTCAAACACTGTGATCAGGAGAGGCTTCGTGCCACCTTTGTTAGTTGCTATCAGCGTGTGACTGTGACCTGCTTACAAGGAGTTTGGAGCCGAGTTGCTTTGAGGTTGCATCACTCAGACCTGCAACTGTGTTTGCGTGGCTTCCTCACTTTGAGCTAATGCAACTATCAAAGACGCCGGCGGTGAGACATGCTCGTTCTGCAGCCAGCAAGAGCGTGAATACAATCAAACAATTGAGCATACATGCCTTCAATCTTATCTGTCTCTCGGTGTAGACACCAAACACATGATGGGGGCTTTTACAATGAAATCAATTCTTTCTTTTTTTCCTCTCCTTACTTCCTCCTCTTTGCTTTGCCTCAAGGAAGCTGCTCGGTGTTTTGGCAGCCATAAAATCCAGTATCACTGTGATATAAAAGAGTGATTGTTTTTTTTTATTCTCTGAAGGCTTTATGTCCTGCAGAGATAGTGTACTAGGTGTGTTCTCACAGTGAGTGTGTGTGTGTGTGTGTGAGAGTGTGTTTTCTCAGCGATGCTTTTGTTGACTGTGTGAAATACACACTTTTTTAAAGTTGCCTTTTGAAGTTGTGGATCCTCAGAGAGAGAAAAGCAGCGAGAAAGAGCTTGAAGAGAGTGACAAAGCAAAAGGTATGAGGTGTGTAACAGGACAGGACGCACAAACACACACACGGACATGTGATCACTGACACACACACACACACACACACACACACACACTCACACACACACACAAACTCAGTCTCTCTGCAGGCTGCCAGATTCCCTGCTGAACAAGCCAAGGATGAAACCCAAAGCTAACGTGTGTGTTCTCTCTCTGACCACAGCTGCTCCGCTCTCACGCTCCCTGAGGTGTGTCCCTCTCACACACACACATTCAAACAAACACTACAGGGACAAGATAGTGACTGAAGATACAGAAACACACAGAATTTAATAAACACAGGGAGAGGATTTATTTTTCCTCTGCCAGCCTCGACTCCGCTCTCATCACCATCACATCATTCAGAGCCAGGTCACGACCAAAGAGGCATCAGAGATGAACTCCCGCTGAAGCCACGCAGAGAGAGCGGGAGAGGTCATGACCACGGTGGCACAGAAATGAACCCTTGACTGCCATCAGGAGACCCACAGAGAGAGAGAGAGAGGGTAGGGAGAGAGAGAGGTATGGGATGTTATATTGCTAACAAATTAGTTTTGGCTTGTCTTTAGAGATTGGCCATTTTGATTGGCTCCCCAGGTCTCTGTGGCACACAGCAATTAGGAACCACACAACCCCTGCTCTCCACAGAGACAAAAGCTGGAGACGTCGCTCCTGCTCTGCCATGCTGACTGAACCCTGGCTGGCTTCTGGTGACGGGAAACGTAGAGGAATGAGGATGGAGAGACAAATAAAATACACTTCCTCGTGGTTTGTAGCTAAAAAGAAATGGGCAGAATTCAGGAGATTCCGAACCATCAAAAAAATAGGAAGAATACTTGTATTAAGTTGGACTTGTTGGTTAATTTTGGTGGTAAATGGTGGAATTCTGACAAAATAAAATAAAATAAATGTAGTGAACATGGAACTTTATGAAAACACTGTAGAGATCAATAGTCTAACTGATGGTCCCAAACCTCCCTATCTCTCATTGTAACTGTTTTAATTGACTTTCATTTGTGTTTAATTCAGTTTTTTTCCCTCTCTATCTCTTTCTTTTTCTTTCTATTTGTAACTCAACATCATTCTACGTGAGGGCAGCATATAGCGTTTCCTCCAGTGGACAATGCTAACACTTCATATGCAGTTAGATTAGATCCATTAAAAGATCTCTGTCCATCCATATAACAGGCAAACGCCTACATCCTTTTGTCTGCTATCTTTGCCTTTGATCGAGTCTGAGACAATCATCATATACAGGTTACTGTAACCACGTCTCCTTATTATGCTTATATAAAACAAATGTGCAAAAACGACTAGAAATTACTGCTAATTATCACATCTGGTATGTTTAAATGTGTTGATAATGGCACTATGTTCACTGATAATGTATTTCTTTTGTTTCCCGAAAAGATACTGTATCTTTTAATCCTGAAGTACAATATCTGCTTGTTTGTGCATACAGCATTGTTTAATTGGTTGGACAGTTCTCTCTGAATCAAATAATACATGGCCTTCTGCTAGCTGCAGTGCTATTTATCCATCTAGATTGTTTCAGTGTGAGTTGCAGAGTTTTGGAGATATCAGCCTTCTCTTGAATATGATGGAACTAGATGGCACTCGGCGTGTGGCTCTCAAAGCCCCCCAAAAAATTCAACAGCAATGTGTTGTTCCAGAAATCCTGACCTGGCAACTCAATATGATCCACAGACCGAGAATAAATGTTAGCTAGTTCGATTTCTGCAAAACCACAGATAAGTTATCAGCTGAATGTTGCAACTTTAGGTTAGGTTTTCTATTACTCCACTGTCACAACCTTGTGCTTATGTGCTGTTTAGGTTTGGCACATATTTGCATGGTTAGGGATAGGAAAACATCATGATTTGGTTTAAAATACCTATATTGGTCGCCCCAATTGTGGATGGAGATGGTCTGATTACGCATAACAAATACCAGGTTTTGGTCGCCACATTGTCCGCTGGAAATATCCATGAGTCTCCTTAAAGAAACAGCCTCTTTGATGCTTGGAAATATTCCCAGGTGTTCTTCCAAATATCTGCTGGTGTGGTTCACACCACGGTCTACCTTGTTGGCTCTGATAATGCCTCCTCTGTTCCCTCCACCTTCTGATATGGTTATGCCATGATTGGTACGAATCCACCATGGTTGTATCTATGTTTTGCGAAAACATTAACTGGTAACATTATATCCTGTCGACTGGGCTGATAGGAACTATTCTCTTTCTACAAAACTACACCTACCAATCGCATCACCAAACATAAGGAAGTGTTTCTTACAAGAGGTTTGTGCTTATAACAGAGCAAAATGTGAACATTAATGGCATCCTTCTCACCTGCGCTGTAATGGTAGTTATCTTACTTAGCTTATATTGGAGAGAAAGCAGTTCTACAGTTGATATCTGCAAAACTCAGCAACTCACCCAAAACATTCTAGTTGGATAAATAGCTCTACATCTAAGACAAAAAAAATATGTGTTTTCCATTTTGGCCTTTGAGGGAAAGTATCAAGCACACTTTAGAAATGTCTTTTCAGTCAGAATTATTAGTAATATTATAAAATATTATAAATAATACAGTTTCCAGACACCAAGTTAACCAGTGTTATTAGATTAAGACATGAAGTGAGGGTTGGTGGGACTTCAATCCTAAAGGGAGTTCAGAGTAACACATTGCATCTCATTCACATGGCCTCTGGTGTCACATGTCTCCTCAACAAAGGTCACAAAGCACAAAAATAAACCGGAAAAAATTAGAGAAAAGTAGAGAACTATAATTCTGAGCCATACTTCAAGCTAAAATCTAGCCCAGAAGAGGCTTCACTTTTACTATTCTAACTGTAAATCACTCAAATTTCCCCATACTTTCCTTTGTTTCAATTCTTTAGAAACATCAGATGTGGATGCAGAGATTTGCACGTTAAGTACATTTTATTTTATTTGAAATAAAATGAATATAGACTAAAAGAGAGAAAGATGCAGTGGAAGGATCAGCCACGGACCAAAACAGTTTTACTTCAGATTTCAGCTTTCGTGTTTGAGCAGCGGCTGGTGTGAGCTTTTTTTTTTTCATTTTCAGTGTGAAACATATGCTGCACTATGTTGAAGGTGA
>CAEMYA010000002.1:2256186-2283014 GCA_903131615.1 Diplodus sargus | reverse complement strand
ATATACATATATATATATATATATATATATATTCATTATATTAATATATATTAATATGACGTGAGGCTCAGTTAGCTTTGCACAGAAGCGGCTGGTAGAAATACCCTGTTCTTTATTACTTTATTTTTACCAGAGAATATTTAGTATCTATACTTCTACTTGCGTATCGTATTTGTATCATACAAATATCCGGCTTTGTGGCGTATTTAAATTCATGATGGAAAATTAATGACTACATTAAAACGAATGTCAAAATCTGTATTAAACTGCACTGCATCACACTGATCGAACCTCTCTTAATTGTCCCTTATCAAAAACGTATCGTCCCTAACTCGCATTGGAGCCCATGTATCTAGATGCGTATTGGATTGTCTTATAAGTGAGAGATGTACACCCCTATTTACAAAATATAATCTGAATAAGACAATCCAAATATAAAAATGCAGGTCATAAAATTACCTCAATTTTTTGTTTCATGTAGTACAAAACGTATTCTCACCAAACACATGCAGATCGAGCAACGACAAAAAAACAACTTGTTTTCTACATGTGCGCATCTCAATAAGCTTTTCTCCTCACACAATAAACTCTCTCAGCCCTCCATCAGTCGAAATAATGTGTGGTATAATCAGACACAGTTAACAAAAGCAACAGCAGGAATACGGATCGAAATCTATGCACATCTAAATAATACAACCATCAGTATTCGCCAAATCTCCCCGGCTACAATCTCCCCCCTAAGGGTGCATGCCTGGAGCTGATTTGTATACAAAACAAATCTAATGTATGCTTTCAACACATATTTAACATATGCCACTCACTGGTAAATTATTCAAAAAGAGGGCGCTTAAATATTTAATCGTCAATGTTTCTTCTTCCCGATAAGTAATGAGGAAATGGGAGGACAATGGGTCCGAGGAGGGAATTGAAAATATTTTGTTGACGTTAATTGAATGTAAAAGTGGTGTTAATGTAATGTAACGTGCAGAGCAGTGTGTAGATAAAATCCACCGTACTTTTCCTCCGTCTCTACATCTAATGAATCTCGACAGTTCACTTATTTCTCCACAACTGTCCCCTTCCTCACCCTGTGAGGCTTTTCACATCAGAAAATCAATGCGGCACAGTAAATAGAGATACATAAACAATCTATCGCAGGAGATCTCCTTTACAAACACATGTAGGGGGGAGTCGGAGTCAGTAACCCACATCTGCGCATGGACTAACACATGAACTCACCCAGAAGTTGAACCATGAAGGTTAGATGTGTTCAAGAGGTGATTTGTAACACACAGATGATTCATAATGCAGCCATCCAAAGTGCCGCTCAATATATAAGCATTCAGATGCATGGCCAAAAAATAAACACAGGCAGGCACACTTGGACACAACACATACATAGATTCCACTGAATATGAACTTACACAAAGAAACACACCTGCTGCCTCATCGTGAAAATGTTCCGTCAGTTCGTCTTTCTTCCAGATGTTAACTGTGTGTTTTTTTAATGCCCTTGCTTTAGCCACAGGCATGTTTACTCATTCAGACACACTCAATGAAATGCTCACAAATGTCGCACTCACGGACGCACACATGCAGCCCCTGCAGTGTGTCTTTGCCCTCAGCATCATGCTACTGTCAGGACTGAGGAGAAATGCCTGACATGATGTGTGTCACAAGAACAAGAAGGATCACTGATGACATGAATTTATATCAAGCAGACATACAAATGTAACCAGAGTCAAATATTAGGTGGATAGAATGACATGAAAAGATGAACACAGGGCTGTGTGTCTGAAATGAATGTGTTGACGTTAATACGAACGCTGTGCAATGAACTGTGTTTCATCAGATTAATCTCTTCACACGTTACCGTTCACAAAAATACAAACTAAAATAAACTGTGTTTTGAAAAAAATGCAAATAATTAGCAAAGGCAAAAGCGAGTTAAAGATCACCATAAAAAACTTTTAGGGAGGAGGTAATGATGAACAGGTCGGCATACAAAGTGTTTAAATTAACCCAATTTCTACCATCTTTCAGTGTCTGACTGGGACGCTGAAGACCAACTTTGGGTTTTGACGACATTTTACTAAATCCAAAGTCAGATTCAAATCATGTCACCGAGTCGCAGGCATTTCAAACGCCTTATCTAATCTTAATTAGACCTACCTTTCAAGTAACTAAAGATTTACATAACTAAAACTCAAAAATCTGTAATCCCATTGTGAGCAGAGAGGGCAGAAACACTGCAGTTATGCAGCCTAATTAATGTTGACAACTTGAAATGAGCTTAGATACAAAATGTTGATTTGAAGAAGCCCCTGAGGACAAACGATCACCACCACCTCCTGTCATAAAGATCTTGATCTGACTAGCATGTGGATTTGTCTTGAAGGTGAAGTAGAAAAAGACATGTATGGATTTAAAAAAATTAAATTAAATTCTACTTTAAAATCAGCTGTTTGTAGGATGCATAGCGATGAGGTAATGTACTGTATCTATGGATGTGTAAAATGAATAACTTCAGCATGATGAAACAAAGTCACTCAGCTGTGACCATTCGAACACCACGGCTACATGTAATCTTACAGCTAACAGATTTGGTTGCTCAGTCTCAGCAAGCTGAAGTTATCAACATTCCCTTGTAATGATGTGCCTTCATAATCACAAGCCAACAGCAACATATAGTTAGAAGCAAGGCCAACATAAAATGTTACATGATAAGTTCTATTACAGGAATGTCCAGTGGAGGTCCGGATACCGAACCATTAACTCAATCTGCTCATTTTCATTCAATCATACATTCAAACTATCCTTCACCTTATTCTGCCACTGAGATGTTTGTCGAATGACACCAGAAAGTGCCTGGCTAAAATGAAAAGCCTGCTACTTAAATGCTTTTTGCTAATAAAGTAAGGAGAGATAAAATGTATGATAGGGGATTTTTCAGAATCAGAGCTTCATGAATCCACCCAACTCAACCTTGCTGCGGTTTGCATCCCATTTTCTGCAAAATAGCCAACAGTGGGACTTTGCCAGGCTACTCATATGAAGTTGCCACTGGTAAAAAAAAACAAAAAAAAACAACAGTTCCTGATTTTGATACTTCATAGTTCAAGGTTTGAATTGACAAAATAATAGGGGACTTTTATTGTGAAGAGTTTATAAAAACATGTTTAACACACGAATCAGCAGAGATTTGGTAGCGGTTATTCTCTGGAAACACGACAGGGAGAAAAACATTTTAACCACTACTCAAGACAAGCACGTCATCAGTTAAATACACACATTGAAGTAGGTAACCCTGTTGTAATGAAAATTATATCCAGTGCCGAGTCAACCCAAGTCAAGCCAGGCCAGCACATGTGTATGGAAAGCCTAACTGATGTCTTAAATCATGATCACGGGCATGTCCTTGAACACAGCATTTAAGTCAACAGTGGTTTAGAACTCTTTAAACATTTAGTTAAGGTTGTCTTTATGTACTTCTAGTTGCCTAAACCTAACCAATCCATAACCGCAGTGGTTGCAGATCAAAGAAAGATTCAAATAAAAAGCACGTGTGTGGACAGGTGGACAATGTAAGAAATACAAATGTCCTTTCCTCCACTATAACCTTTCCTCCTGCCTTGGGTCTTGCCTCCCTCACTTTCTCCATCCCTTCATAATTTTCTCTTGCACTAAATGCTTGTTAGGTCTCTCAATCCTCCCCTTTGCTTTTCTGTCCCTCTGTCTGTCCCTCTCCCACCTCTCTCTGGGTAAGAATAAGGAGCAGCAGTGCTATTCAGACCGGTAATTACATTTCTGTCCTTTGTTGGAGCCGAGTGTTATTTTCCATTAATGGTCGGACATATTATATAAGAGAGTCTTTATGGGAGTGATAATGGTTGGGGACAGAGGAGATGGCGAGCTGGCAAGTGTATCAGTGTTAACGGAGTATGACGGAGCTCTCATTATTCCTTAAAGAGTACACACCCAACCCTGCTGACACTGAACACACATGTAAAAGTGACACACACACCCACATACAGGACACAGATACACTCATATTCACATATATAGGTACCCCCCCCCCCCCACACACACACACACACACGTACACACACACACTCACCATTGAGAAAAGCGGAGAAATAGGCCATGGTGATATGCTGATGCAGAGGTTATGCCCACTTTCGTGGTATAATTTATTCATCTGTTGTTTGCAAAATGATGTATGAAATATGGATGGTCTGAGTTTGGCTTTAATGTTTCATACAAGCACGACTGTAGAAGCAGGAAGGCTCGGAAACATGGCCTCTGCCACACACACAGTTAAATCACACAGGATGGGACCATGAGGCAGAAGATGACGAGGAGGTTAGTCACATGTTTATTTTAGCATTGTGCACTTATGGCTATGTTTACTATATATGTGTCTATAGTTTAATATATACAGTGTGTATGTAGGGGTAGACGGAAGGTTAACGAAGGGACGAGCTAGACAAAATAATGGAAACACGGAATTCAAGTTAAAGAGTAGGTGAAGTTTTTTTTTGGTGCATCTTCATCTGGGTCCCAGTCTCAAAATAGTATTGAAATATTACGAAAAGGTAGAAAGGAGGCGCACACATATGCTCAAAACAGAGCTGGCAAATTTCAGTTTCATCAGTTCTTTCTGGGCCATGGCAACCAACATGCTAATGTTCTGGCCTCATGGCCTTCATCAGAGCTCAGAGGAAAAATGTTAGTCATGTCATTTCCATTCTACTGTTATTTGTATGAAATTTGCCATTTCACAATATTTTATCCCATA
Source organism: Diplodus sargus (assembly GCA_903131615.1). Lineage (NCBI taxonomy): Eukaryota > Metazoa > Chordata > Actinopteri > Spariformes > Sparidae > Diplodus > Diplodus sargus. The sequence continues at coordinate 2,278,216 of CAEMYA010000002.1, read as the reverse complement.
ATTATAGCTTCTAATCTGACCATTTTCAACTTCAAAATCACATGATTTTATTGTTTTTATTTAGTAATTATTATATTTATTTTTAAAATGTATGATTTTTAAATCTCATAATTCCAATGTATAATCTAATATTTAGGATTTATCTCTTAATTATGACTTTTTATCTGATAATTTTGACTTGTTTTATCCCATAATTATGCCTTTACCCCATAATTATGACTTTTTATCTTATAATTACGTTTAACCATGGGGATATTTTTCTCATCAAGCTTAGTTTTCAGCTTCTATTTCTTTCTTTTACTGGCTACCATCGCTGAGTGAATGTTTGCATGTACTGGGTGGAAGGATGAATGATGGGAGACCACATACTCTGTGTAGAGTGTAGATGTATAGATGACTGGTTAGATGGATTGTCAGACTGGAAGTGGACTGTATGGATGAATAACTGGCATGTATGGTTGGCTTGTAAATTGACCACCATTGATTGTCTTGCAGCTGTGGTTTTCCCATGAGGCCTCTCCATGAGGGGATCGATGTGCTTCAGTAAAAGGTAACACATAAAGCTGCCGCTGTATCCTGTAATGTGGATTACATCATTGGATTCACATGCAACAGCAGTTTGCCTCCTATATGATGCAGATCACTGGAAAAAAAAAAAAAACTAGCCCAGGGATGGAGGGGTAATGTATGGGACAATGATGATAACGCACTCTGCCAGAAACACCTTTTCACTTTCGCTTCACAATAAAACACAACATACAATTCAAATTAACTATGATAATAAGAGATTCTTGTTTTCCAAGGCAGGACAAATGTACATAGCTACGCACCACACAGCAATGTAACGTCACTTTTACTGTTAGAGCAAAGCATGATGGGAAGTGACAGTGGTGCCTGGGGCAACACGGGTGAAAGAGAGGAGACAGAGATAGAAAAAGGGGATGGAAGCGGAGGATGGGCTGAGCTGTACTGTTACATCAGTCTATATAGCGACGCACATACACATGAATCAAGCTGCAACAGTAATGAAGGTTAAAAGGACAGGGGGTCAGCCCTTGGTCTTCTCTTCTGATGTTTCTGTTATAAATTATGATGGAGTCCCTGTAAACATTTAGAAGCACCATACAGGTTGTTGTGTGGGTTTTCAGGTTAAACAAGCTATATATAACATGTTAATTAGTGAGCTTCAGAGGTGGATTTTGTGATCTTCAGAGAGAGCTTAGCTAGCTGTTTTCCAGTTTCCAAAGTTTGCGCTAAGCTAACTGGATGCTGCTGCCATGATTACGAACAGGCCCGGCATATTTACAACAGGATTATCCTGTGTGCTGTTGTTCTTTTTAAAGGCAGGTAAACCCACTACACTACAATAGGTGACTGATTCCTTACCATCGCATGGAGATGAGTTTGCCTCTCTGTTTGTTTCTTCTTTCTCGCGCGTCTCTCTTTGAACACGTTGCTTGAACAGAGACAGATGGAAAAGTATTAACAAGCCACCATTCTTAACTTCAACAGCGAGTGGTGCTGCCATCACAGCTGATCAGAGCTGGAGTGGATAAACACATGTGACTACTGCACAGCCACTTTCAGCCCGGTCATGGGGATATAATGTCAGAAGTTATCATTTCTGCACACTACAGATCCATACAAAGTTGACATTTGTACCAAAAGTGGCATATCATGTTCACATCGTATGCTTATTAGCCACCTTACACATCAGCAGGTGGAGAGGAAGGTGGGGGTGTTACAACAAGCTAACAAGACTGTCAAATGGCAAACCGCAGTTCGAGTCACGCCACTGGACATGTCTAAGGACAATGAGAGACATTTTCAGCTGTTTTTGTGGCAACCGAAACAGGTATTTTAAACCAAACTATGATGTTTTCCTAAACCTAACCAATTGTTTTTTGTGTGTAAACCACAGCATTAGCACGGCATTGTGACAAGAGAGAAAGAAAACATTTTACCTAAACACACAAACATAAAAAAAACATTCAGCTTCAACTTCTTTGTGGTTTTGCAGAAACTTTCTTAGCTAACATTTATTCTGACGATTGAGTTGGTCATCAGAAACCAGGTGTTAGTGGGGTTTTTTGTCCAGTGTGAAAAGAGAATAACATCCAACTTTCCAAGAAGTTGTTAGTTATTTTTTTATTCTTTTCTTAATTATAGTCAGGGGCAAGATTTGAGATGTTCAGAATAGGTATTACAATGCAAAACGACACCGTGTGAAGGGATTGACTCAGAATCCTGGGGATATCCATTCTCAACAAACTTGCACCAACATACAGACAAACTTACCTGCATTTTTTCTGTGTCTGTGTTATAGGCACACAATAATTATTCCAGTTGGTTTTGATTTTTCAAATGCCTATTATTTATGTTTCATTTTAGTTGACTTATTTGTTTCCTCGCGCCCAGTTTTTCGGTTTAGTTATAACCTTGCAGCACACACTACAAATCACCAACCTTCTAACCTTGTCTCTCATGCACACATTAACACTTGAGCACAAACAAAAAAAACAGCCCATATTATAATCTGAAAGTCAAGTAGTTTGTTCGTATCGAGAGGATGCGTCTGATTGATTACATCTTACGGAGGAGGCCCTAACATGCTGTCCTTCAGCTCCATCATTATTACATCTGCTGGCAAAGGTAACATTGCAGAGTAATCATAACATCTGCCTCATAATGCCTTGTAATGAGATTTCCAGCTACACGTCCATTGATTTCATCCTGTCTGCAGCCTCTCAAAAAGACGAAAGCTGAAATTGGTTCTGGCACCAAGAGGTACTGAAAAAGAGTTGGAGACAGAGAGAAGAGAGAGAGAGGAGAAATCAAAGCTGCTCGACTGTTGTTCTAAAAACATTTTCCCTGATGTTTTTTAGCATCAAGGTGATGGAGGATCATTGTCAGATGATAATGACGGGGTCTGTGTGTGATGTGCACTGACAAAATGTTTGTGTTTGCATAGCCATGTTTAATATTTGCTTATGCATGGAGGGTAAATGCACAGCCACCCATGCATGTGTGTATGCCTGTGCATGCATGCATACAGTGTGTGACAAAATGTGTATAAATCCATAACCGGATGATTTCTGATTCTTTGAGAGAGGATGTTGGTCTACATGATCTAAAGACCCGTAATTAACTTAATCAATGAGTCATTATCAAGATGACACACGCACTCTCTGATAGAAATACGATCTTGTCATGCTCAATTCTTTTTCTGTGTGTGTGTGTGTGTGTGTGTGTGTGTGTGTGTGTGTACACGTGTCTCCCTGTGTTTGAGATTTGAAGTTGCCAGCAGGTTTTCTCATTAGTCAAAAAAGAGGCTCTTTCATGCTCTTAACCCACGAGACTCTCAGGATAAAGGGAGAAAGACAGGATGACAGACAGGGGCTGGGAGGGGGAGTATGCAGAGACTATGATTGACTTCATGAGTGACTTAATATGTTTTTTAAAAAAGAGAAAACAAAAGAATGGAGTGAAAGCAGAGGGTAAAAATAAGAAACAAAACTGGTGAGGTCGAGGCAGGGGGAGGTAGACGGGGCAGACAGCAGACATAACATTATTTATGGGCTGGGAGTAAGGTAACATGAAGCTACATCACAGATTGGATTTATCTTCTAAAAGCCATGTGAAGACTCACTTTTCTCCCACTCTACAACTCACACACAGTCTGAAACACTCATACACGCTGACAACACACACACACTCACAGTAGCACACACACCTAATCCCATTCATCTATCAATATTTCAGCGTGGTAGAGTGAAGACGCTGCTGTTACCAGGCAGACTAAGCAACAATGATTTACAAATCACAATCATCATCAACACATGACAGGACTATCACACGATGACTCAAAAGAGATAGTCTCATCGTTAACGTGAGGTATGCTACCTTCTGATGGGCTTGTGTTTATCATGCTCACAAGTGTAGTCCATATGAAGGCCTCACTCCTCTGGTATTCACAACCTTGTCACTGAAAAGAATTGTCGGAGGTCATCAAAGCTTTTTTTCTGTGGATGGTAACTTAATGTATTGAAATTTAAGAATTCTGGAATTTTAAACTTTTTTTTTTCACGATTTGTTTGAGGAAAATGTTAATTTTCCCAATGGCCTGACTTTATATCATTGATTTCCCTGCAATAAGTTACCCACTACTTAGCTTCCTTAATTGTTAGCCCCGTTGCCTTGGAGCAGTGTTTTCTGGATTTACTTGTACATAGCTACACGCTCTTGAGGCACATTCGAAAGCACTATTAGATTCAAATGCATTGAAAAGAATATGTGAAATCTGCTAACTTGTTTATATATGTTGTCATTTGCCGTTGTAAGTGTAGCATTTAAAGATATAAAGTAAATATATATAAACACAGACATATAGTGGTCCGACCTATCTGACTTTTTTCTGCAGTGCTTATTTCATGTACTGTCTTGCTTTGCCAGTGTCTTACTATCTACACAACAGCAACATATTGGTATATCTTCATTTTTTGCATATTGCACATTTACATGAACATTGTACAGTGTACGTAGCATATATTCTGCTTTATTTTATTCATTTGAGTGTGTTTTTATTGTACTCTATTACCTTAAATAAAGGTACAGTACATCTTATCTTATCTTATCTTATCTTATCTTGTCTTGTCTTGTCTTATCTTAACTGCTAGGTAAACTCTCAAGCTGCGATTTTCTTTGCTCTGTAGCATAACAGTCTCCAACATGATGTTTGTGTAAAGTGCTGTCAGTAATTCAACCTTAAAGCATCTAACATGCATTTTAGATCTATGAATTGTAGCTATGCACTAATAGCATCATGAAAAAAGAAAATGATGTTGTATGTAAGCTAGTACGTGTAAACAAACATTAAGACTGGTGCAACAGCCACCTACCTAAACTTTCATATTGGCCAATCCGTGTAATTACAGCATCACTGGGGCCCAAAAAGACCTTTTCACAGAGGCTGAAGTTGTAAAAGAAGTGGGTGTAAAACAGTGGAAACATTTGTTAAGTGTCACAGCCCCTGCGAAATCCCTCGTTTCACTATAATTTGGTCCATTCGGTCCAATAAAATTTATATGAGCCGCAGGATTAAAGATTTGATGCCTATTCGAGTTAGCAGGGCGCTAAACCAAAAGTTAGCCGAGCTTTTTTGGCTTCATGCGCCACTGGGCAGCTTTCACAGGAATGAATGGAGCTCTAACAAATAAATAGATACATGCCCAACGAGCTTACTAATATGTAGCATGGATAAATACCTCCCTAGCTAGCTACTAGATAGATAGATACATAGAGATACACCATGATACACTAAACGCAGGTCATTGCTAGTTTTGCAATATTTAGAGGCTTGTGATTATTACAGGCTCTGTACGTCACATCTTACTAATGTGCACCCACGGCATGTCCCCCTCCTGCACCCATCACCTCATTGGTCTGGCTGCAGAGACAGGGGGCTGGCAGGCTGGGTGGAGGGACTGAATCAGTATCCAGGGAGAAAGAGGGGGGATCACATCTGGACCACAGACTGAGCGAGAGGAAGAGCAGGAGGAGGAGGGGTGGAACATAGACTCAGTTGAATGAATCATTGCCCCACAACACACACACACACACACACTGTCACCCCATCTACCCTTCCCCACAGCATGTTGCACCCTGCAGCACCCACTGCCATACAGCTGCCGACCCCCCCTTTTAAAACACTCCAACACAGACGTGGTTACGGTGCATTCAACTCACACAGAGGCTCAGACAGCCACACGGATGCCGTATCCAATTCCATTTCCATTTTGCATTTTTGGGTTATTATATCCATCTAACTCAACAAAGGAAACTTTATAGAATGCCACATTAACACTCCTTTCATCAGCACTGAATTTGCATTTATGCACGCTTGAAAATTTCAGATCAATTTAAAGGAGCGCCCTGTGGTCATGTTTGCCCTGCTGTAAATATCAACTCCCAACTAATGACATTTACACTGACATTTCTACCACTCTGTTTTTCTTCACAGATGGCGTTAATGTTTTTGGTAATGCCCAGCGTGCTGCAAAGCCTCCTTATAAGAACTCTGCCCCTCAGCTTTTTTTCCTCCCTGTGTGTCTTTGCGTGTGGTTTCCACGGACACACACGTAGACACAGTCAGACAGTCAATGGAGTTCCAGCGTGGTGCGGTGATTGTGCTGGTCAATGTGCTCCGCTGTGTGACTGCATGCCCCCAAGACTGAGGCTGAGTCTAGACACGAGTCAGCCAAGCCGCCCTGCTGACCTATATCCTACAGTTACACTAAGTGAGAGACATAGAGAAGCTGAGAGAGAGGGGAAGAGCAACGGAATAGAGAGCGGGATGGGGGGGGGCGAGGAGAGAGGATGCAGAAAGTGAAAGGCTGCCATAAAGTAAGAGAGCAAATTGAGGGAAGAGGGACGAGACGCGGACGAGAGACGGAGAGCAAGCGAACATGCAGACAGGAAAGAGGGGGATGGAGAGGGGAGAAGAGGGAAAGTGAGGGAGCGATGCGGCTATGGATAATTCAGAATGAGTTAAAAGGGGGAAGGGATAGAAGCAGAGGAGAGATTGGAAGTGGCAGCCACTAAAGCAAAGAGAGAGCGATGGCTAAGTACAGTATGTAAAGCAAAGGAAACAGAGGAGAGAGCACCGAAAAAAATCCCAGGAGGAGAACGACAGACACAGTAAATTATAACTTTCATTTGGTAGAGTAGCACTGAGAATATGCATCAAAACGCACTACGGTATATATATTCATCCAATGCTCTTTAATATGATTGCTATTATTGTGAGCTATATAGAGTGTAAATAAAGAGTAAATAAAAATTGTGTTTGAAATTTGTGATTAAATTTTCAGTCACTAGTAAGGAGGGCAGTCATTAATTAACCATTTATGAACTTTTACACTCAGCAGCGACAGTGTATAACCTACTATTCTATTGTTTAGCATTCATCAAACATAAATGCATAAATCCCAGTGTTGCCAGAAGGGAAATGTTAAGCTATCGCAACAAAGGCTTGAAATTAGCGTATTTTTGGGGACATTATTGTTCACGAGGCACAACTGAGAGTGCAAACAGGATTATATGTGTAACTCTTGACATGTCTACAATGCATGCTGATGTAGCTTTAATAAGAAGAAGGGTGTGTCCATAAGTCCATCAATCTGACAATTTCTGCAATAGCATGCTATTACAAAATTAACAATTGCAAGACAGGGTGACTGGAAGCCAGTTCATATTCACACTAACGCAGTATCAAACAGAACATATTTAAATCTGCTAGATCTGGATTTTTGTTTGGATCTGCATCAAATTGCACTCACTTATAGATACCAGACACCTGAAAGAAACCAACCAACCAACAACCCAGCCTACTGTACCAACCACCAAACTAAACAAACAATACCCAACCTACTGTACCAACCTCCAAAATAAACAAACAACTACCCAACCTACTGTAACAACCAACAAACTAACTAAACCCACCAATCAACCAACCAACCATGTTGGCAATTCACATTCATCATCAGAGTCTACATCAAGAATGATTGGAGGTCACATGAGTCGTAGGATCCATGTTTTGCCATCCTGATCATGTCAGGAAATGAATTAACCAACTACTAATGTAAGCATGACAAAATGTCTAAATTAGCATACATAACAGCCCTTTTGGCATTATTGATCATATGTCACACAGAGGGCAAAATGATCATATAATACATATGATAATTATCATAAAGCCATCGCTGTTGATACTAAACAGTTGGTAAGCTGCAGAACCAGGCACTACCCATTAACAGGTAGGCTATGATCAGTAATTTTTAGATACAACATGACACACAAAATGAGCTCAATTATATTCTGCATAATGACATTTTTTCCTGTTTTCTCACTCACTTTGGCCAGGTAAACCAGCAAAGTCACCAGAATTGATGTTTCTACGTCCAAGGTACATAATTGTAGTAACCATGGTATACACGTTCATATTATATCCTTACTAGCTGACTTTCACATCCAGAGGTGGAGGTGAAGGGACAGGTGTTATTACAAGCCACAAGGCTGACAAACAGGAGGCTGTCCGTTGTAGCAACCAATAGACAGTTATTTTTCATGGGAAGTCACTTCAGCCATTATTATGGCAACAAAACTGGGGATTTCATTAAAGAGACTTGGAGATATTCCCTGCTATTTTTTATATTGATTGAAGACAGCTGTTTTTCATTGGATTAAAAATGTGATTGATGACATATTCATAACAACCAAATCAGGTGTTTTAAGCCAAACCACAATGTTTTTCTAATCCTAACCAAGTGTTATTTATGCCTTAACCTAAGCAGAACACAGGCACAGTGAAACCTCAAAATCAAGTTGCAACGTAGAAGAAACGTTCAGTTGTAACTTATCTGAGGTTTTGCAGAAACATATTTAGCTAACATTTATTCGGTAATTGGACTGGGAAAACACAGTGTAAAAGTAAATAATGGTCAAATAAAAAACCATACTGAAACATACTTTTCTACAGTCTGAGTTATCAACAATGTGCATCAGAGCTGATATTCAGGGCTGTTTCTGACCAAATGCTTTAAAGTTTTAGTGTCTCCAGTAACATCATATTACTGTGATATGATATTGCAAATACACAATCCTATTATTTTAGCACAGCAGCCATCCTTTTGTTGAGGTCTGTACACATCCAGACTCACTAAGGCCGCTCTGTAGAAACTTAGTGTTTACCATCTCAACCATAAACCTCAATGGACAAATAATCATCTGTGTCTTTCCAATTTTTCTTTCTTTTTCCCCATTACTCTTCTTCCCATGTATGAGAGAATGAATGGGCCCAGACAGACGAGGACAAAGACTTAACATGTTTTTCTCTCTTTTCTTCTGCGTATTGAGAGGATGAGCTGGACTGTACTAATAGTCTTTGTGTGTGTGAATGGGACAGAGGGCTTTTTGTGTGTGTGTTCCAGACAGCGGCGCATAAGGCAGGACTTAAGTAGATGTTCGCCAAAGCGTACGTAATGCCAGGGAAATATCAACTAATCCCTACACTCTTCTACCCTATACCCCTCCCTCAACATCCATCCTTCTCCTCCTCCTCCTCATCATCATCACCAACAACATTGCCATCGCCATCACCATCATGTCATCACATTGCTCCCTCACAGTAATACATCCTCTCTAAATTTTGAAACCATCACACAATTTTAAGGACAGGAAGTGTCAAAATCAAAACTCATCACACACATACTGTACTGCACTCTCTCTCTCTCTCTCTCTCACACACACACACACACACACACACACACACACACACACACACACACACACACACTCCGTGGGGAATTGTTGTTGTTTCTTAATCCTGGTGGATTAACAGACTAACAGACTCATTTTACCTCAGCCCAAACAAAGAGAGATGTCAAATCATCCACCCAACGCTAAAGGTGATGATCGTATTAACATGATGAAGCTGTATGTGTTTGTGTGTGTATGTGTATGTGTATGTGTATGAGTGTGTTTGCAGGGGGTAGGGTGTTTTGTTGGGGCGATATCTGGCACCCACTGCATCAGGACAAAATAGGGGAAAAACTCATAACACCTGTTGGGAACAACATGAATAATCTCCCTCAGACACACTAAAAAACACAGCAGGGTGTGTTATTACATTTACATATATACATCAAACCACAGCATTAAAGCATGCGCCAGCACTCTGATTGCATTGGATGTCATTAGCCAATGTGCTAACTCCAATATTCTCACAGAGCTGTGAGTGTAAACTGCTTAAAGACGTAATCTTATATGCTCTGTAGGAAACGCTGTGTTCTGTCAAACAGTGGTGCTGCAGAGTGTCCACTAATCCACATGCTAGACTCCAGATTAACGAGAGGGATGGGGATGTGGACGAGGGAGGGGTTAAAAACATGCCGCACAGACCCACCCCCACCCCTGCCTCATCATCATCACCACCACACGTACACACACAGATGATCGCTCCCCCTCCCTTCAGATTATAGTGCTTAGTGCTGCCCCTGTGCGACAGACAGTAAGAGGATCTCTGGTTGGCGTCCCCCAGGGCTCCGTTATTGGTCTTCTAGAAAAGCCCCCCCAGACTGGACACCTACAGATAAGTTTAGGGTCGAAGGTCAACCGATAGGGGTGGGATGGACTGTGTGATGAGATGGTTATAAAAGATACATCTGTTTGTTTTGATGAGAGGGATTACAGTAAACCAACCCAGTGGTGCCTCAAGAGATTCAGAAAGAAATACAGCATTTCTGGAGAATGGAGATTTAAATCTGATTTTGACTACAAATTACTACACTAAACAGCAGTCCAGGATGTTTCATGAAATGATTTCCAATTATTGTTGAAAGGCTAAGACTTAAAACACACACACACACATACTGTACACGCACTCAAACCAGACACTTTCAATGGTCCTCTTCAATAAAGACTTATGTCAGGGAGTGTCTCCCGACCCTTCTTTCACAAACCATCAGTGAATATTAAATGAAGACGCTGATTTGCAAAGCTGTTGCAGTATCCTCCGTTGGTTTATATCATTACGAACCACTTCAGAAAATCAACATAACTATCAAATAGCCCTGAACATGAAAGCCTCACACAGTCCCAGTTTGCAATTTCCTCCCCGTTTCAACGTCAACGTTTATTAAGCTCTCCCAAAGAAATCAACGACGACTAAATTATTTTGAGAGAGAGCCTCGGGCTACAGAGGCATATTCGATATGCCTACCGAAAAAAAAAAAAATATATATATATATATATATTAAGGGAACAAGGAGAGAGGAGAGAAGGGGAAAATGACTGACTCAAAGTAAAACTTGATTTAATATCTTAATGGCTTTGTGTGAAAAAAAAAAAAAACAGATAATAGAGAAATCCAATTAAAATCTGATGATTGGCACTGTGAGGTAGAGACATGAAACTGTTTGTCTGAACCACTGGCTCTATATAAAGCTTTTATTAGATGATGCTGGTAATAGTAGCAGCCAGACTAATAGGTTGTATATTTTTAACTCTGTTACAGGCTCTAAGCACTTAACACAGATGTAGCATCAAAAAAGGCTCAGACAAAGTGGCTGAATACAAATAATGGAATAACTCATTATGAGAATAACATTTTTGATTTTCATGAACACATAAAATCACACTGAGCCATATTCAGAGAGCGTGTGTGCATGTGTGTGTGGTGGTTAAGCGTTTCCCCTAATGCCTCTCAAGGTGACTTGGCCTTCCTCCTTCAGGGCTTTCCTTTCAATTCTTTTTGGGATTGAAATTATGATGAAGTAATTTTTCCACAGAAATTGCCTATGTCACTTGTGGTATCTCTCGGCAAATTTCTCAAGTGTATTTTCAATCTCTCCCTCTCTCTGTCCTCTTCTCTCCATCTCTCATCTCTCATCTCTCCCTCTTTGGCTTTCTTTCCTTTTCCTCTGAAGCTCTCACTTGACATGTCAATGCGTCAATGTCACATTACACGGAGGCAATATATGTGAAACAATTTGGCGTATGATAGAAAAAACGAGCCCCCTCTTTATTTCACACCAGCAGAACAGCCTGCCTTTGATGTATACGGTCATGCTCATATATATATATATATATTTAAAAAAGACATAAAAAGACACATGCACAGACACACAAATACACTCACAGACACATGCACACACATATATAATTTCACAGTGAAAAATCACCTGCTTGTTTCAGGGGAAAATAAGAAGCAGTGTGGAACATGTCGTCAGATTGGAGAGGGAGATTCCTCAGAGACCTGTGGCCTAATTTCTTATTTTCAAGAGGAAACTTATCTAATTATATATAAGTTAACTTCCTAGTGGTCGATTCAAGGGCAGCGCTGACTGATATGAATGAGCAGCCTTAAAAGAAACAAGGCTATCACATCCTGCTCTCTTCAGGCTCGTTGTTTTCTCTCTCTTGTCTTCAACACAATCGTATCTCTGCGCTGGTGTACTGTTCACACACAGGGGTAGCTTCCCTATAATGTTGTTTTGTTGTTGAGATACTGTGTGTGTGAGGGTGTACTTGGCAACTCCCAATAATCATGAAAGCCCTGGTTTGTTCTCTTTTGCACTGTTTTTTAATTTGCACACACCTTGTGTTCACACAGCTTTACATTAAAACTCAAACTTAATCTTTATTCTATTCTTAATCTTAATTCTATTGCTTGCATGCATTGCATTCATTCATTTAATAAAAATTTATAATGAAATACTTCACTGACATTATTCTGTGTATGATGCAGATTAATTCAGAAAGGTGCTTTAAACTCTAATCAGATCACCAGCTGTAAAGGGGGTGAGTGTGATGAAAGGATGCAAAAAAAACCGACTTGTCTGGTGACAATATAACAATATATACATCATATCGGTGAATATTATCGCAACATATTTCCTGTATGCTTCTCCCTCCAAACAACAATGACAGCATGAGACATGTGGTTGTGATGGTGAAGGCTTTGCATAGAAAAAAGGCCAGCTCAGTGAGCTAGCAACAACAAAAGGGTAAAATGTCTACACAGATGCTCGACATAAGGGTCTGATGTCTCGCACGATCCTGCGTTTACTACACTACACCGTGAGCATTCAGCTGCGTATGTGCGAACATTAAGGAAAATGGAGTTGGATTCATACGACACAGCAGTCTCTCTAGTTATCGTGAATCTTGAACTGGTTGTGGTTTGCACACTACTTGGTTGATCAGGGGGGTCACACAATACCAAAATTCTTCCACCAGGAGGATTCCATGATCAGTCTGTTTTGTCTCGTCGGTGAAACACACCAGAGAAGTGATCCAGGAAATGACCCAGTGTCATGTACTGGACGGGATGTTTTTTTCTTCAAAAATGATGCGCGAGTGGTCCAAGTTGTTTGCACGATGATTTGCAGTCAAAAAAGCACATGAAATGGAGACTGAAATGGGGAGAAAAGGTGTGGTAGTGTCTCTAATCTGCAGAGACTGTGCAGCGGCCTGCCGGGATTCTCTTATTTTCTCAGTTTGTTGCTGCTCGGAACACTTTACCAAGCCTAAGTGTCGGTATTTGACGTCCTGGGAACGAGACCCAACAATCGGCTATCTTTGTGGTGTTTATGAACAGCTCAGACAAATAATTTTGATTCTACCTTTAAGTTTAATAGTTTTTGATATATTTGATATGACATGAGTTTCAGTTATTTTTGCACATAAATGCCCGGTGGAAATGTCCTTCAGAGGGATACTTTTTACGTTGATACATTTCAGAGCCTGTACTTTATCATTTCTAATTTAGTGAAAGGGCATTAGGATTTATCCTCTAGGGAAAATACAATTTGTATACATTTCATGGCAACCCATGCAACGTTGTTGATATCCTTCAGACTGGACTAAAACAGTGGACAGACCGTCAGATCGTCATTGCCACCCCTACAGCCACGCCACCAGCATGGCTTAAAATGGGAGGGGAGACAGGAAGAGGAAAATAAACAGAATATGATGGACACACAACAGATTCACGGACAGTGTGTTATACTTGACGACCTTCAAGGCAGGGCTGTCAGCTGGACAGGTACACAGACAGACAGACAGACAGAGATGGATGCAGCAGGCAATCAGGCAGCCAATAGAAACAGACAGCGAAACATAAAGGCAGCAGGACCTAAGATCCCATCTCGGCGCAGAGTGCTGCTTTCTCCTTCTTCAAGTTCAGCCCTTAGGCATGGCCTGGTCTGCTTCTCCTGCTCCCTTCCTCCCTCTTGCCACCATATGGACAGAGCAGCCTCCATTCCAGTATATCTCATCAAACACAACCTCTATGTTCTTCTTTTTTCCCCCCATGCTCGCTCGACAGACGATGTACATATTTGGTCATGTTTAAAGTCATTTCTCTGATATCTCCGTAGCTTTGGAGAAGTGTGAATACTTGGCAATGAGTGGTAATCCTTCTTAATGGAGTCCCCAGCCCTCAGATGGATTCAAGTCCACGCAGCATGCAGATCACATAAGGACACAGTTTATTGCTTTGACAAAAAGGGAAGAAACCTTTATCGCATTGTGAAGTGCTAACTAACCCCCCACTGCTTTCATTTCAACCCCCTCCCTGTCCGTCTTTCACCGTCTCCTCCCTTCTTTATCTCTTTCTTCTGTCTGCCCATCTTCAAGAGCGTTTCATCCTGACCAGTCTGGGATTTTATCACGCTTGCTTTGGTCATTACATCACAATTATGGAGCTGTTGGTACAGGAGAAATAAGAGAATGAAAAAAAAGGAAGAGTGGAAAAAAGCGACAGATGAAATGTAGGTCAGTGGAGATGCGCTCGGGGCAGTTTTTCTCTCTGTTTCTCTCTGTGTCTCTCTCTCCCAGGGCCACGGCTAAAGAGGCTAAAAGAGACCAGGGTGAAAGTGCCTCTCACCCACACCTGCCTCTCTCCTACCTCACACAGACGGGCAGAAGCTCCGACCGAGTTTTCTCTCAGAAAACCACTCTAATGACAGAAGCCGGACGCTGGGCGTGACATTAACCGTGTGTGACAGGACGGGCTCTTTTCAGCAGTGAGAGGACAGAAACTCTCTTCTAGACATTCATGACACGAACAGTTTTTACATTTGGTTAATATTTCACTGAGAATGGACCCAAAGGTCAGCAGGAGTCAGTCTTGGGTAGGAGGAGAACTGGTGGGGATTTCCTTTTGGATCAGTCAGTCAGGGTCTGCCACACACATGTTGTGGTTACAGATCTGCTGGTTCACTGTAGAGACAAGATTACTGTAAAATAGTTTAAAGGTTATAAAAGTTTAAACATGGACAACTGAGCTTCAAACTATTTTACAGTAATCTTGTCTTTACCAACCTTATGAAAGGTTATATAGGGACATGAAGGTTATGAAGAACATTAAGCTGTCAAGCAAGCAATTCAAAATGTTAACTAGTATGTTGGTGCACATAGCATAGAGCGCAAACCTCCACCAAGGGCCAACAAGTCAATCAGCCTAATCCAGTCTCCAATAAACATATTTAAATTCACTCGATCCAGGTATTTATTAGGATCTGCATCAAAATGTACTCACTTGCAAATACCAGCCACCTAAAAAAGCCACATCAGGATCTACAGCATGAATTATTCCCTGAGACATTAAGAAAAATGCCAACAAACACACTATTTCGCAATGTTAAAGAAAGGGAGGAAAACATTCCTGAAACCATTCCTTTTTCCAGAGCCGCACCAGAAGCCAGTGGGGTCTATTTTGGGCCAAGATCCATCCTCCATCCAAGAATTGTCATGAAGTAGAGTAATCCTGCTCACAAAGCAACCAACAACAAAATAAATAATCATCCATCAGAGGGTTGGGGCAATTCATTGAATATACCGTGCCTTCATGTGGTGTTGGAGTTTTGGAAATGATTCATTTAGAATAGATTAAAAAAACAATCACGTTAATGCTAAGGATGACTTTTTAATTATCATTAGAAATAATTCGACCACCAAGTCGTTGCGCTATTGCAGGCCTTGGTAGAATGGTGTTATTATTTATTTATTATTACCAGGCGCGGCTAAAACATGTGTAGCTCGGTCTTTGAGGTGCTCCTGCCGTTATATGCTACAGCACATAAACAGCAGCTCTTTGAATAGTCAAATAATTGTTGAATAGTTCCCAGTTAATAATGAATAGCATTTTTGCTTGAAATGGATCCCCCAGCAACTCAGGGAAAGTGTTGGTCCACGACATGCCAACTTTGATGTCGTTTTTGCAGAAACATTTGGCAGACAAAAGTTAAAGAAATAAAAAGATGAATTCACGTATTTGGTCGAACACCAATCTATTATTTTATTTGAAAAATGATCAAAACAATTAATTGATTACCCAAGCAGTTGGATTAATATTCTTTTGATCAACTAATTGATTAATGAACTAATTGGTGCAGCTCCAGTTGTGACCATGAGTTGCTGTCCAAGAGTCGTAACCAAGACAAGTTAGAAAAAAAAAATGTATTAGCACAAACCCGGAACACGTCTGGTAAAAAAATGTGTGAGCGGCATGTGTCCATGTTCTTTCCACACTGCGACTTAAAACCTCATGAACACAATTAAGTTGAGAGAATATGACATAACGACTGTACATTCAATCATTAAGATGGGCTTTATTTGGTCCTTAAAACACTCGTAATGCATTGTACGCCAAACTATACCACACAAAACAAGGAACACAGCCAGACTTTGAGTTATAATATATTGAAAATAAGCCTGTAATGTACATCATCAGAAACAATCATCAATCCTCATTGTTATACTAAGTAGCCACATACATTTAACACCCACAGCCCACACTGGGTCAGTCATTGTACCGTACAGAAGGTCTAACATGAACCTGCTCTTTCATTTTCCAGGTCAGTATTTCAGCATTTCTCAGAGGAAGGAGAGGACCCCACCCTGAAAGCCATCCTGTGGACACCTGAGACACCTCGAGTCATCCGAGCTGCTCTCCTTTCTGTGACATAAGATCTATGAGCCTCTACATATATAATGTGTTGTTTTAAATACATATAACAATCAGAGTGTGGTGGAATTTACTGTAGCTACGAGTTGAACATCAGCATGAGATAATCAGTTCTTTTGAAAAACTATCCATGCGCATTTTTTACTTACTGCTATTTGGTAAAAAGGTTTGCCACATAAATAAACAAAAACTATATGTAAATGTACACTACGTAGTTTACAGAAAGACATTCTAATTAGAACAGATAGAAGCTTTTATGCCTGAACAATCTAAATAAACAAAGTCTCTTACTTCTCAAGAAAGAAACATAATAAAACAAAATATACAAAATGACCTTAAAGGACAACACAGTTTCATAACATTTTACTTTTTTTATAGTTGGCGGACCCTGCCACCTCTCTAGCTTACAACAGTGTTCTGAGGACCTTGTTTTCCTCTGAGAATATCTTGTTTAATGACTTACAGAAAAAAAAATACATATTTCTGTTCATTGCCTCATTAATATTGTAAATATTACCATTCTCAGTTTGAATTTCTTCTCCAAAACTAAACAGTGCCCCTTTAATTCATTTCCAGCAGCAGGAACCTAAATATGTGTGTGGTCCTTAGTTCTGTGTTTATAGTGAGCCAAATAAATGACATTGTTAAAACCTACAGCTATATCAATATTTTAGAGAATGCGCAGCTCAATAGTTCACTACTCGTGACTATTAATACTTTAAACCTGCGCAATCAGACTTTATCATTGTCTGATTATGACTTAGCTCTTTTATCAGTTGTTTATAATGTGTTTTGTCACTTATCAGCTGATATTTAAACTGTACAGATGCCTTTAGTACATTAAAAGAGTGACCTTATGCGATTAAATCAAGTATATGACTGTCTTTCAAGCTCAATTTCGACTTCTATTTATTGTGAAATAACTTAATCATTTTCTTGAATAATCCATTAGTTGTCTGAAAATGAAAGATAGATATTCAGTTTACTGTGACAGAGGAGGAAAGAAATCTGAAAATATTCCCATTTACGGAGCTGGAATGAGAGAATTTTGACCTTTTTCTACTTATTACTCAGAAGGGCGATAGATGATTGATATAACAGTTGACGCCTGAACTGATTCTGTTCCTCTGTCATGGGGTTCTGTCTTGGCCAGGTCTCCATCGAAAAAGAGATTTTAATCTCTGGTTAGATAAGGGTCAAATAAAAATAAACAAAACTGATTAATTGATCAAATGTTGCAGCTTCAATGCAGCCACATGTTTGTGTGTGCAAATTTAAAAACAAATAAATCTGGAATGGCACCAAGAGGAATAAATAATCTCTTCCCACTGGGCAAGAACGTGAGATTTCAGGATTAAAGATGGACTTTGCATGAAAATAGCCTAGAATGCATGAAGCTGAATAATTGTGGAAGGTGACATTAAAAACTTTGCTGCGTCTGTGTAGCTGCTGTAGCGGCCAGGCTGTGTGTGTGTGTGTGTGTGTGTGTGTGTGTGTGTGTGTGTGCGTGCGTGCGTGCTGGAGGCTGAGCAGGAGAGAGTGGGAGGAGCGGAAAGTGCTCCAGTCCAATCGGGGCCGCCGGGTAAAGCCTCTCCTATACGCTCTTCCCTCCCTCAGCCCGCAGAAAACAGTGAAACCCTCCCATAGAGGTGAGAGCGCAGATGTCATGAGAAAAGCGACCACACGACCAGAGCGCACCGACCGACTCACCGACAGACCTCAGCCCGCCTTCCTGCGCCCCGGTCTGGGATGCTTTTAGCGCAGAGCCGCCTCCACTCAGGGCAGCCAGTGGACGTCGACGCAGATCATCTGCACTCTTTTCGTTGTTGTTGTTATTTTTAACCGAGGATCTTTCACCCCCGCATCCCCCACTCAAAGCCCCCTTTTATTTAAGTGTTTATGTTTGTTTCTTCATGACTGCTGCTTTGGGAAGCGAGCCTCAGCACCAGCTCCAGCAACGGCAACACCATGCGAGGTAAGACCATCCCACTGCTCCGCACTTTCCCCAAGCTTCATCCCGCTAAACACACATGCACACACACACACACACACACACGCACACACACTCACTCTCTCTCTCTCACACACACACACAGCATGGTAGGCTTTATCCCACATTTGGCCTTGAAAGTTTATTCTGGGAGTTTTTTAGCTGCGAAGCTGTTTTGGATACTTTTTCACAGCCGGGCGCAGGGTGCGCGGTTGGATTTCTCAGCCACCTTACATTATAAATGCATAAAACTTTATATGGATCTGTCTGCGTGTGTGTGTGTGTGTGTCTGTGTGTGTCGGTGTGTGTATGTGTGTTTTGAGTCAGATTGCGTGTTTGTGTGGAACAGGCCCACAGTTTTTTTTTGCAAATTCATGCGCAAAGCCGCTGGAGTCTGAGATTTTAAATTAAAAAGTGGCGCATGAAGTCTGATTACAGCTTTAATCGTTTTGAGCTCCCCTCACTCCACAGTACGAACTGACACCGGGTCAGATCAGAGGATGGACAGACAGAGAACTTTTGGTATATTTCGTTATGTTCAGCTGATAAACTTTATCGGATGTTGCGGGGATACTTTTTACGCGCTCCACTAACCCATTTCCGTACCGCTCCGCAGCGCGCCGGCCGGGGATGATGTTGAAATTCAACGTCAATGTTGCCCTGCATGCCCTGCGCGCATGCACACGAACACGCGCGCGCGCGAACACGCACACACGCGCGCGCGGGTTAATACATCTCTTTCCACTCTCACTTGCAGTTATTTTTAAAATTCCCTTAAAAATCAGAAAATGCGTCTTTTCGTTCGTTTCTCCTCCGTCACTGCGCGTATTTTGCTTTTTTTCCCCCCCGGTCGTGGTGAATCAAACACGAATCATTTAATATTTCACCGTCAGCTTCACGTCTCGGGATGTGGTTTTTATTGACTTTTCGTAATGTTGTGAAACTGTGTCTCGGGCAAAGATGCGTCACTGGATGATCCTGAACTCTAATTATTAATCTTCGCGTTGCGATCTGACATTTGAAACACGTAAGCTTCTTCTCCGGGATGTGTGAGTGTTTCCCGACGTCAGGCTGGAGAAGAGAGAGAGAGAGAGACGGACAGTTGGAGAAATGTGGACCCACATGTACAAAAGTAAAAAGTTAACAAAAAAAGTTTGTTGCAAAAATGTGCAGGAAAAAAAAGAATCCCGTCAAAGTAAAATACAGCTCCAAATAAAATACGCAGTTTTGACAGTGGACCATGGCTATATTGTTATCTGATGTAGAGTTTTGTTGAAATAATATCAGAGGATGAATGACCGGCCATAACTATTATATAACAGATTCTTGTCATGAGGAAGATCATTTTAACCAACAATAATAGTGATTATTACTTGTGTTGAAGTCATTTTAATCCTGTTTTTAGTTGAAACATCTATCTATCTATCTATCTATCTATCTATCTATCTGCTTCCTGTTTTTGTCTTTTAATGTCATGTAAAGCTTCCTCAGCTTCAGGCCATCAAACCTCGGGCAGGAAAAAACATGAGAAGGCCAAACACCCCCCACCTCTCTCTCCCTCTCCTCTCTCTCCTCTCTCTCTCCTCTCTCTCTCTTATCCCATGGCAAACTCCTCTGTCATGCACCTTGTATTTTATCCACATTTTAATGGGCCTCGCGACCACTCTCGTGCATGCAAGGCTTTGGGGGGCATACCGAAAGCTCCTGCTTTCACTTTATAGCCGTGCTCGGCAGAAGAGGCCCCTGAAGCGTCTCTCTCACCCCTCTTTCTCCCATGTCTCTCTCTCTTCCTCCCTATCTCCCTCTCCATCTTCCTCTCTCCCTCTGCACGCCCCAAAGGGTTTTGTCAGATAGAATTAAATCAGTATGGGCCGCGCGGCCCCCACTCTCAACCTGGGTATGTGTGTGTGTGTGTGTGTGTGTCTGTGTGTCTCGGCTGCCCTTACATAGAAATGTGCTCACAACCACAAGGTTATAAAAAATAGAGGCCCCTCATGAGCCGTGGTAATTATCATTTAACAATAGCCACAACTCCTGAAGCCCTGACTGAAGATGATGTCACCCCATCGCGTGGCCGGAGAAATAACAGACCGAGTAATATCACCAGGGCCTTTTTTTCAGTCTCAGAAAATTGAGCTTTGTGGTGTTTTTTCTAGCATGGGATGTTGTAAGCAGGATAATTATTTCTGTATTTTCAATGGAAACGTGGCGATGCTGTCCTGTAAATGGTGTTCCTCATACCTGACAAACAAACAGTGTAATAAAATGCATCAGTAACAGGAGCCTTATAAAATATATATCGCGTTTCGAGCTATTTTACATTTTGGTGACTGTCAAATTTTAGTTTCAAAGCCCTAAAAATAAACAACTATAAAAAAAACAAATGAATCATAATAATTGTATTTAAATGTAAAATAAAATAAAATAAAATAAAAACATCTAGCTATGAAAGTTAATCCCATCAGCCAATAATCAACATTCTGCAAACAAATCATTGTCTTATAATCAGATTTCAACACTGTACTTGGGAACATGAATATTACCCATAATCATACAAGACCATGAAAACATAAACAGGCATCTATTCTGCTTGTGAATAGTAAAGCCGGTGTCTGCGTACACTTTGTGTCACTGCTGTTTAGCTGTAAGAGTTTTAACACCACAGAGATGCGCCCGGGTCAGACAGGTCAGAGAGTTCAGCGATGGAGGGAGCAACAGGGGGAGGAGGGGCTCACAGCGCCATTTGATCTCCTCTGTTAGCGATATGTGTCAATCACAATCTCCCAGGCTCCTTCACCATGGGAAAAGATATGATGACAGGGACTGGGAGAGTGCGCGAGAGCTGTAAGGTGTGTCAAAAGAGGAACACAGGATCGGGTGGATCCACGAAAACACATGAGGGGCTCTTCTGATTCCTGCTTCATTTAGAAGTTGTGCTCTGGTACAATCACAGAAAAACTGAAAACACAGACATTCACTCACAAACAGCTGCAACACTACGCTTGACGGCCTCATGCCAATAGAATTAGTCCCATGCTGCTTTGCTTTGGAGGCTTGTGTGAGCATTGATTTGTCCGATTCTAAAGCATCCCAGGATCAATTTTTAGTCAAAGCCAACAGACACGGTCTGTTTAGATACATCTATGCACCATATGATAGCTTTAATGTTTTAAGAGCCAGGGACACTAACATTCATGTTTTCATTTACTTTCAGTGTGTCTTTCTATTATTTGTTATAATATGTATGAAACTGGAAAATATGAGTAACACTTTACTTGAGCACTTTTATTTAGCATTTCTAGAGAGAGCATTTGTTATCCACTATAAACAGTTTATGATTGACAACACAGTGAAACATAGTTTTAATAAAACAAAATATGTCTTCAAATCAGAATAAAATTGTTGACAAATGCTGTATATTATTGAACACGTGCTTAAAAGTGCATTATAGTGTTTTTTCCAAATGTTTGTATAGTGCGCACAAATGGGAATTAGATGCTGGTTGAGATATC
>CAEMYA010000002.1:2189826-2251079 GCA_903131615.1 Diplodus sargus | reverse complement strand
GTGTGTACAGTGATCATGAGAGGCAGATCTGAGGGGGCAGATGGGCAGACTGTTTGTGTGTGTGTGTATATATGTGTTCAGGCAGGAGTTGGGTTTACCCTGTGGATTTTTTCCCACGCCTCCATCTCGACTTATCCATCTGAGGACACATGCTGCACTGGGTGGGAGGCTGTGTATGTGTGTGTGTGTGTGTGTGTGTGTGTGTGTCGAGTGGGAAAGCGGGCAAGCATAGAAATCATACTGTAAAGTCTGCTTTTTCAAAGGCAGTTTGCAGTAATGTATGCATTCGAGCATGTCTGAATGTGCCTCTGTCTGTCTGAACGTGTATCTGCAAGTGCATGTGTGTGTGTGTGTGTGTGTCCGTGCATGTGAATCGATGCACTGGATGACAGCCAGTGGCCCCCTTCTGTTCCCTCTCCGTGGCGTCCAATCACGCCGCGGCACAATATTCTATGAGCAAACCGCAGCTGATCCCAGACCTGCTATCTGAGCAATTACCCAGAGTGCTTTGGGGCCGCATGGCAAGCTGGACAAGCTCATGCCCTCTGACATACAGCATGGGGGGAGGGCGAGAATGACTGTTTTTCTGACTGTTTGTAAGTGTGTGTGTGTGTTTGCAAAGTACGGGAGGGGGGTCGATGACGATGGACTGATGGGAAACGCCGAGGTTGGGGGTAGGAACATGTATGCTCATGCAGCAACAGTGTGACTGTCTATATTACAGAGTGGACAAAGACATGCTTGGCGGCGAGGGATGGGGGTGGGGGAGGGGAGATGGGCCCGCTGCATGGCATCATGATTATTATTATAACGCACAGAGCAGCAGACTGTACGAACAAAGACAGAACCGGTCCAGGACTGTGTCGTCCCATGTTAACGAGGATGATTCATGACAGCGTAATGTTGACGCATCAGATCAGGTCTGGACGTTGGAGTCAGGGATGATCATAACTAACATGGAGTTACGAGCCGCAACCAATGATTACGTTCATTATCGATTATTATGTCAGTTATTTTCTCGATTAAGGCACATGAGAAAGATCTTCAGAGCTTCACCCCCCTGAACGCCTAGTGGTCGAAACACGCCAGGTTTTTTAATGACCGGCCCTTTAATGGTTTAACCGCTAACATAATAAAAAGTCTTTGTTATATTTATTTCCTCATTTGATACATTTTTGAATAATTAGATCGCCTGGATTGTTCCTGTTTTTTTTATCTTCCTGTTTAGCACTTTGTTTTCTCAAGTTTCCCCCATTATTTCATTAGACCAAAAAAAGAATTCTGAAAATATGGAACAGTGCTCATCCAGTAGTCCAAGATGACCTTGAGTTGTCACATTTTGTCCGATCACCAGATCGAATAAGATGAGACAAAACTTTATTAATCTTGAAAAAGGAAATTCTTGTGCCAGAGATCTCAAAGACAATGGACAATACATCAAAGCTGGAACCAGAGGATGATTGCCAGTTTTGCTTAAATAGTTGCTAATTTATAATCTGATAATAAACTCAATGATCTACTATCTATCTATCCTCATTGCTACCATTACCTTTATTGGAAAACAGAGAGTAGGGACAGACAGGAGAGAGAGAGATGAATAATGACTGGACTCAAACTGGGAAGTGAAAATGGTCAGCACCTTAAACCCAAAGATCTCCCAAAGGCTCCCAAACAATGGCATTTATAGTATAGTCATAATACTGTTTACTGATGTCTGAGTCACAGAGAGAAGTAAAATGGACATACAGTATGAGAGACAAATCAAAGTGAATAGAATGCACTGTCTTTTATTTCAATTTTTTTAGGGAGAGCAGATAGCCGACCAGTCTTCAATTTATTCTTTAGACGCTTCAGAAAGTAAAAACAGACAGGAAAGAGAGAAAAGTATGACAGCACATAGCACAAGTCCGTTTGAAACCATATGCAGTGGCTGTGTTTCATTGATTTTAATGGGACAGTATGATATGAAAACATGACAGGAGACACAGGGGAGATAACCCAAGTAGCACTGCTATACGCTATTCCCAGCTGTGTGTGTTAATCCACCCAGCGATCACGCCACCAAAAGTTTTCTTCGTGTTTTTCATCATCCGCAGGAGGAAGAAGAAGAAAAAAAAAAGCAGCTTGTTCCTCTCTAAGCTCTACGAGACGAGGAAGACAGAGTTACGCTGAGGGATGGAAATAGATCATGAAATACAGAAACTGAAATGATTTCCCAGTCACACAGCCACTTACAGCGAGGAGGAACACTCAAATGAAAAAGTCAAACAGACTGAAGTGGAATGGATGGTGAACAGTGATAGCATAATTCACAGTGTGTAGACATCTAAGGCCGGCGCCGGGGTTTTTTTTTTTAACAAGGAGTGGTGGGGGGTAAAGTGCTGATCTCCTTCATTTTCCCAGAAGATATCTAGTTAACTGGCGAGAAGCTATGCATATTTTTAATGAAGTGGAGATACCACCCACATTCATCCCCAACAAATCAACCCCTGGGACTAAAGCAGGAGTTGTGTTTGCATTTCTGAAGTTGCAAAAGTTCTGCTAGAAAGTGATTTCAACTGTTCCATAAGCACCAACCTCTAGTGTGTAATGCTGTTTTGTCTCTATGTTACTGCATGATACTGCTTGTGTGTGCGTGTGTGTTGCTCTGGGTATGTTTCTATTGTAGACCCACCCTGCAGGCTGAATGAATGAAACATGCATGTCCAGTCTGCCCCACTTGAAACACACACAAACACACAACGAAACTGAACATGTACAGCAGCACCTAGTGGCCTCGATTTGCTGTTACATTGTCCGTATAGATGAAGGGATATTAAAACGATCATGTCATTGTGTGTGTGTACGTGCACTCTACTTAGATGGAGCATTGTTAAGATACTGGTGCTAGGCTGCTGCTTTTTTTTTCCTTTTTTTTTCTGCAGCGCAATGTAGATAATTAGGACTCTATTTAGAGAGAGGGCCAGCCCAGGAAATACACAGGAGATCCTCACCTCATTAAAAATCAATTATCATAACACACGTGCCAGCGCGATACAGCCCTCATGGCCGCTGCTACACACGCGCGCACGTGCGGCAACTCTCACTATGTTCGTGAAATTAATCTCTAAGTTAGTTCCCTCTGTTTCTTTTTCCCCCTCAAGAGATTGTGCAGGTCTGATCCTCCTCTTAGCTGAGGAATCGCCAGCGCTGCAGTCCCGCTCTTACATAATAACCTCAGGATAACACTTGCGCTCCCGCTGGCCGAGGACGCTGTCAGTCACTCAGCTTGGCGCGGGTCAGCTCAGGTTGAAGAGAAGGCCCCTCCCACTCCTCAGCTAAGGGTAAAATAATCTCCAAAAAACTGAAATGAGAGGCCTTTTTCCCCCCAACTAAGGTTTGGAAAATGGCCTCTCAAATGAGGTGCATTAGATTGATTTCTCTGCAGTGCTACTTTATTTTAGAGATTCCCTTCCACTGCAGCTTTAAAGATAAAACTTCCGTCATGTAAAACCATGAAATCAAACACCCAAAATGCATTATCATACACCCTAACTCTGGAGACAATAGCAAGACAGCCTCCTCTAAACAGCCAACAGATAACAAGTCTTAATTCTGCTGTAATCCACCGCTGCAGCTAACAAGGCAGCAGGCGTGTATTGTCGACTGGATGTGGGAGTGGGAGTCCTTTGGTAAACAATTCAAAAAGCCTCCGCTGCTGACGAGGAAGAGCGGCGATGATACACTGGCTTGGCTCCGTGCACTGATGACATCACTTCCTTTAAGAGTGTGACAGCTTAGCACATCATCGCTGTGACAGCCAGACGAGTGCAGCGAGTGGGTGGTCACCCTGGCAACAGCGATGCTGTCATGACCGTCTCCCTATATCCTACCTGACAGTCCCCGCTGGCAATGAGCACAACACACACTCAACAATGCACACGCCCCCACACACACACACACATATTCACAAACACTTTGTCAACACGTAGACATATACACGTACTTTATCTTTCACTGTGTCTTCTTTAGAAGTGAAACGCTCACTCAAACCCGCTCTGAAACACACGCTGAAACAATGCACATGCCCACACGCCCATGCTCCTTTGGGCATAATTATGTGATACAAAGAGGAGTACAATCTCCCATGGGGCAAAAAGGAAATACAGTTAAGATATAATGTAATCAGTGGATAGAGAGCGTAAACACACACTCCTCTAAGGTGGAAAAATGTAAAGAGCCTTTTCTAAAAATTGACTAAAATAATAAGTATGTATATCCACATCACAGCCGCAGCAGCAGGTGTGGGCTAAACACATTCAGCTTGCCTAAAGAGATTCACTTGTTTCATGATTAACAATCTAATCAAAGAGTTTGACTTAAAGTATGCACAGCAACCGCAAAGAAAAACAGGATTATGAGAAGCACGACCGATGCACTGTTGTCCTGTCTCCTGTTTGCTGCTCACTTGTGTTCTGTTGACAACGGCCATCATGGGCACAACTGACCTGTTTTACAGCCTATAAATAGTGACCACGTTCATCGACAACTCTGTTTATGTGTGGTCTGTGTGTCGTCCCAGTCCGGTGCTCTGCTCTGACCCAGTTTGGAGCCATTTGGCCGAGAATTGGTGGAAATGGGTCACGTCTTGAGCTGCACCAGAACGCACAGCATGAGCTACGCCACCTTAAGCACACAATCAAACAGCCTGTCACGCCGTCCATAGGTCATTTATTGCAGACGGATACAATGATCTACTGTTGAGCTACTGCAATACAAATTGTAATTTCACAAGAGAGAAATAAAGAGGCTGAAGGTCCCATTCACAGCTTGAATGACAACTATAAAGATAACTAGAATGCGTCTACTGAAGTACAGCACTGATGTACAATCTTGAGTACCTTTAGCAACTCCACTACACATGCATTTGACAACTGTAGTTTAATAACACAAAATATAATTGATTAAAGATTAGAACAGAACTTTGTTGATACCTTAGGGGAAATTCACAGGCTACCCAACAGATAAAATACATAAGTAGATAAACAGCTTTTACCAGCTTCAACATCAGAGTGATGAACACATTAATGGATCAATAACTAGTATCCAGTTATATAATATATGTTTTTTTGTAACAATATCCAAGAGTATTCCTTGGTGGTGGGGACATCAGGACTCAGATGAAAAAAAAACATTTTTAAAAGGTCTTCAAAAATTCAAAATGCATTTTTAGACAATGAAATAAGGAATCATAGTAGGTCAGAGTAGATAATTAGGTTGTTTATTTGTTAGTTGACATTTTAATACATTTTTAACTTATTATGCTTTTAAATATGATGGGGACATTATAAATGACACCTATGACAAAATCAGGTTATCATGATTGTCGTTGCAATGTTATTGAGATACTTACTCTAGCCTAGTCTGAGTATAGTGTCTCCGTCTCGTCTATCAACTCTTTTGACACAGTTTTGTGTGACACAACATGATAGTAGTTACCTCGCCAACCATTGTCTTATTTTTTCTGTTTCATGGCAAATGATTAAGACGTGCTGGAATATTTACATGTTATCACAAATTAATTATAAAAAAAACCAATATCAATATTTAATAACAAGGTTGTACTAGTATATCGCAACACATGCCATTTTGCATTAAGAGTACTTTTTCTTTGGGACTTAAATTTAGATGCTTAAACTAATTCCATGACTTTTACCTGTAACAGAATATTTCTACATTGTGGTAATGCTATTTTTACTTTAGTCAGTTTTTAGTAGAGCCCAATGGATATATCAATATCATCAGCTCATATTTTCCAATTACAGATATGTCAGTATTGATGTGTACGTTGTCCAATATAATAAGTGATGTTTGGGATAGCTTATAATTATACAATTCCTGGAGAAGTTTGCTGTTTCTGTGCCCTGATGCCATTTTGGATAATCGAGTTTACTGTTAAATTGTAAAATATCCTTTCTCAAAAGTGTTTGATGACTATATTTGAGGGGTAATTGCATAAATGTTCATTAACGTATTTATTCGGTATATATAACAATATCAGTCGATATATCGAGATTGGAATGCATCATAATGGCCACCAGGGGGAAGATAGGCAGGCGTATAAATGAATGACAAATGAGTGAATGGGCAAATTAGGACAAATTAGGGCAGACCAGTTGTGAGTATCCACGAGTGTATTAAAGCAGCAATTTAGAGAAACTTTTGATTGTGAAGCAGTCGAATCCCTGAGGTGAAGATAGAGTGTATAGACAGCACTGACTGTTCCTGCTCAGTCGCTTAGACAGACAGAACTGTCTGCATTGATCCTCATATGGGATTATCCAATTATATATACTGCACACTCATTCCTCCACAGACATTTAGTATACACATGCATGATGTCAAACCAAATCATTTACACTCCATCAAATGCACACGAAAATACTGAGATACAACTCCTACGTATATGCACTTCAGTGTACGCGCACATCTACAAAGCCTGGAAAGATGGTGAAAATTGTGTTTTGTTTCTAAGGAGGACAAATCATGCATAATTAATGCAAACACGGAATCTAAAACTGAACAACTTGTAGTTTCTTTTCTACTTGCTGACTACGAATGTGTCAGAGCTCTACCTAAAACTTGCAGAATTTGTCCCACAGGTGGGAATATGCGAGGAGATTACATGCAATGTCTATTTCAGCTGTGGCTAAGCCAGTGCTCAGCAGAGGAGGGAACCAACTCGTCGGGAAATAATTTAGGATTAGATAGGCTGTCTAATCTCTTTATAGAGGGTGTGCCATCTCAGCAGACATACCTGCCTACCTCTACATCCATCTCATATCTCTTAACGAGAGCTGCGACTTTCTCTTTCCATATATTATGGATGATACGTTCAGAGACACCGGTAACAGGTGGTTCTGAGGGACAGATTGAAAAACTCTCTGTGCCTTTTGGTTGTAACTGTACATGGAGCTGCCAATACACAGTGAGTATATATTAGACGCGAATGAAAAGTAGTTCAATTAGTAGAGTTGTAGACTAAGAAAAAGAGCATTACTAAAATGTTGTGTGTGTGTGTGAGTGGTGGGGGGGAGAAGTGATGAGAGAGAAAGAGTTGAAGTGTGGTCCTTCGGTGATGTAATTGGTTTTCTCATTATGGGCAACCTTTCGACCCGGCAGGGGTCTCTCCTACAACTGTTACATGAAGAACCCACACACGCAAGCAATTAATGCTACCCTGTCAAGTTTCTTTATGTGTGTGTGCACATACACAGTCCTCCTCAACGTCCAGATGTCACTGTGCCCTTGTGAAGTTGAAGTTCATAGTGTTCACAAATCAGGTCCTACAGCCAGGCAGGTCAACCTCAAGTCAGACCACCGACTGAGGTCTAAAAATCTGTTAAGTGACTGAATAAGGTGGGAAATTAAAGTCTATGTCCTGCACAGAATGTCTCTAACACACGTCTTTTCTGTCCTCTCCTCTTTTTTTGCAGCCCAAATTGAAGTTATACCATGCAAGATCTGCGGAGACAAATCATCAGGTATCCACTATGGAGTCATTACGTGTGAGGGATGTAAGGTGAGGCTCTATACTTTTTTTTTATACGTTTTTTGGCACCCAATCTGTGTTTTTCGGGTACCTGTAAGTCTGTATTCACGCTCTTTTGTGTTGACATGTAACCAGGGTTTCTTCAGACGGAGTCAGCAGAACAATGCAGCCTACTCCTGCCCCCGCCAGAGGAACTGCCTCATTGACAGAACAAACCGCAACCGCTGCCAACACTGCCGCCTGCAGAAATGTCTCGCCCTAGGAATGTCCAGAGATGGTAAGATCAATGTCGACACAGGAATGACCACAACTTAATTACTATATATGTGGTGTATGAGTGGAAACACTACGGTAACAAGCTTAGTAGAACAGTACAAGTTTGCTTCTAACTGATTTATAATGCCTGAAGAAGCTGAAACGTTATGGCGGGTTTAGGTAGTAATTTTGTGTCTGTGTCTTGTTCTGTCTCCACGTACAGCGGTAAAGTTCGGCCGCATGTCCAAGAAGCAACGTGACAGCCTGTATGCAGAGGTCCAGAAGCACCAGGCACGACTTCAGGAGCAGCGGCAGCAGCAGACAGGCGAAGCAGAAGCTCTGGCGCGCGTTTACTCATCCAGCTTAACCAACGGACTGTCCACCCTTAACCACGAGATTGGGGGCACCTACGCCAATGGTCATGTCATTGAGCTGCCAAAGGGCGGACACGGTAACGGAGGTGGAGTCCCAGGGGGGTACTATATGGATTCCACCCAGCCGTCCCCAGACCAGTCAGGTTTGGACATGTCGGGTATGAAGCACATTAAGCAGGAGCCCGTGTACGACCTGACGCCAGTACCCAACCTGTTCAGCTATGGAGGCTACCAGGATAGTCAGCTGGGACCCAATAATGTCAGCATGGGAGAGCTGGGTAAGGACAGCATGATATATTTTGTTCTGTTTTGTAACATAGGCACAGCAGAATGGTTTTAAAATCTACATGAATTATCCACATGGGAAAATTACCCACAAAGCAGTCCTGGTAGGGACCGTGAGTCAGAGCTAATCTGAGAGCAGAACAGGAGATCAGACAGGCTTACACAGCTATCTGACAACCTGTCATATTACTGTACATACAGCTCTGTTAGCACAAGTTAAGATTAGGATAAAATGATGGATTTAACACAAACACAAGAAAATGTTAAATTAAGCATTAAGTGGGTAGAAGTGAAAAAAATGCGTTGAGTCTCTTCCTCTAGACTTTAAACATTGAAGCAGCACAGAAGATACAGTACAATTTCAGGGCCAATACCACTGTCTGTTATAAGTTATCAAAGGGACCAATAACTGATAAATGGTAGCGATATACATTTGCAGTAAAATTTTAAATAACCAGTGATTGAATCGAACCAAGAACAGCTGACATAGTACTGTACTTAAAGGTAGGGCAGGCGATTCCAGTTGTCGGTATTTGGCAATCTCAGAATGAGACTCCGCTAAAATCTGTCTTTCTCAAGAATCGCCTTCCCTAAGTAAAATTTTAAAGGTGCTTTAAGTATTTCAATTTTCCGCTGCTGTTTATACATATACCATATACCACTTAATCAAACTTTGATGGACAGCCATACGCCCCGAAAGGAATAAATGAATAAACAAATCGTCATCTCTTTCAGACCGTATTGCTCAGAATATCATCAAGTCCCACTTGGAGACATGTCAGTACACAACAGACGAGCTGCAGCAGCTAGCCTGGCAGACACACTCCTATGAGGAGGTCAAGATGTACCAGACCAAGGTGAGGCTTTATGTTATTATCATTATTGTTACTTTAATTTTCAGCTACTCCTGCCTTACTATAGCTATGAAGGTGTTTCATTGTCACTAATACATCTGTGTTCGATGCATTCGTGTGCTTTGAAATGGTTTTTCGTCAAGACTTGTAGACTGACAAATGATGGGGCCGAATGAGAAAATTGCTTTTTCATTAGTGGAGAACAATGACAAAACAATGTCAGTCAGGACGGACGAAGAGTTACATAAACTGCCATGAATACAAATATGCAAGTACAAAACATAGAATCCTAAACCCTTGGAGTGTTTGGTTTTAGCCCCGGGACGTGCTGTGGCAGCAGTGTGCCATCCAGATTACCCATGCTATCCAGTATGTGGTGGAGTTTGCCAAGCGCATCTCAGGGTTCATGGAACTGTGCCAGAATG
Organism: Diplodus sargus; assembly: GCA_903131615.1. NCBI lineage: Eukaryota > Metazoa > Chordata > Actinopteri > Spariformes > Sparidae > Diplodus > Diplodus sargus. Next base: position 2,241,355 of record CAEMYA010000002.1, on the reverse strand, counting down.
ACCAGATCCTCCTGCTCAAGTCAGGTGAGTTGACCGGACTGATCATGACGTGTCAGGGATTTTTCTATGTCTTCTTACAGGTCAGACGATGTAGCTCAGAGACGAAAACATCCTGTCTCCGTAAATCAGCTTCAGACTCGTCACAATCTGTCTCCGTTGTTTTTCCAGGTTGTTTGGAAGTAGTCTTGGTGCGAATGTGCAGGGCGTTCAACCCTCTCAACAACACTGTGCTCTTTGAAGGGAAGTACGGAGGCATGCAGATGTTCAAAGCTCTAGGTGAGACATTACAAACTTTGCATTTCTTCTTGGTATGGACGAGGCAAAAAGCAAATTGAAATTGTACCTGTGAGGTGTTCATCAGCCCATACATGACTGGAATAAGTGTACTGAAAACCTCTCTTTTTTGTCTGCCCTTCTCTGTCCTCTTCTGTTTCCCTCCTAGGTTGTGATGACTTAGTGAGCGCGGTGTTTGACTTTGCCAAGAGTCTGTGTTCGCTGCAGCTGACGGAGGAGGAGATCGCTCTGTTCTCAGCAGCTGTACTAATTTCCACAGGTCAGCGCACATTCCCTAATATTATTAGAATACAGGAAGCAACCTGCGTGAACTCGGCGCCTGTACTGACTCAAGGCGCTTAGCAGGAAGCAAAACAAGACAGTCACTCTGTTTTTTGTCAGTATCAAGCGGCTACAATCACAGTCGAAGTCATAAAGTCCTTGTAGTTTTACTGTTTAATACAGCCCCATCTGAGCTGTATGACTTTATGAACAATTCCCCATCAAATCAACGCTTCCTTCCTTTTTTAACGCAGACCGTCCGTGGCTGATGGAGCCTCGGAAAGTACAGAAGCTCCAGGAGAAGATCTACTTTGCTCTGCAGCACATAATGCAGAAAAACCACATGGACGAAGACGCATTGGCTAAGGTAAGCCAGGCCTTTAGAGTTAGATAAGTCATATTGAGGTACAGTAGCCCCAGTTTAATTCCAAATGAAGACGGAAGAGTAGTTTGTGTTACAGGTGTTGGTTTAACAGATAAATCTATGTTTTTCTGGTGCCTGTGGAGATGCCCTGCCATGTTAGTTGTGCTGCCAGTGGAAGAATATGGTACACGCGCATAGCACAGCATGCAAACTGTGGCTTTTTTGTCGACAACGCGATCGTTGTCAACATAACTCACTGGAAATCCAAAACACTTCCACACCGGCAACTTCCGGACGTGACATGGGGGCAATTGCAGCATCGATGATTCCATTTTTTAATACGAAGTTCAAGATTGTGATTTAATTTCCGTCATTTTCGATTTCAAATCAAAATCGTGACTCCCTTACTACTTTGGCATCCAAACATGACAGGTCATCAGACCACTGTTGCTTCGATTTGGTGTCCATAGTGAAAATCGTTGGTTTATTCTCTCATGGATAAGCCAAAACATGACTATATTCTGACTGTCTGTTTTTTTTTTTAAAATAATGGTCATTAGCGGTTTTAGTTAGTGGTTGGTTACGATAACCCAGCCCCTGAGCAGTTCTTTTTTTTTGACCAGCAAAGTGTTGGTGTAACTCTAGAACCAGTTTTCCGGGCCTGCTCAGAACCATCACCTGAACCACCTTGGTCAAAAAGAGGGGACATACAACAGCTCCACTGGCAGCTCAACTCTTGTACAATAATCTCACATCTAATCTTATCTTTGTTTATAGTTTACCAGTCTGAATTTCACTTGTCATTGACTGTATCTCCGTCTTGTCTGACAGCTGATCAGCCGAATCCCAACATTGTCCGCCCTGTGCACGCTCCATACCGAGGAGCTCCAGGCCTTCCAGCAGCTCCACCCGGAGACGGTCAATGTCCTCTTCCCTCCGCTCTACAAAGAACTCTTCAACCCCGACCCCAACTCCCTGCCCATGACCATGCCCAAGTGACTGCCTGTGGTCTCAACACAGCAAACAGCATTAGAGGAGGAACAAGAAAACAAGAACACAGCAGCGTCCGACGAGACGACCGCAGCTGTGTCGCCCATGTCATTAACGTGGCAAACACATATTCCTGAGCTCCCCCAGTCTCATTTCAGGCTGGAGGGGGAGGAGTCATCTGCCAGAAACTTACAGATACCGCCAACAATACTAGGAATGTCCAGCACTTATCCCATCCTGTTCACCGATACAGTCTGAAGAATGTATATATAAATGAAAAGCCCCCAAGCCACAACCTAAATGGGGCTTCCTTCTGTCTCCTGAATTGAACTGACTGACCAGAAATGTACAGACTTTGAACCATCTAGGAAAAATTGTAAGCTGTCAATCTTTAAAAAAAAAAAAAAAAATGGGTAAGTTAATTTGTTTCAACTTTGGAAAAAAAAACTTTTACATTTGTTTGATTTTTTTTTTTTTTTTCACGTGAAGAAATCGTGAGGCTGAAGAAGCTGGACAGGGGAGGGAACTGTGGTTTTAGAGAAGCTATTGTAGATATTCTTCTAGTGCAGAGCGGATTCCAGTATTACTTCTTGTTCTGTTAAAATAAGTTAGTCCTAATTTAAATATACAGCAGTCCACTGTGGCTGATTATACCTTGTCTGTGTTTTTATTTTATTTGATAGTTTCTTGTGTACAGAATTTGTAAAGTTCAGACTTGTAAAAGAATATTGGGTAAAAACCGGGAGTCAATTCGGGTTTTGTTGATATATAGAAGCCTTGTCTGGATTTTGTTCATATGTAAAGAAGGTACTGCATCCTTCTGATGAGAACTTATAGAATTGTAAAGAGAGCATATGAAGGATTTTAAGAAAAGAGAAAAAAATAATGGCTACTACTTTTCAAGGTGAAGATATATACATAAATATTCTATTTTGCAAGTAAAAGAATCAGGCAGATTTGCCGTCCTATCAATCATCTTTTTCTCGCTGCAATAAATATGTCCAACAAACGCTGGACTGCTTTCGAACAATCAACCAGAATCAATAATCAGAAACTAGGACCTCCTATAAATAAACCCCACCTCTTACCGAATTCCTCTCACCGTGCCCCTTATTTCTTATGTATTAGGGCCTTGACATGAGATTTCGGCAGAAATCACAATGAAGAAGTGGACAAAAATTCCACCAAAAATACAGAAAAAAGACAAGATCAAGATAAACTTGAATTTTAACTCACAACTTGCCAATTTTCAAAAGCCTGTATGAGTGCTGTACGCCCTCATCCCTCCCATCACTATTTGCACAATCCAGTCATTGGATGTCAATCATTCCAGGCTGTGAATATGAAGGACCATTTCTCTAAAGAGCAATAACTTTCACACTGCCTTTCTGATCTAACTCCTCTCCTTTCCATCTTTTCCTATTTACATCTGTTCAAAAACAGGGTAGCAGTTTTAACAAGAATGCACTATATTTGACTCTTGAATATTACTTATGTCCAACAATCATCTCTATGGATGGTACTCATCCCACCACACACTCTGCAGTGTTTTTAATGTCACACAATATGATCTGGGTTAATACATATGGCTTATTGAAAGATGGTTGGCTACCAGTAAGCTAACATATTACATTGACAGTTCACTCAGAAAGCTGTGATAGACAATCACTTGTTTTGCTTTTAATTAGTCATTCCATAAATGAATAGCACTTATCTTACTTTGTTGTTGCATTTTCCACATAAATGTTTGAGCATTTGGCCACTGTGTAAAATGTGTATTTGGTAGCTATCACTGTCTGATAAGGAACAATTTGAAACTTGATGCTCTGCATGCATTACTTTTGTGAAGAGATCTGTGTCGAGCTATGACAAATCCAAGTGCATCTTCCCTTTTAGCCAAGCTTTTTATCAAAATAAGTGATAACGGATATACAATCATGGCACAAAATAAATCAGCTAATTGTACTTGGTTACCTAAATACTTACAAAATGACATATTTGCTTTGTGGAACTAAAAGTGAAGACCTGTATTGGGTTGTTTGCAAATGTTCAACTTAATACAAGCATAGACGTAGTCTGAGTTGTGCATTCATTAACATTAAAAACACTTGAACTATTACAATTTTCACCCTTTCATATGTTTACTCCACATGGTAAACAAAATAACGAGCATCAATGTTTCAGTGATCCATTCATAAAGTCCGTCCTTCAACCCCTGACCCGACCCCAGATCAGAGGCCAGTGACTCTTAAGACAATCACTTGCTCATTAAGGCTCGATGCACTACGCAGCATCTCTCAGGGAGCAGCTCTTTTTCTGACTTTGCATTAAAAGAGGGTTTAATATTTTTGCAAAATTTACAAAAAATTTAATTATTAAAGAAGAACTTTTTAGGATAAAAAAAAAAAATGGCATACGTCGCAAAACGTATGTACGTGAAGGAATCTGCCCAGACAAGGCTTTGATAAGTGTGTGTCTGTGTGTGTGTGTACAGAGCATGAATTCACTGTCCGAATCTCTCCAGAGCCCAGATTAGATGACAGGCATTGTTACGTAGCACATAAAGAAAAACAAAAAAATATATACTGTACGTCAGCGTGCTCTCATCACCACTGTGCACTCATGTTTACTGCTTATTTTGCTGCTTTGGGGACAGTGAGAGAAGTCCACTAGTAAGCTGTGAATCAAGCGCCATCACAACACCCCTGGGACAGTGAATTCCAACTCTGAATATGAAGTTTTTGTCTGTGATGTTTTTATTTTCCCTTGTTAGACTGTGAATCAGAGGGGTGGGATGGGGTTATGAGAGGGGATGTGCTGGCAAGAACGAGTGGCAACACAACACTGTAAGTAAGATACTGTAGCAATAAGAACTGGAGGCATTTACTACTGTCATGTTTGCATTGTAAGATTATTTTTTATTTTATTACTATTTACTATTATTATTGTTCTTATTATGACTACTATTCTTCTATTACTATTAGCCTATTGTTGTTCTGTTCTATTTGCATGACGTTTCATTGCAATGAAACATTTGGGGCTTATTTGTGTTTTCTCTTCTCATGATATTGTGAGTTTCGTGGGAGGGGTTATTATTGGCAGGGTGGGCGATGGGTTTTAGGGCAAATTCCACGTCATTTCAGTCAGTTCAAAGCAAACATTTTTTCACAAGCTGAAAACATTTTTAAATAAAATGCTCTTATTTATACAAAACCAATTTTAAAAATTTGTTGTTCCATTTGACATGGCTTATTTTTCTCTCAACCTTTGAATGTGTGAGTTGGTATAACCAGTCAGTGAATGGCCCTTTTCTGAACTGGCCTTATTGAACCGGATCAAAGACCCTTAACCTGCAGCGGGAGGGGACGATATGGGGAGGGTAACCTATTCTGAATGTTATGGAGTAGCCTGTTCAGTGTGAGGGGCTGAACACATCATGCGCCTTTACTTCACTCCATCAACACAGACTGACATCGCAGAGCGCACAATAAAACTAGTCGTCATTCTATGTGATGGCTCAGACAAAATGCGCAGACATTTTTTTAATACACTTGGTTTGAAATGCATTTCCTACACTTAGTCAATTACACTCCACCCAAAACCTCCTCCTCCTTTTCCTGAGAAATATGTGTGTGAGTGTGTGTTTGTGAGACAGAGAAACAGAGAGAATGAGATGTTTGCTCTACCAATGCTTTGTAAACTTTCTTGATGCATTACACGTGCGTGCAATTGGAGTAGTGTTGAAAATTGTTAATTTATTGTTTAGAATGTCTTTGCATCCCAGCAAGAGCAAATAAAACAAAATGTAGCAACCTGTAACCGAAACCTAAAAGGTGGTCGGGTGACAGAACCTCTTTTACACAGGATTAACAAAACAAAACAAAAAATACAATAAAACAAGACTTTTTTTTGTTGTTGTTTTCAAAGTGCCATAGCTAGTGAGGAGAGGATTGGCAGAGTGGGGCGTAGATGCTTTACTGTGTGAGTTTACTTGAGAAACCAATCAAAAAAGGGTAACTCCAAGGAAAATGTGTATTTAATTACACTGACAAACAGTTTTTACATTTTATGCTTTTTTCATTTGGTGAGCAGGGACTCTGCTGGACTCTGAACTCTGACTCGACTAGAAATCCAAGAGCTCTACTGTAATTGTTTTTCTTTTGAACATGAGGATGAAAAAGTGTGTGTGCGTGCGTGCGTGCGTGCATTTATTTGCATCAAAGAGAGCCACAAACAGCCACATTTGATGGATCAGAATGGGTTGAAGTTCAGAGCTATGCAGGGCCCTTACTGAGTCCTCCTTTGAGATGTATATACAATGTGAAGGTCTGAAGTGATTTTTGTTAAATTCTATATTTTATCGCTTTTGTAGACATTTTGTTGTGGGAAGAAAAAAAATAAAATAAATTTTATGGGTGCATTTCTGCCTCTTTATTCTGTCACATACACACTTTTCATTTCATCCAAACATGGATGAAACATGGAACAAACAAACGTGGAACAATTTTGGAACATTATGTATATGTTAATTTTAACAGTCACTGTTTCTGTCAGATTATCAAAAAAGTACAAAAAAATATATAAATGCAATTTAGAAAAAGCAGTTTGTTGTTACTGCAATTCTCTTTATGATTGACAGGATATAGCTTAATATGTAAAACCAATTTTCATTTAAAATTAAAAATAAAATATGTAACACTTCCTTCTTCCTGACAGTCCTTACTTACTACACTGAAACAATATATTAACTTCTTTCTTTTTTTACAAATTAGAGTAATTAAGTCTCTGGTGTCACAGATTGTTCATGAAAAAAAAAATATAACACTGTTTCCACTGCAAAGGAATCAGGGCTGCTGCAGGATACCGAGACAGTGTCTGGTGAGAATATGTGAGTGTGTGTTCAGGCAGTCTCCGTACACATGTTGGGAAAAGTGCAAGTGTCTTTTTTCCCTACTTCCTGGGTCAAAGGTTACATCTCGGTATCATCGTCCTCTTGTTCTTCCTTCCCCGCCGTCGGCTCTGCCTCACGGCTGTTCTTGCGGCTGTCCGAACACTTCCTTAAATCTGAAACAACAGAAACATCAGTTAGCGACATGTCGTTCCAATAACGCAGTCATTATCACAAGAAAGAGAATACTGACAGGCCTGGGAGGAAGTCCACGCATCCAGCATGAATAATTTGGTTTGATTTGTTAGAGAAATCTTGGAGAGGACACAAGAAGAGGAAGAGGAAACACAACGCACCTTTGAAATATCAAAACAACTGTGTCTGATTGTTAGTGTTTGTGTGTTTGTTTGCCGGGCTTGTTTGTTTTTGAGCACAGTTTCTTTCCGAGCAGTTATCCTCCAGATGCCGGTATCGTGCCTACCCAGAGACGTTAATTAATAGCTAATCAAAGCTAATGTCTCAGCAGCACATCGCCAGCACAAAGACATGATTAATACGTAATCAAAGGCCGTGGAGCACAACGCACAAAGCAGAGCCCACCCCCATTCCTCAAACACTACTGTTGTTATAGAAATAAACGAACACTCGCGGCTTAATTAGCTGGTTGTTGGTGTGTGCTGTCTTCATTTGAAGTTGTCGGGGATTTATCTCAGAGCCAACGTTGGCCTCCAGAGTGACGACACAGAGGTGACATACGAATACATGCATAAACACACGTGCACAAGTAAATAACACAAATGACCAAAAAAAATCCTTTGTATACACAAAAGAATGCAAATCTTTTGGTTTTCAGATTTATATTTTTCAAAAAAGCATTCACAAACAGTTTTTTTAGCATGTTTTTTTTGTTAACATGCAAACATTCTCTCTCGCCACTTCTCTCTCTCACTCACACACACACACACACACACACACACACACACACACACACACACACACATCCACAGCAACGCTGAACATTTCTGACCTGTTAGGCCCAGTCTGCAGCAGCAGGCGCCACAAGAGTGCTTCTGCAGGAACCCGCTGATGGCAGCATCTCCAAGGTTATCAGGACCAAAAAGCATCTCACCCCTGCCACCACTGCAACAGGGTCAGAGAAAGGTTTGAGCATCTGTTACAGATCATTTGATAATTTGTAGGTATCTGGAACCAAACGTTATTGATAACCTCTGTCTGTTGCTGGTTACTATACCTTTGATTGTCTGCCATAATCACCGTTGGATCAGTCAGTTCTTCTCCTACTCCTGTCATCAAACCAACACAAAAATAAATGATTAAAGAAACAGGTAACTTCTAGGGCTGAACAAAATGGGAAAAATCCTATTGCGATTAATTTGATAGGACACACATCTTTTTTTGCGATAAACGATCAAAGAATCTTGAGGGGTCATAAAACTTAAGGCCCTCATGCACAAATAAATGTTAAATAAATGGTGGTAACCTCACTGATCTGTAGTGTTTTATGTTGGAATCTGTAGTACATACGATTTGACTTGTTTGTATATGCAAGCCACGCCTTCATTCATGGTGATGAAGGCTCAGGCAGATCAAAATAAATCACAAAACCAGGAAGTTTCGATTTTTTCAATTCACAAGATTTCCGATAATCAAATTTCACCTTGACCTTGAGTGTTTTTCATTGCGATCCATGATAAAAAAACTTGTCCTATCTCTTATTATTTAGGTTACAGGGTTGATTACTGTATAAGTCATGATTTTAGGAGGGATGGGAATTATTTTCACTGAAAAGATATATAAGGATGATGATGTGATTTTTTTCTCACGTCTTGAGAATATGATTTGTAGGCCGAGACATCTCTGTGGAACCACAATGCTTTATCTGTAATTGTATGTAATGGCACATTTTACCTTTATCAAAAAAAAAGGCAGTACCTGTGATGTGGATAGTCCACTTGGCAACCATGCACACTCTGTAAAATAATCTACCTTGTATATCGAGCACCAGAAGCTCTCTACGTGAGTACTCATATGTCCAGTGGGAGAATGCTAGCAGCATTTCTTCCAGTGAACAGCAGGGGTCAATCTCCTCTCCTGTGTTGTTGTTGTACTTCCTGAAGTCACCAGACATGTTCCTCTCAATAGTCAGCCACTGGCCATTTGAATGCCAGAGGACCAGCGACACATCTAGAAACCTGGTAGACAGAAAAGAGAATTTGTGCAGACACAGGCACACACAGATGCATACAGAAGAGATGAGACAAGCGCGCACACACACACACACACACACACACACACACACACACACACACACACACACACACACACCTTGGTGAGTGTTGCATATCTTCAGGTTTGACCTGGTTGAACACCGTCATCATCTTCTGGGCTGCTCTCTGCTGCTGAATCTCCTTCAGGGATGTCAAACAGAGGTTGATCATAAATTAAAACAATAAAGAAGCTGAAACTTCAAATTTGCAAACATTTAACTAAACAGGTACAATTCTACTAATCAATTAAATTCGGATATACTTTTTAGATAAACGTACCCTTAAACAAAGCTGCAGTGCTGTGCTACCATGGAAGTACCTCTGCCAGGTACGAACCACCTCTGCTCTGAAGGCTTTGACTATGTACACCAGACCAGGTCTAAGCACGTCCTGTTCCGCCCAGGTACACAGCACCCTGCAGCCCCGCCGGAGACCCCCATCCAGAGAGCCCTCCTCACTTAAGAGGGGCTGCAGCATGGCAGACAGGCCTCGTGATGACCAGGAGGAGACTGTGTTGGATTCAGGGTCAACATGAGAGGGAACTTCCTCCAGAGAGTAGACGCTCACCTCTTCACCTCCTGTGCAGAATGAGAAAATCAATAGATGAATTGCCTGGAAAGAAATAGAATTTTTTTACTAATAAGTTTACTTTACTTTGACACCAAACAAAAATGTTACCCATAATGGAAACAGGTGTGAAGGGGATGGTGTGAGCCAGTCTCATTAGGTTGTTTCTCTCCACAGCTGTTACACACAAACACAACAAAGTAGATGATTCTAGGTCACAGTCAGAAGTCAAAAACAGTCACTAGGCCTGTCATAATAACTACTTCTATTGAACGAAATATATTGCAACAAATAGTTATTGTCATTTAAAGATCATGTAATGCCACTCATTTGATAATATAAGAGCATAATAAAGCAAATAACTCAGAGCAGTACATTTTAAATTCAACATATTCAGACATTTTTAGAAAATATTTAAATATCATATATGAAGAAAATAAATACCAATTAATAAAATGTTTAAAAAACCCTTCCAAGCCCACCAAAGTCTACCTTTGGGAAGGGAAAATCAAGGTCAGCAAAAATGATCGACATCTACATACATCTGTAGGTCAATAAAATAAGATATGTAAAATAACTCAATAACATAAATATTATGACAGGCCTGATAGCTAAAATAAGTAAATGTAATATTCTGAATGCTTTTTTGTATTACCTGAGTAGTGCGGGTACAAGTTGTCAGTGGACTGGAATGAGGGGCTCTTCACTGCTGCAGGCAAAACAAGGGGAAACATTCAAATACAAAAACAGTGAATGTGTGTGTATAAAAGATTTTATTAGAAACAGGTCTGCACTCTTTATGTTCTGAAATACCTTCAGGGGAAATCCCACTCTGTAAACTGCAACAGAGACATAAAGAAAAAAAACCAACTGATTTAATTTGAAATGTACGAACATTATGGACAGCCAAAAGAAAGGCTGACTTACGAAGACCTCCTGCTCATGGATCTGGCCCAGCTGTTCCATGCTGAATGAGTGGGGGTCCACATATCCTGAAGGCCAATGCAAAGACAATCAGACCAATCTCACATATTATACACTCAGTACATATTGTAGTTCCTCAATATTTATACCAAATAAATAATATTATTTATGTTACCACTATTACTACAGTATATATTTCAACTTGGTACACATTTACCTGATGGGAAAACACTTGTTTCTGCAACAAATCCATTGGTTCGAAGTCTGAAACAATATTAACATTTTCAATTATCAAATATTTAAAACAAAGCTGACACTATAAATAACTTTACATATATTATTTTATTAGATGACCGTTTGTCTCTTAATGTATACTCTAGATTGATAACATCAATAAATTCAGAGGAAAAACAAGCTCTTTATCACCCTCTCCTCCTTTTGGTGACACTTTGTATTCAGGTCAATGGGATGAAGTATGATGACAGTGTCACAGATTACTAATGTGCACCTAATTTAAATACGACTAGCTCCTTACTGAGCTGCGTGAGGCTGGTTGAAGCCGACCAACATGTAGGTTCCCCTCTACATCTCCGGAACCTTTTCCAGCAGGCATCAGACAAGTGGGAGTCTGTGGTTATCTGTTTTCCATTAGAAATAGAGAGATGGAAAAGTTTCAAATTTGAATTTTATGTTCCATGATGTATCGTGTGCATTAATGAATCATAATAGAGAGTTTAATTGTAATGAATAAACAGTATGCTCTGAAGAAAACATCTTTTGTCACATTACAGTTTCTGGACTGCTCTCTTGTATCTTCACCGTCTTCCTGTTCTGGCTTTTGCCTATGCTGTCAACTCGAGTGAAGTCAGAGGACTTGGACCACTCTGCAAAAAAAAGAAGAAACGAGTGTTGAACACAGTGTTGAATTTAGTGGCATCTAGTGATGAGGTTACAGATTGCGACCAATTCACAAGCCAGTTCTTCCAACAGCACTGTATAGTCCATGTATGCCCCTTAAGCCCGGTTCAGACCAAACAGTCATGATGAGACAATGTTGCATCATCGACATCATCTAGTAATGACTCTACATATTTGCATTTAAAATACCAACATTTCAGGCCTTAAGCTTGATATAAGATTTAGTGTCTTAAGACATGAATGAGCATTGTGATGGTGAGTTACTGGCTAAATTTGCATTACAAGTCATCAAGTGTTGATGAAACAGTGAAAGCAAAAGGCATGTGCATAGTGAGTGTGTGGTTGAGCGAGAGAGTAAGCAAGTGGCAGTTGGTGATGGTGTATGCAAGCAGAGCAGAGGAAAAGGTGTCAGTTTATCAGAAAATTAACTTGTAAGGCTTGTGTCATACAGACAGAGTTGTTCCTCAGACAAATGGATGGTTGGAGGTTAACCGTCCATTCTTTAATGCATAACTTTGACACTGCAACCAGCTGACTTTGATACGAGACGCCGATTGGCTGCTGAAGCAGTCAATGTGCCTTATGTTCTAAAATCAGCCACTGACAATTTGATAAGCTGAGACGCATCAGCCAGCTTGAGTGGAGCTGAGACGGGCCAGTTCATACTGCTGCAACTTTTCACTACAAAAAAATGGTTTGATCTTTTTGCAAATCTTTGGTCTGAACTGAGCTTAAAGCCCCCTGATTCACACACACTGGACCTTAAGTTATCCAGTTGTAATAAATAATGTTTTCTAGCCTCTGTATTAATACCTTTTGTCTTGCTGCATCGTAGCAATGTGTTGTCCCTAAAACTCCTTCCACTAGACAAACTTTCTTTGTTCAGTGTTTCATTAAGAGAAGGAAATGACCCTCTCATTGTGCCAGAGAAGGTCATATTCTCCACACTGGATGACAGGGATCTGCAGTGGCCGTAGGGGCGGTCCCTGGACAGGCACGCCCACCTGCGGGATTTCACAGGTCTTGCTTGTTGGCTGAAAAGTCTGGAGTGAGAACTAGGTGGGCTATATTCTGGAGAATATGCAGGATTTACCAAACCCTCAGAGACGTTTCGAGGTTCAGACAGAAGGACAGCACTGCTCGAGGGTCTGGAGGCTTCTGTGTCTGACAGCTGTTCCTGCGTTCTTTCCTCCTTTTCCTCTTCCTCTTCTTCTTCTTCTTCTTCTTCTTCCTCTTCTTCTTCTTCTTCTTCTTCTTCTTCTTCTTCTTCCTCCTCCTCCATGGACGTTTCCTCCTGACTGGGATACAGGCATGGGTCACACGTCCAGAGTTTATGATGTGGTGACTCTACGCCTCTGGATGAAAGAGGAGACGCACAGCGGGACGGTCCACGGGACTCACAGGGTGTCTGTCGGGATGCAGGTCCAGAAACTCCTGGCCAGTTCTCACTGGGATGGTCAACGGTAGCAGACTGGGGAAAGGGAAAGGAAAAGGTGTTACTTCACTAAATAAATAAATTAAGCTACAGAGTGTCATGAGTTCTTATGTGGTAGTTTTATTGTTATACAGCTAAAGATGCTCCATATTAAAATGATGATACTTTCTGAGCCCCTTTACAAAGGTTTCTTTCACTTCCTACAGCAGCTGTACTAAAATGACAGCGTTAAAAGAAAACTGTAAGCACCTCCTTTTGTCTTTCCTCTCCCTCCTCGGTGCGTCCTTGTGTTCCTCCCCTGCTCCCTCTGGCTCCAACGTGACACTCCTGTGATGCCCGTCTACTCGCCACCAGAGTGTAGCCCTTCAGCAAAGAAGGCGGGGTACTTTTACACGACTTGGCCATCATTCGCCGCACATTAAGTCCATCCCCTTCTGCTCCACTTCTATGTGGGAGGGTCCAGCTGTGAGGGAGGATGTGCTGGGACGCTGCCATGGGGCGACACTGAGCCAGGCGTGCCTCCTCCTGATGCAGGCTGTCAGAAGCAGAGAGCAGAGTGAGGGTGTCCACAGCCAGCGCCGACAGGTCCTGGAGTTGGCCCAGCTGACTGTCCAAATCTGACAGGCTGTCCTGAATGAAGTTGACCTTCTCTGCAACCTCCCCAATCATCAAGCACATCTCCTCTGCCCTAGTGCAACAAAAATTATAAAAACACTGGTAGTTATGCACGATATGGATTTTTTTCTGAAATGATAATTACCTGTGTAATGTGGCCAACACTGATAAGATAACCGATAATTTCACTACATGCAAAGATGCAGTGAGAAAAAGTGGATGATTACATATTTCACAGCTCTAGTAAGTTTGTTGTTTTAAACCTGCAGAGCACCACCAACATCACACTTAGCTCCCAAGTCTAAACTGTGTGGCTCTAACCAGGTGCAGCAGTTTCAGGTCATGAGTGCAACAACAGCGTGCAGCGCTATTTCCTCTTCCTCTCTGTGTTATTTGCTGATTTGCTAAGCAACTTTAAAGGTGCATACTGCCAGCTATTATCAGAGTGTGTTGATGGTGCACTTTTACGTTGATGAAAGGAATCTGGCTTTGTATTATAAGCTTCATTTGCTGGCTATGGTTTCACCTACCAAATGTTGGGCCAATAATATATTTTTCCTAGTTCCATCTTCACAGCATGCACTGCCGACATGCTATATAATACTGTATGTCACATATAAAGTAGGAGACTGTGTCGTCAAGTACACATGCTGTGTGAGTTGGACAGGAATATATAGTTAGTAGACTACTTACTGAGATAAATGTGTTAAATTATTTATTTACTGATGAAGGTTCTCAGTCATCAAGGTCATGGTAATTCTAAGTGCTGTATCGTAGGCAACTAGACGTGTTTCAGTTTCTTGAATGCGGTTCACCTCTCATCCAAGAGGCTTCTTCAGTTCTAACTAACTGGGGGCGAGTTGCAGGCTTCTAAACTCTGTGTGGGAGTATCTTTACATAGTCATTAAGGACACGTATCAGTTCTGAGTTATAGAGTTGTTAGGGCCACTTGTGGGTTGTTGACCTAACCGGCCTTAGTGTGTTAATAGAGCTAGGTGAGCTCAAGTGTGAATGGTTGTTAAGTTGTCTGGGGAGAGAGCTCAGTACAGCATTGTAGGTGGTTGATAAGTAATGTTGTAGACACGCTCTGTTGCCTATGATACAGCACTTGGAAATTCTTATTTATTTGTTAATTTGACAGGGACACAAGCTAATTTACATCTGTTGTCCCTGGTCAAACAACTATACCCTAATCCTTGTGTAGGCCTTCTAACATATGTCATAGTTGTACTTTTAGATTTGTTTTAGTTTTTTGTTTGTGTCTAAAGCAATTTTCTGTGTGTACTTTACTATTTACCACTTTTACTACTTGTACTACTGTTTGCGCCGGGGATTTGAGTTTCAGGTCATTTTGCTTTTGAAAAGCCGACACCCACATAAAAAAAAGGTGCATTTTTGATAAGCCGAATAAGGTCACTGAGGATTAGCTGCATCAACTTATATAAGTCGTTATATATTACCCTCATAAGATAAGGAGCGAAAAAAACAGTCACTAGGAAGAACATTTTGGTTTTGGCATTGGACACAGATGATTGACCTCCTATTTACTATGGAAACTAAAATCAATTTGGTACACAACACCAACTTGTACAGGCCACAAAACCCATACATGTTTAGTTTTCAAGACATTCTTCTCAGTCACATCATCTAGAGCCCCAAGTGCTTTGTGTTTCTATCCAAGGTCAGTGTTTACATAAGCATTAAGTCTACAACATCTTGTGTGAGAACCAAAGTAAAATCAAAAGGGCCAGCAGGAAGACCAAACAAGAGCTAGAGAGTAACACACGCTGAGAAACTTCCCTTTAATTCCACACTCCTGGTTTATACAAATCTATAAGAATATCAATCTAACCTCTCAGCTGTGGCTCTGATCCTGTTAATTTGACTGCTGTGGAGACCATCACTCTTCTCATGGAAGTGGGCCTCGACACATTTTTCCTCAAATTCGTGGAGCTTCTTTCGATCCTCATCGCCCAGAAGAAGCTCTGGTTAAAGCAGAAGAAATAACAAAGTGGCTTGTAAGATGTGTGTAGATGACTGCTAAATTTGTTTACTACACACACACATGCACACTGCAGTACTCACTAAGTCCAGAGGCTCTCTCCTCTTGCTCAGCGTCTCCACGACATCTCCTGTACATGGCTCTCAAAGCTAGGGTCATGTGACTGAGGAGGATAAGAGGTGGTGGCAGCCATGGCCTCTCTTGATAGGTCATTATGTAGCGATAGCGGTGGTACTTCCACAGCTTATTGGATGTTGATGCCATGTCAAAGTAGATGTTGCTGTTGTTCAGAAGACAACGTTCATTAATAATAATAATTTGAAGTACTATTAGGAGTTCTGCATTGTAAAATCGATCTTTTATATTCAAATAAACATGCTTACTTAAAAAATGCAATGAGAACGTTGACCATGATGATATACTGGAAGAACAAATAGACAGCCTGGAGGAAGGGCGTGAGGAAGGAAGCCGGAGGACATGGACGACCGTCATCACAGACTGTTAAAATACACAAACACACACACAGAATTACTTTATATAAATATCTAAACCTAAAGCATAAAATAAACACAGACAAGTCATTCGAGTTATTGTGTCTAAAGTCATAAGTCTCTAATTCCACGTCCAAGTGGAGTATCAGGTCTTTTTTTTCTGTGAAGACAAGTTGAAAGTTTGACCCTTTTTGTGATCAGCCACAAAAACATGATAAAATTGGATCAAGGCTGAAAAATACAGAATTTACCCTTTAAATGATATCTAATGTTTTCTATTGAACCACTTACCATCTATCTCCGATTGGTAGACCTCTCCATAGATCATCCAGTAGGGCTGGAAGACTACATCTCGAGCGAGGCTCCAGGACGGCTCCTCATCTGGTGACAGGATGGCTTTCCTGGACACCCCGAAGCTCAGCAGCACTATTGCCATCATCACCACGATGAAGAACATGTTACTGGTCTGAGCAGACACACACAGGGAGGAGACATATGTGAACAAAAATTCTTCTTCCCTTTCCTCCTCTCCATCTAGAACAACCAGTTGCTACCCACCATCTTTGTGATCATGGTGAGGTAAGGTCCAGCATGCTGATTGACAGCCAACAGATCCATCACCCTGACAAACCAGAAGATGATGTCCAGGCAGTAACTGATGCGCCCTGCTGTCTGGTAGGGGTCAGCATGCAAACGCATTACCAGTCCAGCCAGGAAGAGGAGGATGGCAATGAAATCTGATACGTTCCAGTACTCTGAGAACCAAATCTTCAGCTTCTGACTCAGCTTCCTCGGCTCGGACATCAGCACCTGATTGAGAAGTATATATTTAGGCATTCTAAGCATTAAGCTCAGATTTGTATGCATTGTATTCTATACTAACTACTTTTATTGTATGTTATATATGACACTTTTTAAACAAAGATTTAATGGTTGAAGCACGTATCATAAATGCATCCAGTGGACAGAAACAACTAAAAAAATCACAAAGGAGAGAATAGAGCGGGCCTTCTGGCTCTCTCACCTCTCTGGTTTTCTCCACTGCTGTGGACAAGATGTATGCAATAACTATCCACTCCTGAACACTGGGTTGATCCCCCATCTTCACCAGGATGACATAGGAGAATAACATCAGAAAAGCCAAGTAGGACATCTGAAGTGGAAACAGAGATAAAGCAAATTCGGAGAGAGAGACATGTAGAGATTAGAAAAAAAAATGATGTAATTTTCCTTTAATAGTATTTTCAGATCGACCACAAATACCAACAGTTTTATTCTAAGTTCTAAAATAAGACATAGTTAAGCCATTGAAAAATATAGTAGTAAAAACATAGTAACTTCGACTTCAATCAACAATTACAAACTTGTAATTTTAATCTATTTATTATTGTCTACTTTTATATTTTATTTATATATTTATCTTTATCTCTTGTTTCCATTCACACTGTATTTCTATTTCTACTTTGCACGGAGCATCTGTAAGAAAAACAATTTCCTCCCGGGGATTAATAGAGTATTCTGATTCTAATTCTGATTCTGAAATAAGTTTCCATTTGCAGCAATTACAGCCTTGCAGATCTTTGGCTTTCTAGCTATCCATCGAGGTAATCTTCAGAAATGTCATCCCTGTAGTACCTCCCACAGGTTAGATTGGCTTGATGAGCACTTTATTGCACAAGCAGCAAGAACAGCTCTGTAGAGTCGAGAATAGCCTTCCCGTATCATAATAAGTGATTGTCAAGTTTTTAGAGAAAAGCTCTTAGTTTGTCCATAAAAGTAACTGCAGCTACTGTTGCTTCAGAAATTAATTAGCCTAAAGAAAGACAGTTTTATTGTTTATTGTTTTATTTTATTGTTACAGCAAAATAGTCCTCAAGTGTGCTAACACAATGGCATAAGGTTTTTCGCGATTCACTTTACTTTTTAATCTAAAATAATTTGCCACTGGAATACAGGAGTTATGGTTGCTGAAAATTCGCCTTTTCCAACAAGAATCGCCATTTTAGCAATGACTCCAAAGTGTGGGCCATGGTCCTGTTTGGCTGTGAATGTACTGCAGGTAGACCACAGGAGGCTTCATATACAACACATTAATGAAAAGTTTTTAATTTTCAATGATGTAAGTGTAATTTACCAATTAGTATTTCAAAATAGTAATCAGAACTGAGAAAAAGAAGTTAAATGACGCATTTGACTTCATTTATTTGAACTGTTTTTGAGCTGATATGTTAAACCCCTCAAACATTACAGGGTAATCTTTCCAGCTGTGATGTAATAACTGTAACTTTATAATAAGTTTATAACGTGTACTTGGATGGATTAATTATTTTCACTGCATTGCCATAGACCCATGTTCACACATTATTCTGTATTTAAAATAAAAACTATTTTAGGGAAACACTTCACATCTTAGTATCATATGCTTGGTTGGGCCCCTGAAGATTTTCAAATTGGGTCACGTCATTCTTAAATTTGGCAATAGCTGTTCTAGACTACATTTCCACTAAAAAAGTGAATACCATTTAAAAAAGAGATACTCATCAGAGCTTCCAAACTTTTTAACGGCAGTATACATAAATACCACACATCAACGAGAGAGACATACTCTTAGCCCAGAAAGAGAAATATTTTACATTCATTCACAAGTGTAACAACATGCACACCACCCACTGTGTGAAACCAGAACTTGACAACAGGCGCTGTGTAGAATTCGTAGAGTTTTTTGATCCAGGACAGACAATGCACAGTCACAGAGGATACAGTTTCTGACACAGGGCCAAGACATTTGTCATGGAAAGACAGGCCTCGCTCTGCATCCTGACTGCCCTGTGAGAGGAGAGAGGGACAGGGGATAGAATAAAGACAAGACAAGAAAAGAACGATACTGAGGCTGTTATGGCTCTAGTTTAAAAACAGTGCTGGATAAGTGTACTACTGGCTTTTTACCGTGTGATCAGTTCCCTGGTGGGCTGGTAACGACTTCACAGAGTCGAGTCCAAACAGCATAGCCTCATGGGACTGTGGTACATGGCACATTTCAGCTTTGCTTTTAAACTCCAGTAGCAAGATGGCGGGGGGCAGAAGAAGGCTCAAAATAATCTGAAAGAAAGAGATAGCAAGTGTGTCACATAAGCTGTACAACTATCTGGAAACAAACATAAGCTTAATTAAGCAATATGTCTTTTTTAAGATTATTTTCTTGGCATTTCTGGTTTATTAAATAGTGACAGCTGGAGAGAGACAGGACATTTTAGTAATTTTAATACACAAATTAAGCATTTGGAGCATTTTGAGAAAAAGGAAAATGTCTTTTTTTTTGTAAAGTTTGATTGCATTTTGATTCTTTTAATCGCAGTGTCTAACAACAGGAAAGATGGGCCACAGGATGCATTGGAAGAGAAAGCGCAGAGGCCCAGAAGCAGAGACAGAAGAGGATGAGATCAAGGAGGGGTGAGAGAGAAATGGAAAAATTATAGTGACAGGGTGAAAGAGGGAGAGGCTTAGAGGGAAAGAGGAAAGAGGGGAAGAAGAGGCAGAACACATCATGGTTTTCTTTCTTTTTAATTTTCAAGTCTCTTAGCCTGTAAAAGCGCTTCACATGCACATTTGAAAGAAGCAATATCACAGTGGAGAAATACTTTGTTACAAGTTAAGTGCAGGTATGCACAGAGAAATCAGTTCATTTTGTTATAACTACAGAGGTGTAACAAAACTAAACATAATATGAAATGTATCTGGTTTTATATGACAACCCCTCAGTATTTACAATGTTTACCTTCAAAAAGGAGTTTTTTCTCATGTTGAGTGGACCCGTCCAGAGATCTGTGAGGAGGGTCTGGGTGCAGGAGTGTGAGACGAATGGTCTATGACATGAAGAGACAGCCATCTGCAGACAGGTGAAGTGGCTCCATGCCTCCATCTCTGAAGTCAACAGCTTCATGGCCATCTGCTCGTTCTGACGAAATGCACAGTCTAACACATCCACAGCCAGCTGACCAAACTCCCTACACAGAGATGGGACAGACATGCAACCATATGCAGGCATTAAGTCCATAATAATATCAAATATTTATCTTAACATACAAAACAAAAACCCACCACCATCATCAAAAATTCAAAAAACACAGGATTTAACCTACGGTACCTCTCAAATTGACAACAGGATCTTTAAATGCACAGACTCACAAGACTGTATTTTAAATACAGTGACTGCAATTGTTAATCATTCTATGACAATCATTTGTAAAGTTGCAACCCTATATGCTGACTGCTGTTAACACACACAGTAACACACACATACACTCACAGTGAATATGACTTGAATCGCTCTGATATGATGTCGTCCATGCTGCTCTGCCGTGCCTCCAAGGCCATGGAGCGGTAGAGTTTACAGGCCACTGCTGCGCGTGCGAGCGCCTCCTCACCGTGCTGCCACAGGAACAGCGCCATCTGCTGCCTTTGTTGAAGTACAGCCCATACAAAGAGGTCATTGAAGTTTAAGGGAACCAGCAGTGGTGTATCATCGGGGACAGGGCTCGTAGTGATCTCTTGACTGCTGCTGGCTGACACATCTTGCTCCTAAGTTAGAAATGGAGGGAACAGTTTAAACGATTGTTAGAGATCCAAAAGGTGCCTGCTAGAAACAACACCATGGCAAGGCCAGGAATAGGATTCATTACCTTAAGGAAACTGTTTGACAATATATCACCAGTACTGGAAAAAAAGGCATCACCAACCTTTGGTCTATAGGGCTGAGCAGTTCTAAAGAAATGCAGGTCCTGGAGACTCCTGCCCCTGCTGGAATTTGGTATTAATCCCCGTCTCTGTTTCGACAAGGAGGTGGAGCTGTCCCATCTACCCTCCTAGAGAGTGTATCGTTTGTAAGAAAGGTCAAGCATAATCACAATTGATAAACACAAGAAAATAACAATTTATCAAATCACAGAGGATAAAATACAGTTTGAACTATTGGTGCTCACTTTGTCCTGCAGGCGGCTGTAAGCTGCTCTGAAGTGTTTCCTTGTGTAGGTACTGCGGTAGGCTCCTCCTATGAGGTACTCTATCACTAGGCCCACGTCAATGATAGAAAGACGGTAACCTAATGGAAGAGAAGTCTACTTACACAAACATGCATGCGCACGCGCACACACACACACACACACACACACATACATACACAGATACACTAAGATACGGAAAATGAACATACACTCGTTGGTGGAATAAAAACTCAGACCTTTTACTTGTAAATATATGAATACCACAGGCTAGAAACATCTTATGTAACAATTCTAAGTCCTTCAGTCAAAACTCTACCAACTTAATTTTAACTTTATATTTTTTATCTTTTTATTTATCCTCTAGCCTTTTATCACTTTTGTAGTTATTGTTATTTCTATCCCTTTGTCTTTATTTATCGGTCTGCTTTTTACTCATTGAATTATTGTTGTCTATTGTTTTTAATCTTGCTCTGTGAAGCTTTGGGCTGCATTTATGTACGAAAGGTGCTATATAAATAAATAAAGTTGAAGTTGAAGTTATACCAATTTAACCCAATCCAATGACAAGTCCAAGACCACTATCTGTTTATTTATTTATACACCTTAATTGTCTTTTCTTCTCCCCCCTCGGTTAAGCATGCAATTATTTCCCACATACTCAGTCTCCTCCTTATTCTATCTTTTATTTATTTATGTTTATCTTATAATTTATGCTATTTTATTCATGTATTTATTTATCTTCTTCTATTGCTCCTTTTCTTTAAAAAAAAACACATTAACAACGTCATCCTTGAATATTCCTTACATTTAATTAATTTCCTTCCCATCGACACTGTTGATGCACACACACACATACATACTGCTTTAATGTTGCAGCTGGTGAATTTAGATGACTTTACATAGTTAAATCTACAAATATAAATCATTACCTATTTCTTCATTCTATTCTATATCAATGATGTGAATCTGCAAAGTAACTAGTATAAGTATAATATTTGCCCCTCAAATGTAGTGAAGTAAAATTATAAAGTAGTAGAAAATGGAAGACCAGGAACTTCAAAACTGCACGTAAGTACATCATTTAAGTATTTTGTTACTTTCCACCACTCCATACACTTTACAGATGTAGATATGGCAGCTACAGTAAATCAAAACCCAATATCTATATGTATATAACTTAATATTTGTATCACTATAGGCAGTGGCCTCACTACTCACCTGTTTGACATCTTCAGCAAGGTGGTGGAGGAAGCGGTCCATCTGTCCCTGTGGCTGTGGAGAGAAAGTTGTATTATTATTCAAAGTAAACAGTAAATAATAACAACCAAATCAGAGAAAAAACAAAGACAGTTGCATGTTGCATATACAGTAGCAGCTCTGGGGCCCTTAGCATGTTTCTTGGGGGGACTTATTATCCCAGATTTATGAATAAGTAAACAGGCTTTAATACACAAAAGATAAAGGCAGTGTGGAGAATGCCAAGTGTGAGTGTATTGATGAAAAAGAGTCTTGTGATCTTGAAAGCATCCTAAAACAACAACTGGGAGAATATCCTGAATGCAACTGTCCAGGAAGCACAGAGATTATCGGTGCAAAACACTTATATTGCATTATTGTGATTTCAATCAAAGCTACAGATAAGAAATTTGTTTTTCAATAGTCGCAAAACAGAAGAACTGAATTTCTTTGGTTTGTGTAGCAAAGTGCGATCAGACGGGGGGAAAATAGTGGAATTAGTACAGCAAGAAAGACAAGAAAATGTTTTTATAATGTACTTTTTCTTTATCTGTTTGGAGACAAGTTAGCATTAATTGTCCTCCAGCAGCACAATAATAATAATAATAATAATAATAATAATAATAATAATAATAATAATAATAATAAGGATAATAAGGACACGCTTTATATAGGAACACATAATAACCATTAACTGGTTGCATTTTAGCTCACATATTAGCAGCAATTGTATTTTTATTAATGTATTTGAAGACTACAGTTCTTGTACGTATCAAAGTGTCGGAACATAAAAATAAAATGGCATCTGTTTCCTCCTCTATTCAATTTATACATGGCGCCTGCGCTGCCGATGCTGCAATTGTGTGTACACTTGCCAAAGAGACATAATGTTGCTACGTTGAGTCAAGTGTTTTGTTCACTTTTGCTATCTTGCACCTGGAACACTTCGAGGTCAGAAGTCGAAGGTTTCAACTTAGAAATAACTATCTCCAACATTCTCTGGGGGCATTAGTTATGAGCATGATCTCAATTTAGCATGCAACATATTCTATGTTGGAGATGATTAATTTGGAGTTATTTGGACTCTTTTAACACGGAACGTTTTGTCTTTTGTTACATAAGAATAGACTATATCTATCAAGTGAAATTAAGAAAGAATGAATTTTCTTGTGGTACTACCACGTTTTAAGGCCCATACTGAGCGTGTTAAGATTCTACCTCATGCACAACAACTTCTTTATTTACTATCAATTAGCTTTAATTGGAAGGTCATTGAGGGAAAACAACTTGTAATTGTATAATTTGGCCATGCAGAAAAAGCCATTGTGAGTTATAATGACTAATAGAGAGCAAATATGCTACTAATATGCAACTAGAGCAACTAGTTATTGGTTTATATGTGTAGCCTAATACAGAGCCAAGATGGAGCATGTAGATAATAAATTCATTATAATAACCGTGTTATAGAGCTCCTCAAGGCGATCCACAGTTAGGAAGCGGCTCATAGTCATGCCGTTGTCAATCAGTAGTTTGACAAAACTGACCCGATCCATCACCAGAGCATCCAGCATTGCCTGTTCCATAGAACCCGCCTACATATAATACAAAATGATTATGAAAAGTCAACAGCTATCAAGAATATAACATGTAACTTCTATAATATATCATACATATATAACATATATATAACAATATATAACAATAGTATCTAATAATTACCCAGACTCACCTGCCAATGTTGTCCATACAGGACATCTTTCTGGGCAATGTCAGCCCTGTCCCAGGCGAGCGCCATGCTTAGCTGCTCAGCAGGACTGGCCCTGGTACCTGTTCACCATACAGAACAAAAAAACACACAACTGAACTTGAATCTCTGCATTCCTACACTATAGCACACCATCCACGGGGAAAAGCCCAGGTTCCAAGCTTGCAACTGATAAACTTACAAAGAATGCAATAACTGTTGATGTTATCAGTCATACCTGCAGTTTTCCTGCTATGACATTTAAAAATGTCGCTGTGAAAATTATATTCTGTCATGACCAGGAGGAAAAAAATAAGTACCCTTGAGAGTAGCTGTCAAAATGGCTGCATCAGGTGTCATGTGGTCTTCTGACTCTGAATCGAAGATGGTTATCTGTTGTTTGAAGACATAGTGAAGAAGTATGAGTACTACATGTATTGCATCACAACACACACATCAGCAAATGGTGTTTTACTTACAGACTGTCTGTGATCCATACACTGCAGGAGGAGATTGTAGAGCTGAGAGGCTTCTGCTCTCTCTACGCCAAACACACCTTCAATCCTGACGTGGAAGTCCTCTTTAATGTCAGCATCCAACTGCCTACAAAATGCAGTGATGTTCAATGATTAAACTGTTTCTACTTACTGTATAACAGCATCATCAAACCAAACAAGAAGTTTCATTTTGCACAATTATGGAGATCCTTTAGATGAGTGATTGCCAACCAGGCTATATAAAAGGTGGCTAATGATCAACTTACTGTATCTCAACATTAATCCAGAACTTTAACATAGCAATGCTTCAGTGGTTGAATAACCACTGAAGCATTGTTTAAAGATAGCTAAAAGTAATGAATAAATGGTTAAAATTGTTATCTCAAAGTATAGGATAAATGATTTAAATAGTTAGGTAAAATTATTAAATGGTGAAAAAGCAAAACGCTTAATTTAATCTACAAGTAATTAACAGTCAGTTGAAATGGGTAGCTAAAATATTTTCTGGAAATTGCTAACATTTTTACTTAACATTTTAGTAATAATCAGTTAAAATAGTTAGCTAAAAGTAATTGATAAATGGATGACAATGGTAGCATAAACAGTTGAAATACAAAATACATTTTTGGAAAAGCTGAAAGTAAGTGGTACATGTCTAAAATAGATGGCTAACAGTTAGATAGTTAGAATTGACTTCTTTAAGTGATGAAAAACGATGGAAATAGTTAATAAATGTGGTGGTAGTCTCAAGTGGTAGAAGAGTGAATACAGACAACTGTATGAAAAAATCGACAAAACATCCAGTTTAAAGTCAATTCAAATGCAGACAATTAGAACATGTTGATGAAGGGGTACTTTAGTTTATCTGACAGAGCTGTTAGGAACCACTGCTTCAGATCTACAACTCTAGCGTAAGCATGAATACCTGTCATTAGCAGTCTGCTTGTGTAAGAAGGCAAGCAGGTCGGCAGCTCTGCCTGACCCTTCAAACACAAACACTGGCACAGGGGGCACACTGCTCACATAGTCCAACACTGTGGACACCATAGCAGGGCCTCCCTCCACCACCACACACACCACCGGCACTCCTTGGTTCAGTCCTGAGGTGAGCAGAGGGGAATAATAACATTAGTCACATCCAACCCCTCTGCTTTTCTAACTTCCCGAATGTATTGCACAAAAACACACACACTGACTCACGGGGGTGTATCTTTTGCAGTTGGATTTGTTTTTCCAGCTTCTTCCGGAGACCTTGCTGGCAGCCATGTTTTCCCAGTGTCCCATCATCCACCAGCAGAAAGTGGGAGTGGAAACCATTAAGACAGGCCCTCTTGCTCAGAGGGTTCCCCAGTGGCTGGTAGGGCCTGAACACCTGAATCAGTGTGAGTGAATGTCACATCAACCAGGAGTCACTCAAAGTATAACAATGCTTTAAGACTCATTAGAAATATATGCATGTGTTTGGTGTACAGTAGTACTCACATCTCTGCCTATAAGATCAGTGTTGTTGTCAATAACTCCCCATGGTGTGATGCCAACTGTGTTTCTCTTCCTCAGGTCGTGGCCCCCGAATGTTTTTACTGCCTCGCCCACATACTTGGACACACCTAGAGCATGTACAGAGCAGCTGGCTTTTCACTCGTTTCACTTCAGGACCAACACTAATTAAAGTGAGTGTCATTGTGGAACTACACGACCATGCTGGTAATCCAAGATGTTTTTCATGACTAAATTCAATGACGTTTAAACAGACATCTAAATTAGACTATCTGATCTAAAAGTAAGAAAGATGCTCAGAAAACAGTTAAAATTGAGTATGATTTAATTTACAAAGTTAAAGCTATCAAAAGCATTTTTTGTTGATTGGTGGCCCCTGTGGACAAAATGTGGAAACACCACCGCCTCCTGTAATAAAGATATTGATATGACTAGAGTGTGCATTTGTTTTTAAAGCAAGTAAAGGAAACGATCAGATTCATTACCTTGATGAGGAGGAACGAAGGTGAAACAAAGTAAAATTAGTTTTAATCCAATACTAATAGTAACTAATGAGGTCTGCACCTTTTGATCAAAAAGTCGACTAATCACACACATCTCTAGGGCATATCTGACAATAGCCCAAGATCCAGTGTGTTCAAGAAGAATAACAAATTGTCCTCCATACACGCAGATATTACAACCATTACCTGTATTGATGCCATCAGTGAGTATCCATGCCCCAGTGCTGACGGCAGCAGTCATCAGCCCTTTGCTGAAGGCCTGCTTGACTTTAGGGGGCAGGGTGAAGTTTTCGGAGCCTCCCTGGACAGTCAGTAGCAGCTTGGGTCTCTCCATCTGCCACTCCCTCAGCATCAGTTGGAGCAGCGCCTCCGGCTTTGAGTCCACAGCCACACGTACAAACTGGACAGGAAACACATGGGTCTGTTGGGGACTGAGAGACTTTTCTCAGGTGCTGCTAGTGTGGCTGTTTTGTTCCTACTGTTTGAAGAAGATACTATCTGACATCATAGCAAACCAAATCTTGTTTATACACTCATCAAAAGCCAAATGCCTGTCCTGTTCACTCCTGGACAAGGATTTATTTTTGGAGTAATCCCTTGCAGAAAACAAGTGGAGTTGTAAAAATGTAGTATGCTAATGAAGCAAACAACCATTTTTTCTTTGGCCTGCAGACACATATCCTGTGGAGTTAGTAGACTCACTAACCTTGGCCCGGCAAACACGCGTAGCAGTGTCCTCAAAGTCTACAATCCCATAGGCATTGGTGGGACTGGCTTTGGTGTGGAGCTCTATGGACCAGTCCTCCTCAAAGTCCTGTCCAGGACCAGGATAGAGGGATACGGGGGGAGAGGACTCTTGCCAGGAGTGCTCCCCAATCAGACGGCCACAACAACATCTGGCCAATGGAAAGAAAATGTAACTCAGCGTGGCAGAGGCAGATTATTGTGTCTTGACAGAGACACTATTCACTTACATGTTATGACTCTATTTGAGCTAATAAAAAGCAGGTTTTTGTTTGTAAAGCACCACAAAATCAAGGTAGTGTTGTTAGGTATGATTCATTGACACCTGACCTCGCCTCCCCTTTTCCTGTGTCCCTCCCTTCCTCTTTACCTCCCTTTGTCCTTGAATCTGCATCTCTATGTTTTCTAAGTTTGGTTGTCTTTTACAGTCTGCAAAATCAAAGTCTACACCTCTCATTCATTCATAGATCTTCTTCACTGTTGGTACCACTATCTTACACACTTTCTGTTCATAGGATAACAACAAAATACAAACACATTGTGTAAAACGTAAATAAAAACAGAATTCAATCATTTGCAAACAAACTGTCTTTCCAACAAGGTCTTACAAAGTCTTCCTGAACCCATGTAATAATATCCTTTATACAATAATCGCTCATCCACAATCATGCACCTATTATCTGTAACCAATTAACCTGTTTAACTGTGGAATGTTCCAAACTAGGGGTGTCACAACATCGCAATATTCTCGAAAACTGTGATACAAAAAAATAAAATATTGATCTTGTGTTAATAATACACATATGATAATATCATCTGAATAATCCAGCGAAGATGTTCAGCCTTGTGCATCTTTGTTTATGAATTTATCTGGTATCCTTTTCACTAGTAACTGAGCAGTTGATAGTAGTTCTTTTTCTTCTTTTTTTTTTTACAGTTATGGTTATAGATTCTGTCTCTACCTCGTGCACTCTGTTAATTTATTTGCCAAACGAGACATAAAACACACAAAAAATAAAGAAACTGAAGATTGATTAAATTGCCAGCATTTTTGTTTTTTACAAGTTCTATTGATATTGTGATAACAGCGTTACAGTGAATTTGATTGGCCACAATAATAATGTAGTGAAAATCTAATAATGGGACTGTTATAAACAGCTACATATAACAAATGGACTAATTAAACTAGTTTAAAATCCACTACTTTCATTCTGATAAAGCATGTAATCTGCATAGTAATTAGACTACATAAATATGATAACTTAAGTTGGTTATCATTTAAATGTAGTGGAGTAGAAGTGAAATACTTGCCTACAAGTTGTAGCAAAGTGGAAGTGCAACAGAGCAGAAAATGAACATACAGAACAGTACTTAAGTAAATGTACTTAGTTACATTCCATCACTGCAAACCGTGAAGCATATCGCAATCGTAATATCTGTCAAAATAACTGTAAGAGGCAAAGAAAAGAGAAACAGAAACAGAGCGAAGCTAAAGACTGTGGGAAAAACTGAGACATAAATATACACTAGACTAAAAGAAGCGCTTCACTGGAATAGGGTGTGTAGTGTGGGAGGGGAATATATTGAGCTTGGGGATGGCATAAAGACACACACAAACTCATAAACTGTACCTGATCAAGTTTTGGCATACTTGGCATACTGGAATACATCTGAAAGAAACAGGAAATAACACATTATCAAAGAATCCACATGGTCTCTATTCCTGGAAGAAAGGGCTGAGTGCCAAATAGTTTTAGCTCTCAGAAAAATGCTGTTTCCAACCGCTGCTGTTAATATTACAGTGTTATGACTAAACAAACCCTCCTGTGCTTCTTCTGAGAATCATAAAAACTTGTGCGTTACGCTAATTTGGAAGCTCATCAATGCAATCAGATTCCAGTTTACCTGTGTAGGTCCCGAGAGGAGGGGATGAACTTCACACACTCTCTCTTGAAGAAGGTTTCCTCAATCCAAGACTTTCGTGACTGGAATATGAAGAGAAATTATTTGCTTTCAGTCAACAAATCCTTGAGTAGATACTCACTATATTCTCGACTGTGTTGTCAACCTCATCCTCAAGCCAGAAAACACACTATTCCAGAAATTTTGTAATCAGTGACCTTCTCAGTGAAGCTCATTGCAGTGCCGGCAGCAGCCTCACAGGGAATGAACTGTAGGTCCCTCCCCGTCACAGAAACCTGAACTGCACCCTTAAAAAAACCGACTGGATGTGCGATATGGCCTCTCATTCAACTTCGTCTTTTTTTACTGCTTCCCCTGCTCTTTCAAGGTCTGTCCTGCTCCTGTGCTCCGTTCACCAGGCATATTTAACAATGGCCTCACTGAGGAGAGTATTGTTGGTAGGAAACATACTCACATACATCCCCTTCCTGAGATTAGTACAAATGGCTGGTTGCTGGTGTGCCTCCTCCCTGCGACAGACTGTGTAAACACTAAACAGGGCTATGAAGTGTAACTGATGTGGCTCACAGTGGTTATCATAGCAATTATATTTCTCTACAGACAATAAAGCTTACCAGTTTACCATGAGCTGCAGCATTAATTTTAGACTTGCCACATGACTTATAATGAAACAACTAAAGCATTACTTTAAAGCAGATGTGGGACCTGGGGACCTCCAAGGGTCCTTAAGGGGGTTCCCCAACAAAAATATGAATAATTAACTGTATTATCACTGTCACTAATTCTATCCATTAGTAACACAATGACAGAAAATGTGACTATTACGGTGATGGTTTTCATACACTGTAATAAAACAGCTATGGACAAAATTCTTAAAAAATGGGGTCCTTGGCGGGAAAAAGTTTGAGAGCCACTGTTTTAAAGATCCTGCGCTCTAAATGAGGAATTTACACTCGACCACCATATCAGGCAGCTGATATCAGTGATTATTATTGGCCTATCACAGGTATATCTGTATCGCTGTACATGTCGCCCCACATTCACCTATTTAAAAACTTTTTTTACAGCACATAATGCCAGAAAAAAATAATGCCTTTATTGCTGTGTTAATAATTTAATATAAATCCACTACTAATTTGGCTGTAATCTACACACATATTCCTATATGTCATTGTTTTTCATTTAATTTCATAAGAGGTTGTTGTAAAACTTGTAAGCTTTACAACAGACGTTTTTGATTACTTGATTTTTGTTTAAGCATGTGAAATTTTAATCTGTAAGATTGTAAAAAAAAATATAATAATAATAATAAATACAAAATAAATAAATAAATAAACTGGTCGCAACTACCACCAGATGACAGTTGAATATCTAACGTTAGTGTAAACACGTTTTTTCTTCCTCTGAAAAGTTGTGGAGTTTAAGCATGAAGATGTACAAAACGCTTATCAAGCAGGTTTACATTAGTTACCAACCTGTAAAGTGAGTAACATCACTAATTATGTCTAATAAACTGGACGCAGTGAAAAATAAAATGTCATTTTATCTCAAGAGGACGCTGGATACAGAGAAGAGTCGTTTCACTCACCTTGCATTTGTTACATGACATGTAGCTAGCTGGACTACGTGTTTATCATAGCTGGCGAGTTAACAGTGAATTCACATCGAAACTTAGCTAACATTAGCCATTTGCTAACGACAGCTAATAAGTAGTGTTGAATAAATAGCAGAGTTATTTGTACCCACCAGCTGGAAACAAGCTGGCCTCGTCAGTAACTTCACAATTAGTTTAGATACTAGTTTTAGGTATTAGTTATAACGTCACAGAACTTACCATGTTTCCACACCTGAGTTACAGCCGTGTAACTTGTGACGTTATGAGCCTACATGTATCCCACCACTTCATCATTAGTTGTTCCCCTGACAAGGACTGACTGCCCTTTTATCAGCCGCGGGTCCAAAGGGCAGAGCAGCGTTTCTCCGAGAAGCCTTGGTGAGTTCATGACCCCCTCCTTCCACCGCATTCAGGACAGTTTCAGCTCCTCGGCTGTGCGCACACAGTGAGAGAGGAAGCTGGTCGAGCCCCTCGTCCTGTTCTTGGTAAACAGGCAGGAAGGTGTGGGAAGGGTTAAGAGGTGAAAACGGATGATGGAAACTGATTTGCATTTGATCCCGTTTTCTCAGCCACCTCTCTAGTACACACACACACACACACACACACACACACACAGACAGCTGATTACAGGGTCGCAGCACCTACAGTACATTCAGTGCCTGTAAAGAGCAGAGCTCTTCTCATCAAAAGCTGGACCACATCCAGTGAAGATGCTCCATCAGGACAGTGGAGTCATTTTAAATCTGTATTTAATGTGATTTGCCACCATAATTCCATCTTTAACTTTACATTGGGTTGAGAATTCACAGTATTGGTAACCACTTCAGAAACCACTAGGACATTAGTTATTTCAGATAAAATGGCCCTTATCATTTTTTTTTTTGTCTTTGATTTATTATTTCACAAAATATTTCCTGACAGAGGAGCTTGACACAAATTTGAAATATTTTTTTAAGAACATGAACATGGTAGAATTAAATACCATCAACATCATCAATGTTTTATACGCAGTATACCTTGAAACTAATATACCAGTGCAACCTTGCTTTAGATCTTGAAGCTTTTTATTACTGGACGCATTACATTTTAGGATGAGCTTCTGGTTCCGTTTCTGTCTTTTTTTTTCTGTTTACAAATGACAAAAACAATGATAAATGTAAAACAAAATCATTTTTAACAAATACTATCATGGCTTCTCAGGGAGGTGCTATAATCTGACAAATTTCCTCCAGTGATGTCACTCAGTGGCTGTTAAGGTGCATTGTGGGTCGTGCAGGTGGCAGATTTCAAAAAGGAAAAAGAATTCATGAAATACAAAAGGGGATCATTCTTGGTATACTGATAGTTACAAAATATCTTTTTTATCTTTTTTTTCTTTCCCACAACATGTCAATCTCAGTCACACACACTCTAAAAATAACAGTAATGCCAAAAATCACACTCGGAAAGATATTAAACTTTTTTTTAATAGAAACTGTTGTGTACAGACTCAACTTTTCACACCTAATCTCTGAAAGGTTATATAAAGTTTGCAAGGTAAGGACTGTGCACAGAAACAAAAAACACCAGTCACGGTTGAACACCACACTGTCTGAAATGCTTTTCACACAAAGCTGTTTTCAACTTTAAATGAAAATACGTAGAATTTGCAGAAGGAACACTTCACTGAGCTTTAAAAAAAATGTTTTGGTCCTCACTGTAAGAACAGGGTTGTTGCAGTGCAAATCTCACTGTTGTTTCTAAACAAGTCACTGAAATCTTCCAGCAGCAGGAGGCTCACTCACTACAGCCTGATTTACTCTGGGCAACCATGGCAGTCTGCAACATCAGGTTAATGCATCTCACCTGGATGCATTTCAAGCAAACTTCATGTGCTTTTGACGTGTCTGTCTGCAACAGCCTCTCAATTTCATCCTCACGTTCCTCTGCAGGTGTCAGAACAGAATGAAACCCCAATCACCTTCAGGTTTCCATGGCATCAGAAGAAGAGGCTTTGACTTTTGGCTTGTCTTTTGTTTGAGAGTGGTCACAGGCATCTTCTAGCAGTGAAAGGTCCAGTTCAGGTAAGGGAACCCTCCAGTATTGGAAGGAGTTGTAGGTGCAGTCTTCGGTGTTGGTGTCTTCCTCAGCCTGAGAGTGATGAAAAAGAGGGAGGGACTGAGGTCACGAGAAAAACTGTCCAATGCAACAAGCTGTAATATTTTAGACTGCCTATAAATAGCAGCCCTTATCTGGGCTGGATAATCAACCTATTATCAGATCCAATATTCAGCATTTTTCTGATTATCCGAATCTTTGGTGATATTTTCCCAACTGCTAACGAATTAATTTTAAAAAATGCACTTATTTGGCTCAGACGCCAAATTAGTGCATTTGCGCCACTGCAAAGTAACTTTGTTGTCAAATATTTGGAGTGGAATAAAGGTTCACTTCAAATGTGGTGTATACAGTAGCATTAAATGGAAATTCTCAATAAAGTACATCACAATAGTACTCAAAGACAGTATTTAAGTAAGTTGTACTACTACACTCCATCATGAGTTGCTCTAAATGTTAACGGCAAGATTTTTTAATTTTACAGCAAATGTTTATAGTTTCCAAATATTGGTTATTGGCCTACCTGATAACAGGTGTTAGTAAGTCATGCTGAAGTAAAAGTAAAGATACTGTGTTACTGTAAAATATAACTTTGGTGAAAGTGAAAGTTTATTTTTGCTTGACTGAAGTCTCTTAATATCTGACATAGCACACAGTACTTAGATATCAAACGTAACAGTGAAAGCATATATATTTTTATCTTATTGTCTGTGTGATAAATACATTTACAAATGTGCTGGTTTGGCTCTGGCACAGCATGTAATCTACAAGTAATTAGTAACTAAAATGATCAAATAAATGTAGTAAATGGAAAATATTTTTTGCACAAAATGTAGTGGAGTTTAAGTATAAAGTAGCAGAAAATGGAAATAAAATACAAATACCTCAAACTTGCACTTATGTGCAGTACTAAAGTATATACTTTATCACTGTTGATAACTAATAATAAGAAACAGAGACATTGTGTCAAGTGGCTGGAAATACAATGAACTAGTCAATGAGTAAAGGATGACATCTAGTGGACATTTACTGTTATTACATCGGCTCACTTTCTCTGCACAGCGTCACAGACGACTGCAGATTTTTGCTTGATTACCAAAAACTTACTTTATCATTAACTTGAGGAGCGGCAGTCCCGAAAGCCTTGCCTTCCTCCCGCTGTCGTTTCTTGGAGCTCGTTGGTGTGCTGGAGCTGCGACGGTCCTGGAAACTTCCAGAAGCCTGCACCGCAACAGTGGCCGCATGTTTCCTCGTGTCGCAGCAGTGTGTGGCCTTGCGACAAAGAAGAACTGCTTCTTCATCTCCTACCTCCGGCTCCTCGAAGTAACTCGGCCTCTTTCTGGAGCGGCTGCCCAGCAGAGCCAGCAGGGACGGCGGGCTCACACCCCCGATGGGAGCCATGCTTCCCAGCTGCATGTCAACACTGCAGAGAGAGCGGCAGCATCTCTTGGAGGGAGAGTCGGGCAGCTGCAGCGGGTCCTCGGCGCGTCGTTTCGCCATTTATCTTAGCGGCGTCGGTGCACTCGTATACAGCAGAGAAATGTGACTCTAGATTGGTTCGCTGCTTGTGTTGAACGTGGATGTGTTCGGGGTTAATCCAAACATCCAACACCGGAAGTACAAGAAGTGCGAGGCAGTCAGGATAACCAATCAGAGGAGAGCACCGCTGGCAGAGATCGCTCTAGTAGAGGCCACAAACATATTACGTCATAGTCGCCGCCATATTGGATGTTGGAAATACATGTAGGAGTGAAAACTGTGTTTTTTGAATAAAAACTTTATATTTAAGTGATTTAGATTATTATTTTTGATATTCATTTCATTACTAATATTGACAATTATTGAGACAAAAAATGAACGGTCACCAAATGAAAATAAGACACTGCCGTGAGTGTGATTTCTTTTCATTTACCAGTGAAGTGATTAAGTCCCTAACAGAAAATTATGGACACTTATTTTATTGTATACAGTAACATTTCATGGGGGAAAAAGGTCATCTTGCGGATGGTCACTGTTATAAATATGCAGTATTACAAATTGTATTATGTCAGTATTAAATCAGTTGTCCATATTTTGTTGATCAGTTTCATATGAGGACTAAGTGCTTGAGACATTTTGATCGATTAAAGAAGTGAAGGGATTTCCGTTTACTCTTAAAAATATGGGGTGAAAAGTGCCAGTATAATTAATACAAAATACAACAGACTGATTCAAAAAATGGGATTGCTTTATTTGTCCTGATGGAAATTTAGTGGACATAAAGGCTGCCTCATAAAGAATACACACACTTGGTGCAGTAACAGACATGTTACTACATTTCACTGTCTACTGTCACATTTAAAGCAGTGGATTATTAGTGCATTCTACAGCTGTCCTGCGAAATTTCATGTATTCTTAATTTTGAAAAAGAAAATTTACATGGAGAAAAAGTTGAGTAAACATCAACCGAGTGGTTTTCAATTTGTTATACTTGTTTTTGACCATTAAAACTCATAAAACTAGAAGTACATTTAAGAGCTTAACAGAGGTGAATTTAGAAATTTGGGAGTGAAACAATGTGAATTTCAAAGTTTGCTTACCTCCATCGTGGTTGTCTTGCTTAAAGGCAGTTCCAACCAGCAGGTGGTCCTCCCAGGTGGGTCCAGCCAGCAAACAAGAAGCCAGTTTTCAGCAGAAGTTCACTTTTCCATTGATGGTAGTTATCCTCTTGTCAGGTAGTCCAAACGATGTTTGTTTCTCTCCAACAATGCAGCTGTTCGAGTTCAGAGTTTGCAGAAACGCCAGACCACTCGTGTCAAACTCTTGTGCAAAAGGGCTGACGTCGGACGCATGCATTGTGCATTTAATAGGCAGCTCAAGTATTAATAAAGCTGATCTGACTGGCGTCAAATGTACGGTGGCAGTTTTGTCTTTTCCCGTGTAAACAGTAATACCAAGAAATAGTGTTTTCTAATTGCTGCCGAATGTACTTCAAAAACAAATGTCAAAATCCTATTTCTTCTATGATAGATGAAAATCTGTAACAATTTACAGTAAGGTCACAAACATGTGCATATTGTTATGAAGCAAGGTGGGAGGAGTGATTTAGGAATTACCTGATAATTAATTAATCATCAATCCTGATAAATACTCGAGAAATGTATAGTAAATACCAAGTATGGTACAGACCTGGAGGTGCTATAATAGAGAATCCTTCTGTAGGCTGATGGTGAGTACTGTGAAGTGACACCCATCAGTTTCTTCATAAGTCCTTCTTCACTGATTAACTCTGAACCAGCTGCTGTGTGGCACAAACTAGTGAGTACTCATTCATACTAATTCATACTAAAGTGATACGTAATAATGAGTCCCTATATCGGATTTCACTGGCACCAATAAATAGCTGACCATATAAAATTAGCACTATCAGGCCAACTCAGAGTTTGATCCCTCTGAGTCAATTGAAACTCCTCTTTTTACTTTTTGCTAATTAGCTGCCTTTTTAAGGAGGCCATTTTATATTTTTTATGAAGAAAGGCACAGGTGTGAATAAGGAAAGGAATGATGAGCAGTATAGTATTAGTATTGTTCAATTCTGCTTCACTGTCATATGGTTGTGACCCTTATATATAAAGAACCACCGTTCATGGTATGAGTAATAACTGTGATTTTCCTACAATGATTGTTACTCAGGGGCCTCCTTTTTTTAACTTTGACAGAATTTGGAAGGGCACAGTGGCAGCTGTTTACTCAAGTACTTGGGGATGACATGAGGAAAATCAACTCAATATTTCATACGATACTGAGATTTGATCATCATTTCAACCAATGGCTTTTTTTTTTATCCCGCTTGCCTCTTAAAAACAGAGGAGGAGCAATCACCTTCGCCTCAGTGGACTAGCAGCCACTGGCAGGTTGCATCAATAAAAAAAAAAAAAAAACTATTAAAATGTGGTGCTGTTGGTGTCAAAATCAAGCTTAAAGTCCTTCATTAGGGCTATTTAAGTTGTTATATTTATATCACGTTATTGATCATGTTATGACCACACAGGGTTGACTGGTGCACCTATTAGAAAACATAAACACTTCATTTTAAAGTTTACATTCATACATCACACACTGAATTTTAAGCCACAGTTTTAGCACACTTCAGTGTGAATATTTGGGTTCTCATGCAATCTTTCTTTTTTT
Source organism: Diplodus sargus (assembly GCA_903131615.1). Lineage (NCBI taxonomy): Eukaryota > Metazoa > Chordata > Actinopteri > Spariformes > Sparidae > Diplodus > Diplodus sargus. Next base: position 2,204,292 of record CAEMYA010000002.1, on the reverse strand, counting down.
AATCTGATCGTAATCTGCTCTTTAGGACTTCAAAAAGACCCTATTCACTGCAAACATTTGTGACATGTGACAGGAGGAAATGCACAGGTGTACTTAATAAATAATAATGGCTGTCTTTGTTTTTTTTATTTTTCTGTTAAAATCGTATAAACCCTAAAACGATAAAACTTTCAAGATTAACATTTTTAAAATGTGGCTTTATTCCAAAGTGTGATAAACAAAAAGTTGTTGAAAGTCAACTGTAACTGTAAAAGCTGAAACATGTTGTTACATTTTCAGTTTTGACTGATGATGAATGGAAAATTGAATAGAGAGTTTTTGGCAGCATATTTGAAAAAATAAATAGAATTCAAAAGCAAATTTGTTTCAGAAACAAACTGTCGGGCAGTTTAAGTCAATAAAGATGAGAATTAGTAAAACAGCAGTTAAAAGAAATGTACTCGTCATGGCAACCCAACCCCAGTATTAAGATATGCAGTGTACTTTTACATGTTTTTCAGATGATATTCATGACACTGCAATACTTCATATTACATTCTACGGTTTGAGTTTGGTGCTCAGCCTGTCCAAGAAAACAAAACAGGGCACGTTTCTCCATGAGATGCATGATAAAAAATATATATGGCAAAAAGAAAATTCATGTCCACTGAATTTTTTTCTCCAGTGTCTATTTTCTTTTCGTCAGTTTAATCTTCATATAGTCCTGAGTTCACCGTTTTCGTCACGTAAGGCTGTCGGTGCCTTCTCGGCGAGGTGATTTAGCAGCCGGTGGAGAAATGTGTTGTTGGTCGTCGTCTTGACAGTTAAAGTGCACATCCGCGGGTTTTCGTGCCACGAAGAAGACACAGTCGTAAACGTATCTCAACATCGAGCATTCATTCTCCGTGTACGTGGTCTGGACCGACTGTTTCTCCATCTGCAGGAGAAACATAAATACACTTAATTCACAGCTGGAACAAGGTTTCTGATGACAAACATCATGTTAAGACATGAGCATGAATAACAATTTGATTTACCTCTATGTGGAAGCCAGACCTGACGATCGCTGTCCGAATGTCTTCATAGCTCAGTTCAACTGAAAGCTCATTGGCCATGTTCTCAAAGTGGTATAGCAGTGGACCTATAATAGTGAAGATTGAAACTTTGACATTAGTTTACCCAAAAAGATCACTTTTAAAGCTTTTTTTTTTATCTACTTGATCATAAGACCAAGTCATACAATTGTTCTTTTTTGACTAAAAAATGTTCCCCAAAAATACCTGTAACACTTTTGTACATCCTAGTCATGGGTCATTTTGCTGTCGGGTTGTGTAATTTTGTTTGGTTGCAACAATGTACTCTGATACACTGATGTTATATATTATTAACATATTATATAACTGGCTGAAAAAATGTCAATATCCTATGAGTTGTCAAATCAAAGTGTGAACATCAAGGAGATAAGTTGACATCTCTTATTAATTACAAAAATGCATGAAAGTGCTACATTTCTTACAACATTCGTCATTTATTGCCGTTACAAAATATTTCTCTTGGACTTACAGGTCAAACTGTTGGTGTAACTGTCTATTTTAACCTTTAAATTAACAGTTCCAACAGCATGTAATCCACTCATGGAAGGCACTTTTTTTCCCCCAAAGGTTTAAATATATATATATATTTTTTTATGTTTCCTAAAGCTGGCTCACCCAGGTTGATCCACACTCCACCGGGCTTCAGAATCTTCCAGATACTCTCCACATACTCTATGACATTATGAGCTGTATCAATGAAGAAGCAGGTAGCCACACAGTCCCAGGATTCTGTCCAAAACAGACAATATATTACAACATGATCACGTTTGATGAATATTATTAAAGGTCCAGTGTGTAGGACTTAGCAACATCTGGGGGAGTGGTTGCAGATTTCAACCAAGTGATTACTCCTCTTCTCACCCTTCCCTATGGTGGATGTTAACAAGGCTAAAAACACAAAGTCCCTCTACAGAGCCAATATATGGTTGTCGATTCTGGCAACTGCAGAAAAATGATGGACTCCGTGGAAGACGACCTGCTCCCTCTGTAGATATAAAAGGCTGACAATAAGGTAGTGAAAACAAAACAATTCTTACTGTAACGTTATTATACACAAATGAGAACATAATTCTGAAATATATATTACATTTCTGCTAACAGATTCTCCTTAATCCAAAACAATGCACCAGTGATCAATTATCATTTACAGTACATTCACAATGATACCTTTTATTCTGGTTTAACTTAAAAAGGAGCTTCTTACAATGTAATGACATACACTTCTCACCTGATGGAGATCATTTGTATTTGAAAACAGTGTATGATCGATAACCCATTCTTGAAGTCTGAAGTAGGGAGACTTATTTGTGCAGTTGTTGGTAAGTTCATATTTAATCTTTATAGTTAATGTCAACAATCAGTTCAAGTAAAATGAGTATCCCCGATAAAGCCCCAACATAATCACAAAAGATTTCTGTGATTATCACAGCAGGGGGGCTTTTTCCAAAGAATGCTTTTGAGTGTGTGTGTGTGTGTGTGTGTGTGTGTTATTTATTTTTATTTTTATGTGGCCTTGTTGTAAAACTGCAAGGCCGCTGAAAGAAGTAAAGGGACAGACAGAACAGACAATTTAAGAGGAAAAGGGGAAAAAAATGGTAATTCTCTCAATTGCATGATGGCAAATTCCTGGAGGAACTAATGTCTTACAGCATGTTTTATGCAGTCTTCACTACAAAGGTGGAAGATCCACAAAGCTTTTACTGACCTGGATCAGAGTAAACTTCCACAAAGTCCCCTGCTACCATGGAGAAGTCTGCATCTAGTGGTAAGCTCTGAGGGTTGACATCAGGAAATCTAACTGGTCGCGTTTGGTCAGAGGATTTCTTGTTGTTGCTGTACTGGTGGATCCAGGGATACACGGTCAGAGAGTTCACCTGTTCACACCTGAAAGGAGCAGTCAAATTTATCAGGACAGTTAGAGGGATGGATGGATTCTGATGGTGTATGAGGTCAGACTTGTAATGCCAAGCACATGGATTATGTGTTCTGATTTGTGATCACTGACACATACTTCAAACACAGAATTATCAGCTATCCTGCAGAAATGTATGTTTAGGAAGGTGTTATGTAGAAAGGCTGGATTAACACAAGCGTTAGTGTCAGTATGAGATGTACCTATTTAGAACAAAGTTTGAAGAGAAGAGCATGAAGAAGCTCCATTCGTTGCCCTGGCAGATATAACCCAGCCGAGCGATCTCCCAGGCTAGACGGCCGAGCCCAGCACCCGGAACCAGCACACTCACCTTAGACACATCACTGACATAATAAAATGTACAAAATGCACATATCACATAGAAAACAAGTAGTAAGTCACATTGGTCAGAATTATTAAATGTTGTTGTGAGAGCAGAGCACAGGTAAAAGGTGACTATATGGTTCAGTATCCACATATCTTTGTGTGTCTTTCGTTTTCTTGGCATGCATGCAGGTGTTTGTGTGGGTGAACATATGTCTCCTACTATTTGTCACTTGGGAAGAGTCTTTGAATCTCATGGATGATGGGCTGGTAGCAGGAGTCCCTCTCAGCCCGGCCCACCTCGCTCCAGTCTCTAACAAACTGCTTTATGGTGGACTTCAGCTTGTCCATGTCAAACGTGGTGGATGGGCGCACTTTCTGCGAATTCTCCTGCACATTGAACGAAGACACAACATCTTTAGCTAAACTCAATGAATAAAAAACAGCAAAAATGTGGATACCATTACATACAGTAGGACTGCCTGGTGTGATTCAAGCCTTACCCTCTCGCCATACTCGATGTTCTCAAACATGTGAAGGCTGTTATGAACAATGGCCTGTAGCAACTCCTGGTTGTGGTCCGCACACTGGCTGATCCGGGAGAGGTTGGACAAAACATTTGGCAGCAAATCCTGGTGGCGCTGCGGCAGGCTCAGAAACTGACGCTCGGCACGCTTGACCTGCTCCCCAACATGGACCCTGACAAGAAAAGACACAACAGGCATCCATAAGAGGGATAAACAAGCTTACCACATAGTAAGGAATGGTTTGGAATTTTATGGAATTTGATTTTAGTAGTATAAGTGCCTTATAACAGTACAGAGTCTTCTGAGACTCGAGTCAAACCAACACTGGAATTTTGGGGTCGATACTGGGCAGTAAAAATACGATAAAGAAATTATGATGTTCTACATACACGTACATTAACATATATACATACACATACATTTTTTGCAAAAGACCTCTCAAATGTGGTTATCCAACACTACAGATACATACGTAATGGTAGCAGGATATTTTACAGTTGAACACATGCACTTAAAAAATTACATTTCACTGGGAATTTAATAACAAAAACCTATACCAAGCATCTTGTTAGCTTTATATTCCATTTAAAAATAATGACTAGTGTCAAATACTCAACAAAATTTCCTCTGATTCCTATATGTCTTTGATAAGCCGATATCAACCAACTGATATATTGATTGTGCTTTCACAGTTATCATAACAAAGTAAACAAACACACACTTATCAACACCTTCAACGTCATTTCCAAGGTCAAAGTGAATAAACTAGACTGTACAGATGCTATTATAGCTCAATTATTCCACTTTTTCCAACTCGTGACTCTTATAATGCATGATTACTAGATTCTTTTTGACTTTACTTATATTCATTTGTTAAACAGTGTTTTACTACATCTAACAACCACGGAATCAAAGTCAATGGACTTCAGTTCTTCTGTTCCTTTGTCCTCCCTTCTGTTACTGGTGGGAGTTGAAAGTATACAATTATTTAAAGTTACAAGACAAAAACTGAATAACATTGCACTCTTTTGGAATTTAACCTAAATCTTCCGGCAATACAATAGGCTGGAGAAGTGTTATTTTGATATGGAAAATGCGCAGGAAGCCCTCGTAACACAGGTCACTCGGTTCTAAATGGTTTCTATAATAGCTGTATCGTATTCAAGTGAGAAAACATCAAAATACCAACACAATTTCCCTCTTCAGTTTTTTTCTTGTGAGTGTCTTAGGGGTGGAAAGGGTGGATCATGGAGTAGAAGTGGCGATATGACATGAATGGAGCTAAAGTCACATGATTAGCTAATAAATGCCACACCAAGCGGAATGAATATCAGCTGACATAACAGTAGGAAGTATTAATCAACGCTTGAATAAAGATGAGCTATCTCTCTGAGCACTTTTCCCTCCAAACTGACTGAACGCTATTATATTCGCTAACATAGTATCCTGACACAAACTGACGTTGCCTGGCTCGGGCTTTTATTTCAAACATCGATATTATACCTGTAAAATCTAAAAGCATCGATTATTCTCCAGAAATGCTGCCTTTCCAGCCTGGCCTCTTCCTCTGGGCTGTATTTTATTCTCTCTTTGTGAAAAAATGGTCCTCCTTTCGCTCCTTCTCCTGCTGTGTCGGCCATGTCTGAAACAATTTCCGAGCTATCCAATCAAACCACGGCATAGTTCTTCTTCGTGGGATCTAATCATTCCAGCTAAGCCGACTCGACGCGGCGCTTTGCTGCCACCTACAGTCAGACGATTAGACTGCAGTAAGTTGAACACCAAAATAAATGAAGGAAATGATTAAACCATTCTCAAAGCAGATTATACTAATACTATGGTTGAACACAAAGCATGTAACACTGCTACTCCTACTACTTCTACTCATCACTCCAATTTGGAATGATTGAAAACGCACTGCATTGGAATATCCAAAGTGTTGTAATAAATGGTGCAGTTCCTCCCTCTCTTCTGGTTCAGACAATGTATACATTGCTACTTTATCATCTCATTTTTTAATTTTTTAAATACTATCAAAAATATATATAATCAAAGCTGTTACACCGACTACACAAGTAATATGGGTACTTTGTTTGTTTGTAACAAACCCTAAAAATCATTATTTAGACTTTATTGGGCTGCTTTATTTTGAATTAACTAATCAATAACTAACACCAGCTCTAATGTGGTTGCCCTTGGCTGTTTGATTTAAGTAATGAATAAGCAGTTGGTCATACTTTACACACTACATAGTGTTACATTCAGGCTGAAATAACATTTCAGTTTTGTCATGAAACAGCCTGTTTGTAGGCTGTATCGTAGTCATATTAAAAGGAATGTATCAATGTTTTAATGAAGAGATGACCCAGTGTGAGCTAGATCAAATATTTAAGAAGAGAAGGAAAAGTTGTCATAAAATCAAATTTAAAAAAAACCCACTTCACTTAATCTTTTGTATCTGTTATAAAATGTTATCCCTGTAATACTGACACCGGTTGATAAAAGTTTATCCCTTTACTTAAAATTGATTTAAAAAACACTAATGAAACATTGAAACTGTAACTTAATAATAAAGCATGACACCACAAAGTGTTTTTCTGAGAACTTTATATGTGATGCAACAGCTGTGCTTCTGTAAACACAAAGTCTTTATTCCATCTTTGGGTTCAGAATCTTGCCCATGAAGAGTATGTCTTCTGTGGTGCGTTCAGTGATGATGACCATAAATGGACGATTGAATTTCAGGACAGGGGTGGGGAGGTAAGAACTACCAAACATGACAATAGCAGTAACAGCTGCAGCAGTGGCTCCAGCCTCATCGACATCTAAAGTAGCCTGATGCACAACCTACAGAGAAATGCAGGCAGAGTGAGGTTAACATGGGATGGAATATAGGGAAGGAAATGTGTGCGTTCAATAAAATGTTATCCTTACGTCGGAGACTGTCAGTCTTTGCCCCTCTGCAATGCCGCTCAAGTTTGCACGCTCACCAAACATATCAGTCATTCCCATTCCAGCCAACACATCACGCAGTGAGTAGGAGGTCTTGATGGAGAACTTTGGAACATATAAATCATATGTCCTGAAAAAAAAATTTGAAATAGACAAACATACAGTGATTGAACTGAAAGGACGTAGCTGAGTAGTTAATACAAAACTTCAATATTAGAAACCAAGAATTTAAGGCTGATTTTATAGATTCTCCCAACCTGGGCCTCATCCATTTCAACCATTTGGTGACATGACCTCTGGAAATGTCATTCTCCAGCATTGCCATGTCGTCTGGCAGCAACAGCAGCATGGAGTAGGAGTTGTTGAAGGGGAGGTGGAGGACTGTTGTGTTAACCCCCTGGTCGTAATAAGAATGAAGTTGCTTCTTCATATTCATCATCTGGACTGGAATCTGAAAAATGATCATTTTAACATGAAGGATTTGTGATGTTGCATAAGTATTGCAAACCAAATTCCCTCTGAATCAATGAAGGAACATTGAACCTTGGTGTTCTCATCCACGTTGAACATGTCCTCCTTGGTGAGCTCGGGTTTAAATGGGTTCGCCCACTGTCCTGTTTGATGGAGACGAGCAGAATCAAAGCACAACTCATGGTGGATACATAAAGCTTAAGGTGTAATATAAAATAATTTAAAATGCAAAAATTAACTGAACAGTTCATGTTCCTCCAAGCAAACCCAAAACACTTTAACAACAAGATTTTAGCCTAAACACCAACACATCTTTAGTGCTTCAAACTCCCAGTCTGGACTGCTAGCTGCATGGCTAACTAAGCTAACAGGCTAATGGCAGCTGCAGTTGGCAGCAGTCAGTGATTACTTTGATATGAAGCCCCCCATTTCTTTTGATTACATGTGAAAAAAATCTTATGTATGGCACCTTTAAAGGTTTAACATCAAACAGAGCTAACACATTTCATGCAGCCTTTTACCTTTGAAGTAGATGTAACTGATGAGATACATGACTGTGCTTGGATCCAGCTCGCTGACCAGCTTGTCTATCTTCCCGTGGGTCTTCTCCTTCACATACTCATTGATGGTATTTGCACTGTCTGTGGTTTTGGTGAAGTCAACACTGAACCCATCTGCAAGGTAGGACTGCCTCAAGGCCTCCAGGAACTCAGGCAGAGGCTTGAATTTGTTGTCTACGAATACAGCAGTCCCCGAGCTGATGAAGCCATGAGTTGTCTCGTTTGCCCTTTCGAGGAGCATCTGAAAGGCCTGATTCACATTTTCCTGCGTCAGTAGGGTGTTGTTGTAACCGAGACCGCTGAAGAGCTGCTGGTGGGTCTCCCCCCGAGCTCCTACAGACAAGGCAGCCAAGGCAGTAGACACACTAAATGGGGAGTAAAAGATATTCTTGCCTTGCGAGTCAGCATGAGCCGCTAACTTTCTGTACAGACGGAAGACAAACTCTTTGTTTGCTGCGTTCACCAGAGAGACAGTGTTGGCCCTGCTGTCAACCACAGTGTCCTGGTCTGCCTGATGTTTGACGATGGCATGACCTCTACCCACGCAGATCACTGCCGCCAAGATCCAGATACACAGGGCTGCACGCATCATCGTCATGAGCTACGACAAAAGGTTAAAAGTGAATTATTCATCTGGATTGCAAAATGTTTGCCATTACCAATTAGGCTTTTACTTGCAGTTACAGTACATGTGTCATTTTAAAAGGCTCTGAAAGGCTTCTTACTATGAGTGACATTGGATCAGTTTTGGTTATTTCACAGACAGAAGTCAGAATTTATTTTTCTACCTGATCTTATCAGTTTGATTTTTCCTATGGGGGTATTTACATTTAGGTTTATAGTTTCTTTAATTTATTTTATTTTTAACACCTTGCACAGCTCCATTTAAATGTACCCACTGCTTTTTAACTTTTAATCTTTTCAGTTTCGACATGGTTTTAACTTGTCTTTTATTACCGTGTGTCAGGTGGAGTTTCATAATCGACAAAAACATTCGGGAGCTGCTCTGCAAAAACAGCTTTGCAGTATTCTCCTTAACAACTAAAGTAGCTGGGGACTTGTTTTAAAATGTGAAATCTACAATTGAACCCCCTCATATTCAGTGCATGCCAATGCTTTTAGAACAAGTCCCAAATAAATGTTTTGTGGACAAGAACACTGCCCCCAAATTTCAATCAGCACGGTGGTGAGTAGATAATGACCGAATTTTCCTATTTGGGAAAGCCTTTAAACTCAAAAAATGTTCTCTTAATATTTTTTTCCCTTTTTGAGTTGTTAGTATTTAATGCATAATTAAAATCAGATTTTTTCTTTTAAATTTCCTCTAACTACAACACACCAATTTAAGTTTTAAAAGGATTAAAAGAGCAAATATAGGCTAAAGAATTTACATTTACTGTCACAAAACACATTTTGTAAAGATTTGCCAATTCCAGGGAGAACAGTTAATTAGAGTGGTTTAACGTGAAGATCACATTTATTGCTAAAGCATCTTTTTAAACGACCACTCACCTTCTTCTGGTTCACTGTACGTCCAGCGAAGCACTGACAGGACAGGGGAGATTTACTGTTTTATTAATCAGATCACAGCAACTGAACTTTGGCTTTGTTTATTCTCTGTATCAGCCTCTTATTTGCTCTGCGCCTGCATTTGTTCTGTGTAATGATTACTATCTAACCGTGGCATCGAACTGAGACTGCATAGGATGAATATAAAAATTCATGAGGATATTGTTTGTTTCACCAACGAGTTCAAAAACGTACTAGCGATATTTACTGTCTCTAACACATAGTAGAAACCCATTTAATGCTTCTGTATATGCATTTTTACTGTAACGTTATTTAACATGTGCACTGACAGAATATACAGGGCATATTATTACATTCACGTTTATGGTAATAACAATGCAATACAGGACAAGTCCCTTTTAAAGAAATAACAGTGCTAAGAGTAAAAAAGCAGCAACCACAACAAAATCCTTGTATCCAATTTGTACAACATTGTAGAACAGACGGTTTTCAAAGTCTGAGCCTGTTGGGCTCCCCTTAAAAAAAGCTTACATAAGTGTGCCCCCTCACCCTCTTAGTCAGCAGCAATTCCTGGACGGGATCATGATTTTGTCATCCGATCACATCGACATTCAACACTTGAGCCAAGATAGGCCAAATATGCTTCAAACTTGAAAAAATACATGAAAAAAGGTTCTTTCTTAAAGCATTTATTAGCTTCAAAATCTGGGGAGAAGAGTAAAATTACCTCAAACTTCTGAATCTCTGAACTCTCCTTTTAACCAAGTCACACATACTCGGCTATTCTATGATCTTCTTATCTGTCACAGCGGATGTAATCGGGGCTCCCACAGGTCCTTGGAATCCCCACTGAGTTGTTAAAAATGCTTTCAATATTTCCTGCAGTTTTCTGGCATCACTGTCACACAGCAGCTCAACTGAGTAGAACTCACCCATTAAAACCTCTGACTCTGTTTAGTTTTTGTCTTTGAGCTTCTGTACAACCAGCTAGTTATTATTAAAAACATTCGCAGTGTTGTAATAGTAATCAAGCTTGATCTGTATCTCAAGCCATGTCGGGCTGAATCTTTGAAACCGAGGGAATTGGACCTTTTAAGTCCTTGAAATGTTCATTAACTACTCACACTGCAGGGTGTGATGACACCCTGTTTGTGAAGGCTTAAAAGTGGTGGGGAATGGCAAACAGGTGGTTCTCACCCTTGTTGTGAACTTCAGTACCCTTTGATTGTCAGCCAGACACTGTGGTCTGTTTTGGCCCTTTTTGTTTGCCCACAACTTAGAGTGAGGAATTTTATTGCCAGCACCACCACAACAATCTAGATATAAAATGGCTCCATAACCTTCTGGCCCAACTCAAGTTGACTGGGAGGCCTAAACTGATTTGAGACAACGTTTCTTTACACTCTGGTGAATGTTCAAGTGTAAATAATGTCTTTTCTAAACAATTTTGCATCTTGGGGCATCAGGAGATTTGGTTTACATCGGAAGTGCTGTGTCGGCCATGTCTGAAACAATTTCCGAGCCATCCAATCAAACCACGGCATAGTTCTTCTTCGTGGGATCTAATCATTTCAGCTAAGCTGACTCGTCGCGGCGCTTTGCTGCCACCTACAGTCAGACGATTAGACTGCAGTAAGTTGAACACCAAAATAAATGAAGGAAATGATTAAACCATTCTCAAAGCAGATTATACTAATACTATGGTTGAACACAAAGTATGTAACACTGCTACTCCTACTACTTCTACTCATCACTCCAATTTGGAATGATTGAAAATGCACTGCACTGGAATATCCAAAGTGTTGTAATAAATGGTGCAGTTCCTCCCTCTCTTCTGGTTCAGACAATGTATACATTGCTACTTTATCATCTCATTTTATTTCTAAATATTAAAACATATATGTAATTAAAGCCGTTACACCAACTACACAAGTAATATGGGTTTTTTGTTTGGAACAAACCCTAAAAATCATTATTTAGACTTTATTGGGCTGTTTGATTTAAGTAATAAATAAACAGTTTGTCATACTTTACACACTACATAGCGCTATATTCAGGCTGATGTAACATTTCAGTATTGTGATGAAACAGCCTGTTTGTAGGCTGTATCAGCCATACACACATTACACAACATCTCAGGAAAAAAAGGTCAAGACACAAAACTGTTTAGTCACATCTATTAAAAGGAATATATCAATGTTTTACGGCCGAGATGACCCAGTGTTAGGTAGGTCAAATATTTAAGAAGAGAAGGAAAAGTTGTTATAGAATCAAATAAAAAAATAAAAAAGCACTTCACTTAATCTTTTGTATCTGTTAATACTATCTCTGTAATACTGACATCTGTCGACAATAGTTTATCCCTTTACTTAAAATGGGGAAAAAAAACACATACTAATAAAACATTTATTTATAATTGATTTAAAAAAAAACAAACACTAATGAAACATTGAAACTGTAACGTAATAATAAAGCATGACACCACAAAGTGTTTTTCTGAGAACTTTATACGTGATGCAACAGCTGTGCTTCTGTAAACACAAAGTCTTTATTCCATCTTTGGGTTCAGAATCTTGCCCATGAAGAGTATGTTTTCTGTGGTGCGTTCAGTGATGATGACCATAAATGGACGATTGAATTTCAAGACAGGGATGTGGCGGTAAGAGAGAAGCGTGATGCCGATACCAGTAGCAGCTGCAGCAGTGGCTCCAGCCTCATCGACATCTAAAGTAGCCTGGTGCACAACCTACAGAGAAACGCAGGCAGGGTGAGGTTAACATGGGATGGAATATAGGGAAGGAAATGTGTGTGTTCAATAAAATATTATCCTTACCTCGGAGACCGCCAGTTTTTGCCCCTCTGCAATGCCGCTCAATTCTGCACGATCACCAAACATATCAGTCATTCCCATTCCAGCCAACACATCATTCAGTGAGTAGGAGGTCTTGATGGAGAACTTTGGAACGTATAAATCATATGTCCTGAAAGAAAATTGGGAAATAGACAAACATACAGTGATTGAACTGAAAGGACGTAGCTGAGTAGTTAATACAAAACTTCGATATTAGAAACCAAGAATTTAGGGCTGATTTTATAGATTCTCCCAACCTGGGCCTCATCCATTTCAACCATTTGGTGACATGACCTCTGGAAATGTCGTTCTCCAGCATTGCCATGTCATCCGGCAGCAACAGCAGCATGGAGTAGGAGTTGTTGAAGGGGAGGTGGAGGACTGTTGTGTTAACCCCCTGGTCGTAATAAGAATGAAGTTGCTCCTCCATATTCATCATCTGGACTGGAATCTGAAAAATTATTTTAACATGAAGGATTTGTGATGTTGCATAAGTATTGCAAACCAAATTCCCTCTGAATCAATGAAGGAACACTGAACCTTGGTGTTCTCATCCACGTTGAACATGTCCTCCTTGGTGAGCTTGGGATCAAATGGGCTCGCCCACTGTCCTGTTTGATGGAGACGAGCAGAATCAAAGCACAACTCATGGTGGATACATAAAGTTGAAGATGCAATATAAAATAATTTAAAATGCAAAAATTAACTGAACAGTACATGTTCCTCCAAGCAAACCCAAAACACTTTAAAAACAAGATTTTAGCCTAAACACCAACACGTCTTTAGTGCTTCAAACTCCCAGTCTGGACTGCTAGCTACAGGGCTAACTAAGCTAACAGGCTAATGGCAGCTGCAGTTGGCAGCAGTCAGTGATTACTTTGATATGAAGCCCCCCATTTATTTTGATTACGTGTGGAAAAAAATCTTACAGATGGCACCTTTATAGGTTTAACATCAAACAGAGCTAACACATTTCATGCAGCCTTTTACCTTTGAAGTAGATGTAACTGAGGAGATACATGACTGTGCTTGGATCCAGCTCGCTGACCAGCTTGTCTATCTTCCCGTGGGTCTTCTCCTTCACATACTCATTGATGGTATTTGCACTGTCTGTGGTTTTGGTGAAGTCAACATTGAACCCATCTGCAAGGTAGGACTGCCTCAAGGCCTCCAGGAACTCAGGCAGAGGCTTGAATTTGTTGTCTACGAATACAGCAGTCCCCGAGCTGATGAAGCCACGAGTTGTCTCGTTTGCCCTTTCGAGGAGCATCTGAAAGGCCTGATTCACATTTTCCTGCGTCAGTAGGGTGTTGTTGTAACCGAGACCGCTGAAGAGCTGCTGGTGGGTCTCCCCCCGAGCTCCTACAGACAAGGCAGCCAAGGCAGTAGACACACTAAATGGGGAGTAAAAGATATTCTTGCCTTGTGAGTCAGCATGAGCCGCTAACTTCCTGTACAGACGGAAGACAAACTCTTTGTTTGCTGCGTTCACCAGAGAGACAGCGTTGGCCCTGCTGTCAACCACAGTGTCCTGGTCTGCCTGATGTTTGACGATGGCATGACCTCTACCCACGCAGATCACTGCCGCCAAGATCCAGATACACAGGGCTGCACGCATCATCGTCATGAGCTACGACAAAAAGTTAAAAGTGAATTATTCATCTGGATTGCAAAATGTTTGCCATTACCAATTAGGCTTTTACTTGCAGTTACAGTAAATATGTCATTTTAAAAGGCTCTGAAAGGCTTCTTACTATGAGTGACATTGGATCAGTTTTGGTTATTTTACAGACAGAAATCAGAATTTATTTTTCTACCTGATCTTATCAGTTTGATTCTTCTTATGGGGGTGTTTACATTTAGGTTTATTATTTCTTTAATGTATTTATTTATAACACCCTGCACAGCTCCATTTAAATGTACCCAATGCTTTTGATTAGTGCTATATAAATTATATTTGAAGTGGGCAGTTCTGGTTTAGTGAAGCTGATGCCGCACATCCCTGTACCTGTCAGGTTTTCAAAACTTAAACAATAATCTGATATAAGATGGTTGGCTGTTGAGTCACTGCCAATGAAATCTGATCAAAAGCACACCTACGTAGTCAAAGAAAAAGGAAGGGGGGCCATTATCTACTCATCAGTGGAAAGTCAGGTGGAGTTTCATAGCCCACAAAAACATTCGGGAGCTTCTCTGCAAAACAGCTTTGCAGCATTCTCTAACAACTGAAGTAGCTGGGGCCTTGTTTCAAAATGTAAAAAAAAAA